>JAPWDM010000001.1:63158420-63650920 GCA_035578155.1 Brachynemurus nebulosus
CCTTCGAACCATCGACAATGGCTTTGCCCCTTGCACCCCACTGGAGGGCTTAGACCCGTGTATCCTCTGGGGGGCTCCATCCCTGTTCAAACAAATAATATCATTTATTTTTTAGTTATGAAAGGGGGAAAATTTGTCATAAAAAGTTTTTAATTTCGTTTTTTTATTATAAAAATCAAAACACTAATCTGAATTTGCTGAAAACTTTATCCGATCTTCATTTCTTAATTAGGCATCTAATGAAATTAACCAGGAGTGATATCATCATTCACGAACGAACGAACGAACTAACGAACACACACACACATCACGTTAAAAACGATGAATTCGGATTCTAGTGACCTTGAAACGTGAAGATATGTCTCGGTAGGTAGTGTAGACTCGATATGAAGGTAGTATAGACTCCTACCAAACAAAGAGTAAAGTTTTAAACTAAAATCATTCAACCAATTCATATATATATATATATATATATATATATATATATATATATATATATATATAAATATATATATATATATATATATATATATATATATTTATATATATATATATATATATATATATATATATATATATATATATATATATATATAAATCAACATTAACATATAATAAGTCCGTCTTCTTTTAATATTCTAGCATCAATTTCAGCTAGGTAGCGATTTTTTTTTTTGAATATCGTAGCTCGACCGCGATTTTGAATTTGACGTTGGAAAATAATTAATTCATTATTTACGGAGTCGCATTTCAAGTTTCGACACAAAAGACACATTTGAACATGCACAGAACGTTTCAGTAGTTGACTCTCATTAAAGATATTTTTTCTAGTCCTATATAATCAACTGGATCTAATTGTATTGCAAGCAAGTATTTTTTTTCTTTGGCTTTAATGCGGCGGAACTGCTAAAAAAAATTATCAAAAAATATGCAGTAACACAAACATTCAGTTTTTAGTTTAGTCAGTGCCAATATAAGTTTTCTTCCTAACCCAAAGCTACTGTCTGTTTTTCAGAAACCTCACATTGGTATGTGAGATCTACCAAATTTCATTTTACAGTCGTCTCAGTCTACTTATCTAAGACACTCCTAAGAACATTTTTAAAAATTAGGTAACAGACGGCTTTATTGAGGTTTGTGCACCTTCACAATTCAAGTAAAATTTTCAGATACAACGAATAGCTGTAAATTAGAAAATTTGTATAATTATTTTTAACTTACTGTCAGTCACCCCCAATTACAATTTCCCAAAATTAGTATATTTTCTCATTAACAGCATAAAATTTCTAACATGTATGTATAAGAGTTCATCTCAATTTTGAAACAAGCCAGGTTTCATATCTTTGGAACTGTAACAGGTAATTAAAACTTATTAAAACCGTATCTAGAGCATGAAAGGGGAAAAATTATGATCCACACAGGATTTTTACACGACCAACCCTTCAGGCTTCAGCCACCCTAACCCTACATTTTTAAACTGTAAAACGCCACTTGTGCTACATCATTAGAAAAATATTTAAAAATAGGTTACAAAATAAGGATACAAAAAATAAGTTTTATTAAATTTAGATATTTTTTCTCGTATTCAAAGTTACAAATATCAAATCAAGTCGCTACTTCAAATAAGACCGGAAAAAATTACAACCTTTAAGTCGAAAAACACAAAATATCATTTTATCGATTAGTTTTAAAAACTTGTTATTTTCGATACGTATGCGTAAAGAGAGGTATTCTAGTAGGCTTAAATTGGGGGACAAGTCGAAGGGATTGACGCATACACAAGGAGATAGAGTGCGCTGTGTATTCCCACGAGCCGCCAGGTGAGTGGGGCTAAACGCACGAGACCTCGTTGTTTATACGTCAGTTAGCTTTATAACGAGTGCCTCAGTTTAAGTCTACTGGATACCTCGCTTTAAGTGTACGTATCGAACATAATTTTTTATAAGGACGGCTTCTAAAGTTTAATAGAGAGAAAAAAACAATTAATTCTAAACAAATTTAGAAAATAGTAGGGTTAAATTTATCTGTATATATAAAAATCAAAACTGACTGATTGACTGACTGACTGATTAACTGACTGATCGATCAACGCACAGCCCAAACCTCTGGGCCTAGAAACGTGAAATTTTGATCAGGAATTTCTTATATAACGTAGGTGAGCACTAAGAAGGGATTTTTGGAAATTCATCCGGTAAGGAGGTAAAATAAGGGTTGAAAATTTTTATAGAAATCTGTAGTTTTTTTAGATAGAAATATGGAAATTTGTGTTAGGTTACTGGTTTGAACACAGAAGTTACAGTGCTTTTAAAAATTCATCCCTCAGGGCTTAGGGGGTTGAAACAGGGGAGGAAACTTTAAATGGAAGTCTGTCACCTAGGAACGTGAAATTTTGCACAGGGATTCCTTATATAACGTAGGTGAGCACTAAGACGGGATTTTTGGAAATTCACCCCCTAAAGGGGTAAAATAGGGGATGAAAATTTTCATAGAAATCTGTAATTTTTTGAGTTAGAAAAATGTATGGAAATTGGTGTTAGGCTACTGGTTTGAACACAAAAGTTTCAGTGAAAGTCTGTCGTTTTTACAATTAAAAATGTGGAAACTGATACGGTATGGTATGCTTGTGATTTTAAAGTTGTTAAAAATTCATTGTTTAACGTTAGAAATGCGAAATTGAGTTTGGTGATTTGTTTGTTTGTTCACTTGACTTGCTTTTACGCTTCAACGACTTAACCAGTCAACTTGAAATTTTGCACAGACATAGATTGGGAGACGGAGACGGTTATAGGCCATCTTTTAGGCCGGGAAAATAAATCATTTCCGAGGGAAAATCTATGCCAATTATGACAGTTGACTATTAAAAAGCGAATTATTGGTCTCAAACTTCGAATATTGTTAACAGAGGGGTTGGAAAAGAACATACACGACTTTTTACCGTGAGAGAATATCTCATTCCTGTGGGGAATCTCATTTCTGTGGAAAAATATATTTTAAATGAAACAAAAAAAGATTCCTAGAGTTTGTTCGAACTCTGTTTGTTAGCAGATAGAACGATATACAGGGATAAACATAGGTTTTTACACTGAGAAAGTATCTGATTCCCGATGGAAAATGTTTTTAAAATGAAACAATGAAATAATGACAACTGACTGTTAAAAAAATGGAAGATTGATTTTAATCATTGCATATTATTTACAGCGGGGATAGAAAGGAACACAGACTACTCTCTCTGCCGAGAAAATATCTGAATCCTCTGAGAAGTCTTATTTATTAAGTATATTTAAAACGATAAAAAAAGGATCACTGACTTCATTCCAACTTTTCATATTATTAAAACAATGTTATAGTCTACTTTTTACCCGGAGAAAACATTTTATTTCTGTGGGAAAATTCCTGTGGGAAAATGAAAGTACTTTTTATACTTTTGAACTAGATGTCATAATTTCAAAAGCCACGAATGGAATTGCTGAGTGGATTCCAGCACACATTACGCCGTCACAAGTATGGGCACATCTTGACTCAAGGTATGTGACGTGGTACTGTATTTAATGTTTTGGTACATTGCCGTGTTAAAAGTATGGGTACCCTTTGGGTTAAAATGTACCCATACTTTTGACGACGTAGAGTGTACTAAAACCAGCTTAGCCCTTCTATTGCAACGCGGGCGAAGCCGCGGGTAAATGATAGTTTTATAATAAAGTTATATGAAAAAAATTTTTTTATTTTTGTAAATCATTTTTGTTTTTATTATTCTATGTTTAATTTCAACAAATGAATATCATTATTTTGTCGCACGGTCAGCTATTTTCACACACGCTATTGTACTTGTATGTGAATATGGCTCTTTACGTCTGTCACGCAAAGCTCGAATATTGAACTTTAGAAGCGGGAGTTATAAAAAAAATATTTAAATAAATTTACTTGAATTTAATGTTACAAATTAATGTCAAATTAGGTATTATTTTCCAAACCAACTTGTTACTACAAATCAAAAGATTAAAGTGGCCAGATGAACATTGCAAAAACTAATAGAAAAGTATAATTAAAAACCACGGAATCTTATCTAGGTCAGATGCTCAAAATGACTTCCATAATTGTCTAACTTACTGAAACTTATTTTTCGTCCCCTTCAAAAATCACAGGCCTGCAAAATTAAGGTCATAAAAAACTTTTTTAATGTTAATAGGTGATCTTTATATTTTTTCGGGTGCTAAATCCAAATTTGAATTTCATTATTTTGTATCACCCACAGTTTTGTCACATTTTGGCTATGTCAGATTTAATGAAATATGCTAATTTCTATAGGAGTGGGAAAAAAATAACTTGTACAAGACAAAAAGAACTTTATTTTAACAGATAAAATATATTTTTATTCCTAATACTAAGTTTTATGAAGGTTTTAAGAGTCCATGGGCTTATATTTTCTTTCTCTCTCTTCTTTGAAGCTTCGGATGTGGCTTTTTCTTCTGTGTGCCTCTTGCTGACTTTCTCGGTGAAAGGACCAACAGTAATCTCCCATCATCCTGGGTGTTCCAACGTCCCTGATAGAGTTTTTCCATTATCTTGATATCCTGGTGGAAACGTTCTCCTTGTTCCTCACTGACAGCTCCTAAATTGTCCAGAAAGTAGTCTAGCTGGCTATTAGATATAATAGCCTTCTAATATTAGCTAATACAGTATAGCACCGATAATGGAAAGATCAGTTTTGGAAATTTTTTGAGAGCATCAAATTAGTCTCAAAATTTTTTGAGAGTATCAAATTGAGAGCATCAGAGGCAACATCACTTTTGGAAAGTTGCATCAAAAATGTCAAGTATTTATCAAAAAATTTCCAAAATTAATGTTTCCATTATCGGTGCTATACTGTATTAGATATAATGGTTATATTATAGTCTGGGTCTTTTTTGTTACCCAAAAACTTGTTAACAACTTCCTTGAAAGCAATCCAAGCCTCTTTCTCTTTCACTGTTATATGTAATTCAAACTGAGAATCAAACATCATTTTTCTTATCAGGGCCAATGAAGACGCCCTCCTGTAACTTTGCTTCTGATAAATGCGGGAACTTTAAGCAGAGATATTGGAATTATAAGATATTATGTTCATTATAAGATATTGGATCGCTGGCTTTCGCATATTTAGTATAATATTAATTGCATTAATTTTCTGAACTATTTTTTTGAATATAAAGATTTATGATGTAAAATGTAGGGAAACGGTGGGTGATACAGCAATTTTATTGTTATTTTCAGATTCAGTACACTAAAATCCATAAAAATATGATTAAAGTATTAAAAAAGTTTTTTAGTCGTTGGCCTGTGAATCGATAAATATATGTATATTGTTTTGTACTAATGAACAGTATTGTTAAAGAGTTTCTCAGTGATGTACCACAAGTGGGCAGGGCCGAAGTGCTGCTCCTAGGCACCGTGAAAAATGTCGTCCCTACCTTCCCCTTAAAAAGAAGAAAATCTTAATTTTTCCTACTTTTTTTCAAATTTTCTCTTAAAAAATAATTGACAAACAAAAAAAAAATCAATTACAAATTTTGCCGCCCTGTTTTCAAAATCTTCCGCCCCTAGGCCATGGCCTAGGTTGGCCTATTGGCCAAGCTGGCCCTGCAAGTGGGGAAGTGGGGTTTTGAAATTAAAAAAAATAAGATTGGTGGGGCTGGAGCGTAAGAGATTGGTTTCAGAAAATTTCTATGTGGGTCATAATGGTTCACCATTCATGTTCTAGTAACGATTTTAACAAATTTTAATTACCTGTTATAGTTCTAAAAGTATAAGATCTGACTTGATTTCAGACTGACATCCTGTATAGCAGAATTTTCAAATGTTATAAGTCAAATCAACTAAAACTTATCTTACCTTATTAATAAATAAAGCAAAATCAGACGCACAATTTTAAGTTACTATAGTTAGTCTAATATAAAAATAGCAAAAATGAAAGGGGATAGAAAACTATAGGTTCGTCTAATTTTGCTTCATTTTTTGCATTTGTTTGATGACGTTAGGTCAATTTTAGTTAAATTGAATTATACTAAATATGTACATCATAATAGGTATATATACCTCTTTTTAGATACAATTGATCATGAGTTTTCGTTAAAAAATTAAATAATTATTATATCCGAAACAAATCAATCTTCTGTTCTTTTCTAAAAATAAATACCCCTGTCGCAGCATCTGCATAACATAGCGAATTTCCAATCATAAAAGTTACTTTTTTTCGAAAACCCGCTTACCTAGAATAATGGTTCAAAATGTATTTTCTGTGATTTTCTTGGTTCTTTACCACAATGTAAAAAAAATTGGAAAAACTTTTAAATTTTGGCAAATTGTTTGCAAAAAACTCATTTTTTTGAGGTTTTTGGAATTGGACGTGTCTGACTGGAGAACTCATACAAAATTTTTGGACTTCCAACGTTTTATTGTTTTATTATATTTGCATCCCAAACTAGTATCTATCCTATAAATATAACAAGTTTCATCCAAAATGAATTTCTCGGAAATATAGGCACTTAAATTTTCGAAATTTCTAAATTAATTTAAAATAGAGTTAGTCTCCAGAAATTTTGTATTATGGTAAATTTAATTTAATAAATGACAAGTATATAAGTATAGTAATTATAAAGCATTCGCATAGAACAATAGTTTTAAGTATACATGCACATAAGCAAAATAATTTTTGAATTTTCCTGAAGGAAGGAAATATTTTCCCGTAATAAAAAGTATCCTAAATGTTGACGCAGGTAATAAGTTATCACTACACCAGATTTCATAAAAATTCCGTTCAATAGTTTTCGCGTAATATGTGCACATGCTCAAAAAGTTTTTTTATTTTCCTGTGGGAATGAGCCACTTTCCCGAAATAAAAAGTATCTGAGATGCTGACTCAGGTAATAAGTTATCACCACACCAAATTGCATCAAAATCCGTTCAATAGTTTTTGCGTACTGTATGCACATGCTCAACATGATTTTTCCATTTTCCCGTGGGAATGAGACATTTTCTCGAAGTAGAAAGTAGAAAGTATCTTAGATGTTGATCCGGGTAATAAGTTGTCAGCACACCAAATTTCATTAAAATCCATCCAGTAGTTTTTGTTTCATGCGTGAACAGACGAACAGACAGACAGACAGACAGACAGACAAAAATTTTAAAAATCGCTGTTTTGATATCTACATCGATAACTATTTACAGTATCTACACAATTTTTAAAAAAATATTCCCTATACAGAAACGGTCTCGTTACATTTGTATTATATCTATAGATTACCTATTAATGGCCCTTTATATAAAATATTAATTTTTTTTTCAAAATAAATCGCCCCCTGTTCTAGGAAATATATATTTTTTAAATTTTTATAAAATTTCTTATGAAAGTGAGCTTCTTAGACAATTTTATTTTCAAGAAAATGTATTAAAACATGAACATTTAAATGTTGGCAATTTCTGTATTGTGGCGCTATCAGTTGTCCGCGTTGGTTAACTACTTTATTTAAAAGTTCCAATAAAATTCCAGTCATTTTAATTTTTAATTGTTCAGGAACTTCAGTATCATAGAAGCAAGCAAAATAATATTACAATTTATTTATGTAGATACATATATGATGGAAAGTTAAGAAAAGAAAATGTTTTTTTGGAAGTTCGTGTTTAAGGTAAAATCGAAAAAACTTGGAAAATTTAATTAGTAATTAATTTTTTTTAAATATTTTTAGGTTTGGTTGTAAATGAATCTACTGTTGATCTTTTAATATGATACTGAACTATTCATTATTTAAAATGAAAAATTGTGTACTTATTAGATGATGAAAATAAAAAATTAGTAGTTTGAAAAACCGGAACAAATCGAAGTCAAAAGTCTGTCGGGACACCGGAGCTAGAACCGTGACAAATCCGGGAAAACCAAGACGTATGGACACTCTACACGGATTGTGAATGTTATAAACTTTAAGTTTTGATTTTTAAGCATATTATGAGTGAAATTGAAAATTAACAACGTGTGAAATTTGACATTTTAGTTAAAGTGCATATAAAATATAATACCTACATGTTTTTATAAAAATGCAAATATAAATAAATGTTTTCTGTTTTTTTTTTTTTTTTATTTTAATTGTTATTAATTATTTGGCTTTTTTAATAATTTAGAATTTTTCTGTCAAATGAATAAATTCTGAAAATATGAATTTATGACATAATTTCAGTAAAAGTGAAAATGAAATTTTTCACCCACACTTTTGTAGTGCCAATGTACAACATCACTGGATCCCAATTTTCAAATGGATAGATAATTTCAAACAATCACCCGCTAGTTAATTATTGCTAGATTTGATGCTAGAAAATTGAGAAAAAACAGGTCATATAGATTTTTTTTATTTAGATTTTATTTGTAATGACTGAATTACAAAATTCAAAAGGATGTTAAAAAATGTGTGTATTCACTATGAGCTTTTGCCTGTAGTAAATCCAGCTGCTCAAAATCGGTTCCAATATATCAGTTGGTCAGGACGGCATTTGTACATAATTTTAATATTTTCTTTAAGAAATAGTATTTTTTTTTTAAATACTTGTTTGATTTTTTCAAGGCGAGTACTTTTTACGATGTGTGTTTACCAAATTCTACAAAATAATTAAAAAAAAAAACATTGTAACCCTACTATTTTGAAATTTTCAAAAAAATATCATGAAAATTACCTCATATATGCTTTTTCTGAGTTAATTATTGAAAAATATTCTATTTTCCGAGATTTTTAAGGTAAAACGAGCAGATGTATGGTTTTTGTTAAACAAATTTCAGATCTTTAATACATTTTTGCCTTAAAATATTTAATATTTTCAAAAATGTATGATACAACTTGTCAAAATTTAAAATTATTTGTTTTGTTGTCAAAAGAAAAAAAAAACTGAATGTGCAAATTTATTTACCACTAAAATGATGGGTTTATACATATAATTATAACGTAGTATTGTCATTTGGATAGAAAATTACGTAAAAATATTATTGTTTGAATATGATTTAACGTAATTTTTATGCGATTGTAGCAAGCTCTTATTAATTTTAGGAAGGTGTAAACATCTTCTAAATTCTGATCATATCACATAAAAAACTGCGCCGTGATTTTTTATCTAAAAAAAAATGGAATAGAGATACATTATAAAAACATTTAACTGACAAAGAAAAAGAATATAGCCGAATCGTTAAATTGGATTAAAAAAATCATGACACGCTACTTAAAAAGCGGTTTTTTTCGAATTTAGCTCGAGTGCGAGTGAAATGGAGAACGACATATTTCCTAGTTTTTCTCGAAAAGTAAGTAATTTAGAGCAACGGTATAAAAACATTTTTTATGCATTTTACCTTTTACTATGGCTTGGTGTAGAAAAAAATTTGAAAAATTGCTTAATTCTGGCAAAAAACTCATTTTGTTGACAAAAAACGCCCGGAAAACCTACTTCTGGGCATCCGACGTGTCTGGCTAACGAACTCATCCAACGATTTGGAAAATCGAATTCGCACACAAAATTTCATAAGCATTAAACGTTTCGTTCGAGAGTTATCGCGCGGATACATATATATATATATATATATATATATATATATATATATATATATATATATAATTTTAGTGAATATCATTTTCGTATTCTAGGGACCTCAAAACATATTTCTGATATGGTCCCGGGCTTAGGTCGCACCATGACACCTGGCGTAAAAGCTGAATTTCCAGTTTTGGAAATTCGCTAATTGCACATTAAAAATTTACATAAATGCAATAATAAAAGAGATAAAGCCAAGAAAACGGAAATTATTTAAATTCAAAGTGACGAAGCATGGTTAAATTTAACTGAAATGGACCATATAAACAATTCACATGTACCTATATTATATCACATATATGTATAGTCTTTCAACAAGTATACTAAATTAGCACTTATTAACTAACTGATATATTATTGTAACAGTAACCTATAAAGGGAGAATAACAGAGCAAACTAAAAAAATTAGTATGTTTTTGTATTTTGCTATTTTGCAATGCTAAAATTATATATTATCGCGATATCTTCTGATTTTTTGGTTCAAGAATTGACCCAAGATAATTTTTTCTTTTTTTGGATGACTAATGTGTAATATTAAATGCATGTAGAAAATGTTGCATATATATATATATATATATATATATATATATATATATATATATATATATATATATATATATATGTAGTAGCTTACGTGGTAGTAATGTAAAAGCGTTGCAAAAACGTTGTAAAATGATATTTATAAATTATATTTTAAAAACAATTCTGACAAAAACGATTTCAAAGTTTTGTAATTTTAACACGGGTTCTTGTGGAAAAATTCTATTTTCTTTTTCTGAATAAAATGAAAACGTGTTCGATAGGAGTTCGATAAAAAAATTAATATGTTATAAAACACAAAGTTACAAACCATAAATTTAATAACAAATGAAAATTATTCACCACACCGTTTTTGAAATATAATTTATAAACATCATTTTACAACGTTTTTACAACGCTCTTTCAACAATACTTTTATATTGCTACAACATAAGCACGCGGAAATTAAAGAAAACAAATAGTATATAAATATAATCACTCAAGTACTTTCGATTGATGTGTATAATTCCGGAGACTGGAGGAGAGGTTCAGCAAATTGGAAATGAAAAATATTTTTGACTTCCCATTGGAAATTATTGTAATGGGTCCGATTTTACGAATCGCTAATTTGGACATATCTCTATGTTTCAAGGTCATTAGAATCCATCGTTTTTAGCGTGACGTCTGTGTGTGCGTTCGTTAGTTCGTTCGTTCGTTCGTGAATTTTTTTCGTCTCGCATATCTCAAGAACAAATGATGATATCAACTCCGGACTAATTTCATTATATGCGTAATCAAAAAATGAAGACCGGATAAAGTTTTCGGATTAGCGGTTTGTTTTTTGTGATAAAAAAACGGAATTAACTTTATTAACATAACATAGATGATTGGATTTTTTAATGTCTTTATTATACAGGGTTAGTCAAAAGTATGGAAACGGTGAAAAACCTCAGCGGGAAAGCATTTTTGAGATAATTGATGGTGACAAAAATTTCAGCATTTTTTACGACGCATCCGATGGTGACCTTGACTTTAGGCTCAAGGTCAAGGATCAAGGTCATATCAAGGTCAAATCCGCTAGTTTAAATGTGAACCCCCCTTTTCGACCTCGGAAATGGAAAGAGCCAAAAACTTTACATCCGAATACGACCTTGAAGTCAGTGATCAAGATCAAATTAAGGTTAAATTCTGATTTTTACTGTAATTTTTAATTGAAATTTCTACTGTAATTTTTTTTTAATTTTGACGGTCCATAGTAAGTGTAGACAAGATGTAGACCTGCGCAGTAGGTGTAGCCAAAATGTAGGCCTGCGCAATAGGTGTAGCCAAGATGTATACATGCACACTAGGTGAAGGTAGTATGTAGACAGGCAACTTGTAGGAAGAATAAAAAAATGAAATATTTCCAAGATACCACATAAAATTGTAACCTTACAACGTATTAGACGAACAAGTTACTATAGAGTTACATAGAGTCCAATATTTCAAAGTTACAATTTTATGGGGTAATTTTGAAATATTTCATTTCTTTATTCTTCCTTCAATGTTATTCCTACCTACTTCACTTACTGCGCACGTCTACATCCTACCTAAACCTAGTGCGCACGTCTCCATCCTACCTAAACCTAGTGCGTACGTCTACATTCTGGCTACACCTACTGCGCAGGTCTACATCCTGTCTGCACTTACTGCTGAACGTTAAAATTAAAAAAATTACAGTAGAATTTTCAATTAAAAATTATAATAAAAATCAGCATTTGACCTTAATTTGACCTTGATCACTGACTTCAAGGTCATATTCGAATGCAGAATTTTCTGCTCTTTCCATTTCCGGGGTTGTAAAATGGGGTTGCCATTTAAAAAAACGAAGTTTACCTTAATATGACCTTGATCCTTGACCTTGAGGTCAAAGTCAAGGTTACCATCGGATGCGCCGTAAAAAATGCTGAACCTTTTGTCACCATCATTTATCGCAGAAATGCTTTTCCGCTGAAATTTTTCACCGTTTCCATACTTTTGACTAATCCTGTATAATGGCCTAAAAACCTTCCATGATGTTAAAATCGCCAGTAAATTATACTGTATTTCAGTTACAACTGATCATCAAGTGATCTTATATTCGAAACAAATCAATCTTCCATTCTTTTCTAAAAACAAACTGCAGATTTAAAATGTACGTAATTGCAATAATGAAAGAGATAAAGCTAAGAAGGAATGTTCCAATGTATTTGTATAGGAGACGTCCAGAGACGTCAAAAACGTTTGCGGATTCTTATGTTTACGTTTTACACATTTAAATCTACTGCTGAAAGCGTTGCCAGTTTTCAGCTTTTTAAAAAAGTTCGATTTTTTTATTAATACCTCTTCTTGTTAAAATTAAAAGGTAAATTGCATTATTTTTTAAAATAAATGACTTTGTTAATTGTAACTTTAAAATTTATTTAGCTGTATCGTTTTTTATTCGAACTTTTTTCTTTATTTCGTTAAGTTTGGCAACAATCAAAAAATTCAAAGAAATTATTTCTATAAGATTTCTTTTGTATGTACATAGTTTTAATTGTTTGAAAGTTGGAATATATTTACGAAATAATGGTCGGCGAAAGTGTCTTTATTTTTAAAATTCGTGTTATGCTTTTATTTATATTTTTTAAAAACTGTTTATTTCTTACTGTTAAGATTATTAAAAATTATAGTAAATTGTGTATTCGTATTCGATAACAGTGTATAAATAGATACATTTTTGATTTTGTACGTTTGTGGTAAAATTTTGTGTGTTTTTCGAACTGATTAGTAAACATTTTGTGTTCCAGTGAATTTTTTTTAGTTTTGTAACACAATCCTGTATAATTATTAGTGATTAATAAAAATTTATATTTTGTATTATTTCATATTGGTTTGTTTTTGTAACATAACCTCATATCAGTAAATTTTGTGTTACTGTATTTAAAATAAAGTTAAAATAAAAAATATGTTTTGTTTCATTTAATTCTTAATATAATTTGTCGAATATGATAAGTTTTATATTAATTTATCGAGAAAGTACGTAGGGTTTTACTAATTATTGACCATATTCCATATATGTATTATAACTATATGGCCAATCCCTATAAGAGACAGTGGTTCCGATGAAGTGAGACGGATAGACATCGGGTAGAGGCACTTCAGCTGTTTTGCGCAGATGCATCAATTAGTGTTTACCGTGTTTACTGTTCAGATTGGTTCATATTACCACCAAAAAAATCGCGTTTGCGCAAAACGAACCAAATACTTTCAAATCTGCACCGTGATGTTGGGACGTTTTTTTCATATCCATTTGGCTATATATGTATACTACATATATGCCATATTCTTGGTTTGTGCGGTACTTATTTTAGAAAATCGTTAACGTTTTATCATGTCTAAAACCTGTACTTGTATTTTATAATTACAGTTTTCTTTGTTGAAAATTCACCTTATTTTACTAATTTTGAATTTTATCAGTGAATTAAAATTACTGTTATGACTGACTGCCAAAATCAGTCTTATCAAATGCATATGTATTATTAAATTATGTTTAAAGTTTTAAGTATTTTAAAACCGTAGATTTCCAAAAATAATGCAAAATTTAAATGAACTCAGTAGTGATAACAAAAAGATATTATAAAAGGTAAAAAAAGTCACATTAAACGGCATTTACATCATCTACATAGCCAAAATAGCCAAAGACATAAAAATGCTAAGAAGATTCTGACTTTAATTAAGCTCTTTATTTCAGAAAAAACTATGTCACTCTAATTTTAAGTAACTATATTTAGTATATTTGAATGTAAGGAAATACATTTTGACTCAATAAGTTTTATGATTAATTTTATTAATTTAAATAGGTATGTATAACCTTTTTAAATTTTGAATTGTCCGCTTGTCAAATTCTATTTTCTAATTGGTTATTCTAAAACAATAACATTATCATAAACACTTTTAGTATATTTTATCCATAGAAATTATGCTATTACCTAAGACAAACGTTTTCTTAAAGTTGTAGCACTGGAATTCCTTAAATTCCTAAGTAATGAGTCATGCTTAAATTTAACTGAAAGCGCCTATATTACAAAATTTAAAAAAAAAAAATAAAAACTAAACGGAAAAACTTTTTGTGAAATATTTTTTCTCTCGCGTATCTTGAGAACAAATGATGTTATCATTTATTTCATAAGGGTGGACCCCCCCCCCCCCTTAGATACAGAAGGCGAAGCCCCTGGTGTTGTGCAAGAGGTAAAGTCTCTATCGGGGGCCCAGGGAAGGAGTCCCCTCAAATAAAAAAAAAAGTTATTCATGTGCAATAGTCTTTAATGGTATCCAATGGGAAGTTGACAATGTGGGTGGACCTGTCCCTCCAAATTTTTTTTATCATGTTGTTTTTTACCCTTTGAATTTTGATGACGCTCGGTGCAGTAATTAAGTGTATTGAGCCACAGTAACTGAATTTTTTTTGAAGTGGTCACTCAGTTGGAACTCTATAAAAACAACATTATATCGGATGTTTTCCTTTGTTATTATTCTTAATAACGAGGACTGATACGATAATAAAGATGGCTAATATTCCTGAGAGTGTTTGCCTTCATCTGGATTTGGAATTAGTTTTCTATGTTGAGTAGTTACCAAGAAAAAAATTTTTGTAATTTTTCAAATTTTTTGTTATCTCTATAACTACTCAGTTTTGACCGCTAAAATTGTAGATATCAATTATTTACAGCCTCACCATACCGTTAATATAGTTATCCGGCTATATCCTGTATCATTAGAACAATGAAATAAAAGATTGTGCAAAATTAGTGTTTTATAACAATATTAAAATAGATATGGATTAGCAAAATAAGCAATTATTTTACATATAGGATGTCCATATTGTGCAGGATGTTGCTCCTCCCTCCTAAGATTGAAGGGGTGGCCATACAGAAGTTTCACTTCTCTGGACGGCGCTGTGGGAGTAGAATTGGTCCTGCTGTTATGTTAAGCTTTGCCTTTACTGCTTGTATTATTTCTTTAATATGTTTGTTAAGTATTCCCATATTAAAATTTATTCTATATAAATATTGTACAAATTTGAAATGATATTTTTCTTTGGAATCGATATTCTTCGATAATGACTGCAGATAATTGTTGATTGTAATTTGTTGATTATTTATGTGTTTTGTAATGTTTTCAAATCGTGCGATCATCTGTGAATTTATGCAAACTTGTGGGTTTAACTGAGTAACTATGTTATTTTGATTTAATCTTAATGTTTCGATGTGTTTATTTATTTCCAAGGCGTCGTTGTGAGCCATGTTGCTTAATAACCGTACCCAATCCATCGATTAAACCCCCCATTACTATTTTTCTTGGTAGGAGGATCTGAAGATTTTTATTTAATTTTTGAAATTTTAAACGAAGTACACTCTCAAATTCTTTATTAGGGAATTTATGTAAAATAATATATTAATTATTTTCTTTATATTAATTAAATTTTATTTATAATTTAATACCGTATTAATACCGGTCTCTATTAATACCGTAAACACGAGTTACTTGAGCCCTAAGGTGTAACTTGAGCCCAAAATGTAAAACGTATTATTTTTTGTTTTGTGATTAGTGTAACCAGTAGTAAAAGTAAGTTACATGTCTATCTGATAGGTAACAGCACTAGGTTCACTGTGTTTATGTTTAGGTAGTTCAGAAAATTGACACTAGGTGTCAGACGAGTGTTGCTAACTCTTTATTTGAAGTTGCTGTTTTTGTTATGTTGCTAACTTTCAACTGTAAAAAATATTTCGATAGCTCACAAAGTAAAGTAAGTGTATAATTTTCATATTTGCTTCTTTACTAAAGCAAATTCAGACATATTCATATACCAGCTATTTCCTTAATTTTTTAATTTAAGATTTTGATAAACCAATTAGCATAACCTTCAGATGAGGGTAACTTGAGCCCATTATAACTTTGGTATAAAATGGTACAAGAGTAGACTGCATGGAGCCAATTAAAAAGGCATGGAAGTGGTCCAAGTACAAGGACGTATTGTACTATGAATGGGAAGATAGAGTTAAGAAGATACCTCCACTTACACTAATCAAAAGAGGATTATTCTCTTTAGGGAGACCAAAAGACACATTCTAACTCATAAAAATAATTTGGTATCCATAACAATTTTGTTTGAAAATTTTTATTCAGTTTTGGTACCTATTCATGTTTTTTGAATAAATAAATATCTGTGCAATGTGTTTTAGTTAGTACCCAACATCCTGCATAGTCTCAAACTGTTTTCAAATGGAAATCACTTGGAAATTTAGGTTTGGGCTCAAGTAACCCGATCTTGAGGTTAACTTGAACCAAAATCTAAAAACTTATACAATTTATGAACCATCAGAAAAAAATCCATATTATATGCATATACAGATTAACATACTGAATTCTCTATCCCAAATAAATATAACAGCCGCGCTCAATTTTAAAAATTATCAAATATTTTGCAAATCTGGGCTCAAGTAATCCGTGTTTACAGTATTTAGTTTTATTATTTTTTCGTGTTTATTCTTTTGTACATGGTCGTATATTTTGTCAAATAGTTCTTGTCGTTTTTCGTTAATGTCATTTCTGTTAGGTTTTAAAGTAATGTCGTGTTTACGGCCAAAGAATAACTCGAATGGTGTATGTTCTGTGATTGAATGAATGGAATTATTATAAGTAAATATGGCTGTTATTAACTTTTGTTCTGGTACCATATCCTTATTATCAGGATCATTATGAATTAGTCTGTAAGTTTCTAATAAGGTTGAATAGAATCGTTCAATTGGTGAATTCGAATTTGAACTTCTTACAGATGTCATGTGTAACTGTATGTTGTAACGGTCACAAAATTGTCTAAACCTAATTGAATCAAATCATGTCAGAATCAACTGTAAGCATGGTGGGTCTACCGTATTAACAATAAATTTTGAAAAAGCTTCAGTCAAATGAATGCTATTTCTACTTAGAAAAATATAACCTTGAGCAAATTTTGAAAATTTATCAATTACTGTAAATACCATTAAGGTACCATCACAGTGTGATTTGCCGAAAAATAACCAATTTTTCACAATTTTTTTTTTCTGATGGATAGAATGGAGGAATGGGGATGAATTTTTGGTTATGATTAATACTACTATTTAACAATACAAAGTGACGCCTATTTAACGCCATTTAACCAAAAAATGCAAAACTATATTGCGACCTAACATAATTTACAATAATTCACAACAATTAATTTTCTAACCTGAATTATTTCCCTACTTACTACTAAAGTTTACTAATAACCTACCGACAAAATTTTAACAGCCTAACCTTAAATTATATCTCATGTGTCATAACCAAAAATTAAGTGTTCCAACAATATAACAAACTCAACTATAATAACGATAAACTATATAAACTAAACTCCTCAACCCGATTTCAAATATGTCTGACTTCACGTTTATCTTATGACCCCTTTTTTTTCAAGCCAAATTTATGCCCCCTTTTCCTTTTCAGGCCCTGCGTTGGGCGCCAAATTTGTGTGTTACCACTTGAGGGAACTGCACACTTGATGCATGCACGACTAGCTAGGTAGAGCTGGGGGGGTGGAGGTACCTCGAAGAGAAAAAAAAATTACTTACTGCTACTTGTCGCTAATTAACCAAGAAACTATCCTAAATAGGGCGCCACAATATTTTTATCCAGGGAAAAAATATTGAAAAAGATGCTTTCTGTTTCCCTCTATCAGTACCCCCTGTAGATAATACTTCAGCTGAAAAGCAAGTAGAAAAAACAAGATCAACAATTGACTATTGAAAGCCGTAAATTTATTAGCAGAAAGTGTTTCGTACAATGATTGCAAAATTTATTGAGTGTACAAATAATTTTTTAGAGGTGATCCATGATTTATAGAAGAGGTAAGTTGTGCATTTAGAGTATAATTTAATATTTGTAATTAATTACTGTTTATTGTAGAACATTCAATTACGTAATCCGGCATCAACGGAGGAATCGAAAATGTATGCTTCTTTTGAAATCTATTTCCTTTGAAATTTGAAAAATTGGCGGCGGTTTGAATAAAAAGTACAAAATTTTTTACAGTTTTCCGTGTGAAAAAATAGGAATATTTCAAAAGAAAAAAGCTCCCATAGGAACATAGCGGCTTACCTACAGATTGATAATCCATTTGACTTTTTTTCAGATAGAAACTGCGACCGCAATTGTGGGCACCGAATTTCGGCATTTTTTAAAGACACCTTTTTCAAAAAATAATAATAATTATAAAAAATAAATAAAAATAAACAAAAAAATATTTTTGTATTGTTAAATAGTACTTAGTATTAATCGTAAAAAAAATTCATCCCCGTTCCCCCATCCTATCTATCCGAAAAAAATTGTGAAAAATTGACTATTTTTCGGCAAATCACACTGTGATGGTTTTCGAAAAGTTGAGTTCACACGGCAAATCACACAGTAATTCAATAAACTTTCGTTACTTTCATACTTTACATTTTATTTTAAGTTTTTAAATTTCAATAGATTTGAGCGTTACTTTATGGTATTCCATGTTTGTAAATAATAAACAAATATTTTACTTCGTAAAAATACCACTTTTATTTTGAAACTGTGACAATATTGTTTTGAACCGTCAGTTCATTTTCAAACAGAACTATTTGAAATATAGGTATAAACAGAATATTCTGTTTGGAAATGAACTCATGGTTCGAAACAATATTGTCACAGTTTCAAAATAAAACTGGCATTTTTGTGGTGAAATATATGTGTTTATTTTTAAAGTTCTGTGACATGTTTCGTTAATGGGCTGAATGTCATATGAATCGAAACAATTATGTCACAGAAATTGAAAATCTTAAAGCGGTATCCACTTTTAATATAATATGAAGTGATTGTTATTATTATTTAATTTAATAACGATTTTTTGTATGTTAATTTATTTAAGTATTGTAGTCGAGTTATTTTACGCGCTTTTAATATATCAATTTGTGCAATTTTTAGAATAGCAAAATACAATTAATTATCATTTTGTTGTAGTAAATTAGGTTCAAGACCCTGCAAGTCAACTTTGTACCAGGCCCCGCGTTTATTCGAGTCGACCCTGTCCATAACATCCCTAATTTATAGTTAAACCACAAATAATTTGTAATAAAGCTGTTAAGTTTAGAAATTAGATGTTTTCTTCCTTTTTCCAATAACACCTTAAATTTTCAGGAAATATATCCGCATAAAATAGATTACAGTTTTAGGCGTTAAAAACAGCATATTCAAATTGTACAGAATTTAATTGTGTGTGTGTGTGTGTGTTTGATCGTTCGAATATCGATGCCTCAGGTGAATTCAGTACAGCATAATTGTTTTATATCTCGCTGTATAATAATATCGGCAACACGTCGGGGTTTGTAACCACGCTAAAATTATTATTCTGCCCAGTGAGTTCCCTCGATTAACGTGGCGCGAAGTTCGGGCCATGTTTAAACACCAAAATTGATAGATGGCGCTTCAGTTAAAAATGGGCTCACATTTCAAGAAATAAGGAATAACTAGTAAATCTATACACGAAAAATATATTACAATCTGCACCTGAATATTATTTAATAACATTTGTAAAATTTTGTTAAGAATCCATAAAAGTAATAAAATAATATATTTAAATATGTAATTTTCTGACTTAAGATATTATCTAATACGGTTTTTATAATAAGCTAGCTGTTACCCGCGGCTTCGCTGGTGTGAATTTCGTAATTTAGTAAAGATAATTCCTAGTAGGTAGTTCGCTAAAATTTTTGCCCCTATTTTCTTATCATAAGCTTTGATAAGCTTTATTTATTGAGAATTACCTTTGGCTAATTATCTAGGAACAACTGGAAATTTTCAAAAACTAATTTGTCATTTCTTGAGACATTGATATAACATAGACTAAAAATCTAAAGTACCCAAGCCTATCAAGGAGATGTCAACGAATTTGGTATAGAAGTAAAAAAAGTATATTGACTTAAAATACTCAAGTATTATATATTTTTAAAATAGCTAATATTTGTACACTTTACTCTAAATAAGTATCCTCCCTTATCCTATTGGAAAATTTAAACCCTCCTAAGTCTGCCTGCATTATGCTTGAACATTTCCTAAAATAACTCACCCATTGTTGGAGACGCCAGAACAATAGGCGTTAAAAATGTGAAAGGCCACTGTTAGATAGAATATTAATAATAACTCCCAGCGAATTCAAATTTGTTGTTTAAAACACTTAAAATAGCAAAGTTGGTGTCAACTTCCGGTATAACCGTAAGTGGCAGCAAGTTAGAAATATTTTAATTAAAATCTTCATATTTGGAAGCTTCTAAAACCAAATTTTCAAAAATCTACTTTATTTAGAAGACCATAAACTTTTAATGCAGATACTTTTTGAATCATCCTGTACATAGCCATTTGGAAGATCACATTGAAATGTGGTTAAGATTGATCGGGAGGTTAATATCTATATTCTCTGTAAATTTCAACTCTGTAGCTTCAGTAGTTTTTGAGTTAAATCGGTTCGTACAGACAGACAGACAGACAAAAATTTTTTTAAAGTTAGATTTGCTATATATGTCGTATTTGCTAACTGAAAAACATATTGCATTGCATGCCTTGCAAATTCATTTTTTAGCAATAAATAAATTTTTTTAAGAAACGATTTTTCTTTTAAAAATCATAATATTTTTTGGTCCTTCGAATCAAAAAGAAAATTTTTCCATTGCCTCAAAAACAATGAATTTGTTTATAACAATTTTTTAAATAATAGCATTAAAAAATTTAAAAAAATTATTTTCAGGTGGCGCTCAATGAAAAAAAAACAAAATAATTAAGATTTAAAAAAACAAAAAAAAAAAAACAAAAGCTTTATCAACATTTCTCATTAGTCGAATTTTCTCCGAAAAATTAGACTTATACAGTCTATACGATAAGAGCTGCGAGAGGCGAGACCAGGGGCGCTATCCGTTTTCGGACCCGTAGAACACGATTATGGTAAAAAAAAAGATGTCTGATATATATATATATATATATATATATATATATATATATATATATATATATATATATATTTTCCCGCAACCTTTTAATATGTGTAGGGCCCCCCTATGGAAGTTAAGAGATGAAATTTGGTAAGTGGGGCTTATTCCGATGCACAACAATACTATCAAAGTGGGATCAAATTTTGGGCAAATTTTTTTTCGGACCCGACCTTTAAGGGGGCGGCGGGGGGCGGAAAAGCAATAAAACTTTTCCAAACCGGTTTTAAATAATGTTTCGGTCAATTATCTACAACATATCCAAAATTCAGCTTCCTAGGATGATACGGTGGGAGTAGAGGGGGGAAAAACGATTTTCGCTGGATCTAACAGGCCCCCAGCCCCCCAGAATTAACGTAGAGGGTTGAAATTTGGTGTGTTGATAAAGTTCGTGCCTAGGTTGTACTTTTTGGAGGTTTTAATATTTTACCCCCACCCCCCACATTTTTAAGCTACAATTTCATGCATTTTCGACGTTTTCGAAGTTTGTACCACTCGCACAGGTCACCCGAATAAACCTAGAGGGCTGAAATTTTGTATTCGGATTAAGTTAGTATCAAGGGGGTGCCTTTTGGGGGTCTCGACTTTTAACCCCTACCCCCACCATTTTTATACCCAAAAGAACATGATTGTTCTTGTTTTTTAACAGTTTCGTTCGGGTCAAAATCTCCCCAAATAAACCTAGAGGGCTGAAATTTGGTGTACAGGTTAAGCTAATAGCCAGACACTGTTTTTTGGAGGTTTCAACTTTTAACCCTTACCCCCACGATTTTGACGCCAATATTTCCTGAATTTTTTTGCTTGTTTTCTAACACGTCTTGAGACTCCATAAGGAAACCTAGAGGGCTGAAATTTTGTACGTGTATTCAGTTAGTATCCAGCTAGTACCTTGTAGGGAGTCCGCATCACTTTCCCCCCCCCACTTCTCCCATTTTTACATCGGAATTGAATGCTATTGTTAAATGTGTTTTAAAAGCATTATGTTTATTCTAAATACAAGTAGGCGAATAGTAATTTTAAAAAATTTAAAAAAAAGTGAACTTACTTTTATGACAAATGAAATACATACATATTAAGTAATTTAAAAATGTTATTAAAGTCACTGTTTATTTATAAATTAGGAATTTTGGATTTTTAGTATTTATAAAATAGAAATTTTGGATTTTTTTGGAAAGAAAAAATATCTTTATAAAGGCCTTCCAGTTTACTATTGAAGGTCCTTTTTTAATATTTAAAACTAAAACATAAAGGCAATTAGCGGATAAACATGGGCAGGAATGTCCTCGTACGAATTGTGTTGGCTTTTTTTCTGCTACCTGTTTTCGGCACAAAATTGAAATTTACTGAGATACAGCCCTTAAATACTTAAAACCTTTTTTTAAAGCCTCGATCAGCCGAACACTCATCACCAGTTTTGAAACCAACAAAATGACAATTCGGTTGTAGACTTTCAATCACATTTCGCTTGTAGACATTCAATACCGAAGATGAAGGGGAAAATTCGACTACCGTGATGGGGCCCCGCTGCTCACGGCGTTTTTTTTTTAATGCAATTGATTGTTTATAAATAAGTGGAAAATTAAAAATTTTTGATTTTTTCAACGGGAATCTATTTTTTCACCTCTTCAGAACAATTCTACGAAGCAAAAAAAATTTGAGCTTTTTAGTTAAATAATTATTAAGGTTTCTATGTCAACTTTCGGTTTCAAAAATTTTGTTAATTAACAATAGCATAACTAATGGAAAAATACATATAAAAATTTTTTTTGCACGGATTATTGTTTATCAACGTATTCCGAAGGTACGTGAATTTTCTCATCCCTTAATATTAATATTTAATATATTTAAATAATTTTTTTTGTTTACCGTGTTTGAATGACGCGGCGCGCGAGAACGTCAAACACCTCATTTTAGCAATAACTTTAGGGCTCTGTTAAAATTATAAATATTGGAGATACAGTTTCGGGAGTCGGGACTTATTTTTGTGAAATTTCCTGCTCTTTTCAGATCTTTGTTTTAATTTCAAAAATCTTTAATAGTTTTTGAGATTTTAAAAAAAAAAAACAAAAACACTTATTTTTTTTCACTCTTTTGTTTATAACAATTGCAATTTTCATGAGCGCATTTTCGATTTTTTCAAAAAGTTTCTAGAGGTCAATACGAATCGAATGACACCAAAATCATAATTTTTGGTGCCCTCTATGAGAATTTCACTAAAATGGCTCTTCTAGACTAGACTATAGTGTTCGAATAATCGACTTTATACTACATTAGCAAAAAATATAGATATTATATATTTTCCTTACACGATTAGTTTTTTTTTATACACAAAGCTTGACCTTAACAGGTCATTAACTTATGATAAGACTGTCCATGTTGTGTTCGCAAAAACTCATATAAATGCAAAACAAGTATGAATTGTGGTGCAATTTTTAAATTCCATGAAACAAAAATTAATAATAAAATGCAACAATGAATTTGAAAGTTGTAATTATTCTCTTATTTGTTGGCATTATGGTTGTCATGGTTAACGGTATCCCGCGTATTCGTAAGTATATTCAACTTTGAAACTATGTACTGATGAAGATCATAAAAGTGACTGAAACTATTTCAACTGTCTCATTAAAATAGTTCTTGATCCAGTATTAATTCAAATGGGCAACGTGGATCAAAACGCTGACACCATTGTCGAATATCGGCCTACTCACCATCAGGGGCGTCAACGTCGGGATGTGTGTGCAGATTATGCAGCTTCTAAACAAGGTGGACTAAATCATGCTATGTGTCATGCGCACTGTAGAGCCCGAAGTGGTGGAACTGACGGCGGACGTTGTGTAAATGATGTTTGCCAATGTTATAGGGATTGTTGTTAAGAATTTTCTTGATTTAATAAAGAATAGTAAAAATTTTATTTAATTTTGTATTTTAGTACAACTCATTTACTTGAAATTTAATTTCACAGGTTATTCTTTTTTCGACATAATATATTTTCTAGAGAAAAAGGAACCACAGTCGGGAATTAAGGGGTTAAGGGGGGAGACTCCCCCCAATATTCGTGCAAATAAAAAATTAAAAACTTGCACAACATTTATTAAAATGATACGGCAAAAGAAAAAGTCTGATGAGGATGTAGAAATTTAGTCAAGCATTTGTCGGCGCCTGAACTGATTTTCTATTCTATACAGTATACAGGAATCTCCTAAGGTGATTTTTATATCAAGCCTTTGCACTCGATAGGCGCCGCCGCGGCGACACAATAAATACCCTTTGCACTCGAAAGGCGCCCCTCAGGCGCCATCCTATTCTTTACTTTAAACATCACACTAAGGAAAGTTATAAAATTTAATATTAAAATATAATTTTTTGAGGATATTTTGGAGTAATGGTCATCCAGGAAAAACAAAAATGTGTTTTTTCCCAAAGGGCTACCGGTTTCGACTATTTATAGTATTCTTCAGGCCTCTGGGGAAAAGTTTACATAGATAAAATACAAAAATATAAAAATATAAAATTCATTACTACTTACATAATTGTATTTGTTTACAATTAAAACGTTTAAAAAGCAGTTGAAAGCAACATTTTAAGTTTAAAATGATTAGAGATATGAAAAGCATTATTTAAAAATTTTTAATAATTTGAAAAAATATACAATTAAACTGTGCATCACGAAAAACGAATAAGGTTAGTTTGAAAGTTTTGTGAATTAACATTAGAGAGTTAAATAAAAATGAAAAGCAACTACGATGAATTCCGAAAACAAAGTGCCTGTAATAAGTAAGGTGAATGATAATAATAATTATTTAATTTTCAGTGGGCGTGCGCACTTTGATGCTTTTGACAGCGCCAGGTATAATCTTGTCAAAATTGCGTGTATAATATGTGTTATCTACGGAGATGGCATCCTGGTAGAGGTTGCAGTTTGGCTGGACGGTATTGATCCAGCAGCTTCCGATGAAGAATCTCTTCTTATAATTCGATTCACGTTGGAGCACCATGGGGTTGTCGAAGTTGAAGTTGTGCCCATTTTCTCAAGAATGCCGTACCAGTCCCGACACCATGTTGGCTTGTCTAACGTTGTTCTTGTGTTGCTTCATCCGCTCATTAAGATGTTGTTTCGTGTTTCCAATGTAAACATTGTCACACCCGATGCATGGCACCATATATACCACATTTTGTTGGTTGGAGGTGGGGGTCTGAGGTTTCATATTGGTATAAAGCTTAATAAGTGCATGAGGGTAACTATAAACAGGATTCAATTGGTATTTTTTAAGGGATTTGGAGATGGGTGTGGAGGGGGTGCCTAGATATGGAATAGAGAAATAAGAAGGTGGGGGTTGGAAACATCCGGAGCTATGGAGGCTTGAGAGTTGTATAATCTATGGGTATGGTTTTTGATGATTTGGTTGGTAAGAGACGGTGAATAATTATTGTGAAGAAGAAATTTTTTTGCATTTTTTAAGGCCAATGGTCGATGTACAGGATGTGACAATTTAAGGGACCTACGGATGAGGTTTGTTGCAACACTTTTCTTTATGCTAAGGGGGTATCTGGAATGAAAGTTAAGTGTTCTGGTGGACGCGTAAGGTTTTCTATACCACATGGTGGTGAGTACGCTATCTTTCTTTATGACAAGTGTATCGAAAAAGGCTAAAGAGTTATTGTTTTCAGTTTCGATCGTAAATTGTAATTGCGGGTGAAAACTGTTCAAGACGTCAAGGACGTGGTCGATCATGTCGAAAGGCACGGCCGTAAAAATATTATCCACATACTTGTAGAAAAAAGGGACTGTGCAATCAAGGGAGTCCAGGGCTGTATCCACTAACAAGTCCGTGATGATATTGGAGGCAATAACTGAAATGGCAGCACCCATAGGGAACCCAGACACTTGGTGGGAAAAGGTATTTTGGTGAAATTTTGTGGTGAAGAAGCTGTTGGAAAGGATAAGTTGTAAACCTTCCATGAAGGTGTCGGAATCAAGAGTGGTGTTTGGTTGGATGCTGGACCACTCATCAGCAACATGCTGCAGAAAAAGATCCACGGGGCAGCTGGTGAAGAGCGATTTTACATCCAGACTAGCCAATATGTATCCCTTAGGAAGCTTTATATTGTTAATTTTGTTGGTGAAAAGGAAGAAGTTGGAGATATCATATTTGCTGTGAAAACTTTTGCTAAGGATCGAACAGAAGAATTTAAAATTAAAATATAATGTTTGTAATATGCAAATAAAAATAAAATATGTAAGTAAATTACTTTTGTTTAAAATATTTATCTTTGATGTATTATAATTTTTTATTAAAACTACTGTCGAGTAGCTGAGTACCCATACTAAAAAATGGTTCGAGTGCAAAGGGTTAAATATATTTACTGCTGTATATCCCTAAGGGTGCGTAAGATTGGCCCAGAGACTAATGATTTTGTTAAAATTAAAATATTTATTACCGATTGTTTTGTTTGTACACTTATCTGTTATTTATTTGTTATTTATTTATAATATAAGATCTGTGGACAAATTATTTTCTAATTTAATAATTAGTGTCTATCTTTACAATAAAAAAATATAGTCGGGTTCGCATAATGAGGGTTCTGCGTAATGAGTTGTCAATAGATCAAACATTTTTTTATTTTTTTTTTATTTTTTTTTTATTTTTGTATATTTAAATTTTAATAAAATTTGTTTGCGATAACTTAAAAATACATGAATTATCCCACATTGAGACATTATAGTTCAAGAGAATTAGATTTTTATATACCTGAAGGAGAATTTATGGAATAATAGGAAAATTCCGTAGAATTTAATGAACTATATTTAAACAACTCAATCATTGCAAAAGTTCTTCACATTGACGGTCAAAATAGGCTAAAACCAATATTTTGCATTAAAAAAAAAAAAAAAAAAAAAAAAAAAAAAGAAAAAGAAAAAAAAAATTGTACAAATAAAGGTTTTATGCAAAAGTTATAGAACTATTTTTTAGATCTACAGGATGAGAAAATCAGTACTGTTAACAACAGATATTTTTCTAACAGGAATCTGTAAATACCAAAACATACGATAGAAGTTTATGTGTACCTAAGTATGCTGTAGGTATTTCATGCAAGTTATCAAAAGTTAATAGTGTATCATTTCCAAACCAGACCTAAGCCGGTCCCAACAAAAAATCTGGTTTGGAAATAAATTTTATTCCTAAAAGTGGAGCTAGAAAATCGTTTGTCATACTTCTCAACCTATTTAGCTCCCATCTAGTGATTCCTAAAGACATCATCAAAAGAATGAAAGTTTTTTCTGGGTCCAAAAAAATTGTTAATTTTTCAGCCGTTTCTTCGAAAGCTTCGAATTATTTAACGATATATGCGTATATTGCACACGTTAGTACAATTTTTTTAGAAAATTCTATGTCTACAGGTGGCCCAGAATCTGGTTAAATGAAATTCTACGAAAATGTCTTTCATCGAAAAAAATTTATTCTTTCAACTACTATTCAATATTTTACAATTTTTCAAAAACGTTCTTATACCACTTTAACATTCACCAAGCTCCATCAAAAAATACTTTTTTCTACAATCTTAGTGGAGAGTAGGCTTTTGCGCTCTGTGAAGAGAGCGCAAAATGTGTATTTGCCGAAGACTCTCGTTGCCGAGCAACAAATTTCTACTTTGCGCTTTAAAGCGGAAAAGTAATACTTTGTCGCTCGCTCAACGTATATCTAATTACAAATCGGATAGGCGTTGTTTATATTTTCTATGGTAACAAATAAATAAACAGATTCTAAAATTATTATGTTATCGTAATCAAGTGTAATCAAGTAGGTAAAATATTAATTTTATTGAATTTCAAAATAACTGCAAAATATTAATTAAAAATAATAAATAACTATAGTTAATAAATAATAAGAATTTTAAAAATTTAAAAAAATATGTACATATAATATGATGGAAATATGTAATAGTGACAGCGATTTCTCAAGTACACCTCCAGATATTTCTGAAGCTGCAAAAATTATAATATTAATGTAAATATTAACGTCCATTATTATTTTTCCAAGTATCTTTTAAATAAAAAAAAAAATTATAAAATTGTAGAAAAATTTTGTGTGTAATTCGAGCACAAAATGACTTGCCGCTCTCATGAGATTAACGCGCTCCGCCTGGCGGCGTCGCGCGTCAACATTCTCAATCGAGCGGTAAAGCACCATTTTGCGCTCTTAATACACAAATAACTACTATCTTTTAGATATGGACAATAGGAAACATTTTTGATATTAATATTGTAGATTTGAGCGTCACTTTATGGTATTCCATATTTGTAAATAATAAACAAATATTTTACTTTGCACAATACCACTTTTATTTTTGAAACTGTGACAATATTGTTTCGAACTGTTAGTTCATTTTCAAACAGAAATTATGTTTGAAAATATTTGTAAAATATTTGTTTATTATTATTTAGAAACATTTTTAAGCGTTTTTTGGCAATAACGAATTTGTTTATACTATAATTTATATTAAACTGGTCTCATTCTATCGATATTAAACAGTTCTCCAATTTTGTATGAAAATTTTTGTATAAAGTCGAGTTTTTAAAAAAAATGGGAGAAACAGTTTTTGATCTTGGTTGCTATTCTAAGGAACTTTGCAATCACTCAGCTGTCAAGTTCAAATTGAATTTTTTCAATGATAAATACGTTGTTTATAATTTATTGTGCTTCTCTTTTTTATTCAAATATATACCTACATTTGTTTCGGCAACTATTTTACACTATTGAAAAAATTCTTATAATCTATGACTCAATAACTATAAATCCTACCGAAATAAAATTTTAGGTTCAAAAATCCAGGAGGATGGAGAGTGGAGGTCATTTTTAGCAAATTTTGAGGTATTTCATTAAAACCACTGAACCAGAAATTTAAAAAAAAAGTATTTTTAGAATCCTTTGAGGTAGCTCTTTTAAATGGTACCTCGTCAGACGATATATTAATTAAAACATTTTCCGGGCTAAACTAATCCCTAATGTTGATCACTATTTTTTTATTTTATTTGTGAAATTGGCGATATGTGTAAGTGTCATCAAGACCTAATATTATACCAAATTTTAAATTGCTACGTTTCAAAGGTTTCCGAGAAAGGCTTTTGTGACAGGTGGACATGAAAGTGGTCTTGTAAGGATCCAGATTTTTCTTTTAAAGTACGAAAACCTAAAACTGAGGATTTTGTCATAAGAACAAGATGGCATTCTGATAAAAGTGCTACAATTCAACAACAAAACAAAGTTTTTCAAAATCCTTCATAAATCCTCCTTCATAAAGATCCGACCACTGCAGTAGCAAATAAGTGTCTAAAACATGAAAATAATTGTACTTACGATATAACTGTGCATCTCCAAATTATGCATTAAGAATCGAAACCGGCACCGCTAAAATTCAAGTAAAAATTATAAAGGCTGCCCTAAATTGGCTTTACAAAATAATGACAATAGAGAATGTTCGCTATCCTAAGTTATGCTATTTAAGAATGCTGCAGTTATTAGAAAACGAGGAAGATCTCGATTTAAGATATAATTGGATTATCCAACTAAAATCACTTTTAAAGCCAATAAATTTTAATGAACAAAGATTGCTTACAGACCCTACCTTTTTAAAGGATAATACTAAAAGTATTTTAGAAAAGCTTGAAAAATACTTTTACGACAGGGATCTATATCGATGTAATAATTCTACCTATTGTTTATACTACAATTATTTAATTACGCCAGATCATTTCATGCTTGCACAAAATTATTTAACGATGAACTTAAAAATCTATATCACTAGAGTTATTGCACAGTTAAGACTAATTGGACTTAACAAATTCAGGCTTTTAATAGGTAAAAATCTGTACTCCATAGATACTAGTCAAATATGTTCCATTTGCAATAGGAAGGAGTTAAAGACAATTGAACATATTATATTAGATTGTCCTATTTATACGGCTCCGCGTAGACAATTTTTGTTGCCTCATATAGATGAACCGATTTCTAAAGAAACCTACAATAGTACATTATGTAACCTTTTAAATTCTCATAATAAATTAATTTTAGCACATATATTTTACTTCATTGAGTCAGCAATGAAACTAAGATCGTTTATCATTAACGAATAGCGATTGAATACGACCCTGTTATTGACACTTATTTGAAAAAAAAAAAAGAAAAAAAAAAGATTTAATTAAATTGCACTTTAACAATATATGTACATAATTCTAACTTGTTTTTGTTTATTTATTTATTTATGTAATTTATTTTTAATTTTTTAAATGCCTAATATAAATTGAATTTATGTTATGTACTTATGTTTATGTGTATGGTTATTTGGTATTAATGTATTATACTCATATAAACATTCAAAATAAGACTGTTTTTGGTTTTTCTATACATACACTGATATAGTGATATCTGATATGTTTATTATCTTTTAATTGAATTGCAATTTGCATGTACTTTTTGATTTATTTATTTATTTATTTATTTATTTTTTTTTTTAAATTACATACATAATAATGTAATGAGTTACTGACACCGCTTACAAATAATTCTAATGTCAGTTAATTTTATTACTAATTTTATTTTTAGTTATTATTCGTATTTTTAATGCTAATTTTAAGGTACTTTTAACCTTATTTTTAAGAATATAAGCCTACATATTACTATTAACTAATTTATTTATTTATATATTGTAATCGAACTCCTTGCAATGAGAATTGTAATTCTTTAATGCAATAAAGATTATTATTATTATTATTATTATTATAACTGTGCATTTTTGAATAATTATGCTTACGACAAGCCATTCAAAAAAGACGTTTTAGAACTATACGACTCAAAATTTTTTTCAATATTTCTTATTACCAAAATAATTAATTGAAGTACTCGTATTAGACATTGGGATACTCCTTAAGGACGTCTAGTTACTCCCGATAGTAGTTACAAATTATCTTGCGAGGTAGCTTAAAAAAAAATTAAAATTTCAATCAAATAATTCTTAACGGAATTGAACCAAGTGCACTAATTCCTTTGCCGATGCCCCTTCATTAGTACATGTTATTGAAGTTTCCTGTATACATATAATACTCTAAATGGGCCTCAAATTAATTTTTGCAACCACCCACTAGAAACTTAACCTAGTATTGTATTGACTTTGAAATAACCGCCAACATTAACAGAATGCATAAACATAAAATATGCATAGATATTTATTTAAAAAACCGTAAATACAATTATAAAAAAGAGTTTTACAGAAAAAGATTACACTAATACTTTTTGGTTTCACGAAATTTTCACTTCGCGCTTATACTGCGAAATATTTATACTCAGGTAGAAAAATTTAGAACAGTTTTTTGAGCTAGTATCGGCAATTACAGATACCATCAATACAGCGGCCTCCACGTCTACCATCACCCATGGTCAAGCAGTAACGGGCACAAGCCCACTTAGGGACAGATTCCCACTCAAGATTCATACCCAGTACGTTACATGTAGTTCGACGAACACGTTCATGGTGTATCGATTTAGACCTCTGGTTACCATAAGAACCCTCATGCTTAGGAATTTTTTCGTTAGCTAAAATAAAAAAAAAGAATCATATCAGTTTTGGAAGAAAAGATCTTCATAGAAAATAAAAATATTTACAGTTAACTGATGTGGAGTATACACAGGCTACTAAGATCACAACAATTGCAAAACAATAGACGTATTTAAAACACATGATGATGTCTGACCTTTTCTGGTCAAAATACTTTATATCTCTACTTTACAGACTAAAATGCTTTATGACAATTCAAACTCTTATTTATATTTTGTTTTTCATTAAAAAAAAGGAAATGTTTGGGTGAGTGCACACCAAATAATTTTTAGTCGTATGATCAAAAATAAAGTAACCAAAACAAAATGTCACTAGTTGATTATAAATCGAACAACTAAAGAGATGTTATCGACAACCGAGACATATTTACTGCTAATAAAGTAATTTAAAAAAAAGGAAAAGAGTTCGCTGTAGATATTCAGAGTTATTATCATTCAATATTTTGATCGTATGTGTGAAAATTGTTGAATATTCTCTCAACTTTTTATCAGTGTTTTCAGTTCTAGGAAAACTGTGTTTATAAAATCAGGGAAGAACAATTTATTGCATTCTCATGGTGACTTATTAGTCATTAATCTTTTAATGACTTTTGACTTGTGCTAACAATATAAATTGATATCTGTATCTATGTATTTAAAAAAATTATCATAGTAACTTTTTCAAGACATTGAATTTCAATGTTTATTTTGAAATTCAAAAAGTTTTCCTGTTTATCTAAATAATTTTCTTTTTTTTAATTTTTACTTAAATACCTAATCCTTAAGCAACTTAAGAGGTACTTTTCAAATTCCCCAAGTATATTAATAAAGTAGCAAAATTGAGCTGTGTGAAGTTGGCACCCACTTTGAAAATTTTTTGATTTAAACGTACACATTCGTTTTTCCATCGTTTGTCCACGATTGTCCACCAAAAATTTTCGTTTGTCCACTTTTGGTTTTCAAATGGCGGCCCAAAAACTTTTTTTGCACATTTTTCTCACTGGCACCCCCAAATTGCAACAACGGTTTCTGAACCACCTAAATCGTTTGTCCACCATTGTCCACCAAAAATTTTCGATTGTCCAATTTTGGTTTCAAAATGGCAGCCCAAAAACTTTTTTTGCAATTTTTTTGGCATTGGCACCCACAAATTTACAAAAAAAGTTATTGGACCACCTAAATCGTTTGTCCATCGTTTGTCCACTTTTGTCCACCAAAAATTTTCGATTGTCCACCCATCGGTTAATTATAATTAATTATTAAAATTTTTAGAAAGTGTGAATTTGGCGCCCCTTTTTTGGAATTTTACATCATTTTTTACTACATTCGTTTGTCCATCGTTTGTCCACGATTGTGCACCAAAAATTTTCATTTGTTGATTTTTGGTTTTGAAATGGCGTCCCAAAAACTTTTTTTGCACATTTTTCTCACTGGCACCCCCAAATTGCAAAAAAAATTTCGGGAGTACCTAAATCGTTTGTCTATCTTTTGTCCACCATTGCCCACCAAAAATTTTCGTTTGTTCACTTTTGGTTTCGAAACGGCGGCCCAAAAACTTTTTGCACATTTTTCTCACTGGCACTCACAAAATTGCAAAAAAAATTTCTGGACCACCTAAATCGTTTGCCTATTGTTTGTCTATGTTTGTCCAGCAATTAATTTCGTTTGTCCACCCACAGGTTATTTATAATTAAATATTAAAATTTTCAGAAAATGTGAAATTGGCTTTTTTTGTAATTTCTTTTACCTATTGCTTTCGTTTCATATTCTATCCACCCGCCTTGAAACGATATGAAGTCTTGAAATGGTCCGTTGTATACACAACTATTCCACTTGGCATACAGATTTTCCCGGCACATTCTATTTTTCCAAAATGTGGCTAAAACCACCCTATTTTGAAATATATTTATTATAATTTGCACAGCATTGTCAAATTCAAAACATAAGAAGCTATTAAATTTTGGCTCTTTTTTAAGGGTGTTTTGCATATTAAACAATTTTTAAATTTTAATTTAAAAAGTTAAAAAAATTTCAAAAATAGTTTTTGGACAGCCATTCCGACACCAAAAGTGGACAATAAAAAATTTTTGGTGGACAATCGTGGACAAACGATGGACAAACGGATGCAGTAAAAAAAATCCAAATTCCAAAAAAGGGTGCCCTTTCACACTTCTTAAAAATTTTAATAATTAATTATAATTAACCGATGGGTGGACAATCGAAAATTTTTGGTGGACAAAAGTGGACAAACGATGGACAAACGATTTAGGTGGTCCAATAACTTTTTTTGTAAATTTGTGGGTGCCAATGCCAAAAAAATTGCCGCCATTTTGAAACCAAAAGTGGATAATCGAAAATTTTTGGTGCACAATGGTGGACAAACGATGGACAAACGATTTAGGTGGTTCAGAAACCTTTGTTTCAATTTGAAGGTGCCATTGAGAAAAATGTGCAAAAAAAGGTATTGGGCCGCCATTTTAAAACCAAAAGTGGACAAACGAAAATTTTTGGTGGACAATCGTGGACAAACGATGGACAAAAGAATGTGCACACTTAAATCGAAAAATTTGCAAAAGTGGGTGCCAACTTCACACAACTGCAAAATTGAACTATAGTGAAATTTCTTCTACTTCTTCACTATTCTTATTTAAAATTCACCATCAAAAATATTTTCGTAAGTATTCAGTTTCTATCATTCCATATAAAAACTCTTTCTTAATTGAAATAGTATATTGTGCAATAAGTGCGGAAAATTGTCGATTGCCCACGCAAGCGAAATTAAGCGCACGAAGGTAGTGAGTGCGCTCATTCGCTTCAGTGGGCAATCGATAATCCCGTACGAGTTGCACATACTATTTTTTATTACGAATTTCGCGTACTTTTTCCTATTACCATTACTATTTTTAACATTTTTATTACTTTTTAAAATAATATTTTTGAATGTTTGTCATTTTTTTCTGAATAAATTAATATTGTTTAAATTACTTTGTTGGTGATTTCTATAGAAATAATTATGAATTATTTATTAAATGAAAAATCAAGAGGTGGCTTTGCGTGTTTTGATTAAATTTTGCGTGTTTTATTGTCAATTTGCGTGCGGAAAGTAAACTTCCCACACGCAAAAAAGTATGTGGGAAGAGTACAGTGGGTAAATAGCTATTTTGCGTGCAGAAATGTGTGCGCCAAGTTAGTACTTCTCCCATATGAGTAATAAAAATTATTTTTTCTACTCTTACTATTAAAGGTAACATTTTGTACACGGCTAACTATATGTAAAAATTAACAATTGCCCACACCGTGCGGAAATAGCGTGGGAAATCATTTCGCACGGTTTAATATAATAAAAAAGTTGGCTATGTCGTTGATTTAATATATAATCTATATAAATAATTTTAAAAAAATACATTCGTAAGTTGATTATTTATTATTGTTTCCATAGTTTCAAAGTATGCTTTGGCAAAAATTTGAACATCTTACCACTGACATTATAAATTTAAAACATTTTTACTACTTATTTAAATTTTATTTAAATTATTTTTATTAAATTTTACGAAAAAAAATGTGCACGTTGAAAAAGTATAGTGGGAAAAGCTTATTGTACAATATTCTATTTTCTAGTCCTACTATTAAAAATAACATTTTGCGCATGGCTAACTATACGTAAAAATTAACAATTGCCCACACTGTGCGGAAACAGCGTGCGAAATAGTTTCCCACGGCTTAATATAATAAAAAAGTAGGCTGCTTCGTTAATTTAATAACAATATACTATTTTGTACTTAAAATCTATAGGTATAAAGAATTTTGAAAATATACATACATGTTGGTTATTGATTTCTATTGATTTTTTTTTTTTTTTTATAGTTTCCAAGCATGCATTGACAAAAATTTGAACAACTGACATAAATTAATAAAAAATTTAACTATTTATTTAACAGCCATCCTTTTTGTTACGGACGTGACATTTTCTCGCACTTTTCACGCCTTCTCATAAGAAAAAAATTTTTTCTTATAAATTGTCAATACTAAGTAGATAGACAAATGTGTACACAATATTTGTACTGAATATAAAGTACATTAACATTATTAGTTTTAATGCTAGAGCTAATGAAGTTTGCGTTACGGACGTGACAAAACAGGCACTTTCTTGTCACGTCCGTAACACAGCTAACATTAAAACTAACAATGTTATGTATTTTGTATTCAGTACAAATATTGTTTACCCATTTGTCTATCTGCTTAGTATTGAAAATTTATAAGAAAAAAATAACTTCTATTTTTTTTCTTATAAGAAGACGTGTAAATGGCATGAAAATGTCACGTCCGTAACAAAAGAATGGTTGTATATGTATGAGTTGGAATATTTTTAGGTAATTAATTTTACCTGTCAGTAGGTAACACGTCGGGAGCGAACTAACCTACGACCCTTTTTCAGGATAAGATTAAAATCTGACCGCGGCGCGGGAGCGAACTAGAATGCACCATTTTGACTGCAAGGGGAACGTTTCAAAAGAATGGCTGTTAAATAAATATTATTGTACATTTTACCAACAAAACGTTCTCGTAGAAAAAGTATAGTATAAAATTCGTGAGAAAAGCTTATTTTTCACTCATATGAATTGTTGCACGAACACACAGATATGTAAAAAAAAATTAGAACAACTATAAATTAATACAATATTAAAGGTTCTTATAGTCGAATTTTTCAACTGAAAAAATTAGACTTATACAGCCTATACGATAAGAACGGCGAGAGGCGAGAGTAGGGGCGCTATCCGTTTTCGGACCCGCAGAACACGATTCTGAAGAAAAAATGTCTGATATATATATTCCCGCTACCTTTTAACATCTACCCCCTATGGACGGCAGGAGCTGAAATTTGGTAAGTGGGGCTCATTCCGATATTCCGATGCACACCAATACTATCAAAGGAGGGTCAAATTTGAGGTAAATGTTGAGTCTGACCCAAATTTTAAGGGGGTAGTGGGGGACAACAAAACAAGAAAACTTTTCCAAACCAGTTGGAAACAATGTTTCGGTCAATTGTCTACAATATATCCATAATTCAGCTTCCTAGGGAGATTTGGAGGGAGTAAAGGGGGAAAAAAGTGTTTTGACTGAATCTCACACGCCTATTGTTCCCCAGAATTAATGCAGAGGTTGAAATTTGGTATGTGGATAGAGTTCGTACCTAGGGTGTGCTTTTTGGAGATTTTAATATTTCACCTTTACCCCCACCATTTTTAAGCTATAATTTCATGCTTTTTCGACGTTTTCGCAGTTTGTACCACACGTACAGACCACTCAAATAAATCTAGATGCCTGAAAATTTTGTTCTCGGATTCAGTTAGTATCAAAGGTGTGCCTTTTGGAGGTTTCAACTTTTAACCCTTATCCCTACCATTCTTATACCAAAAAAAACATGATTTTTCTTGTTTTTTAGCAGTTTTGTTCGGGTCAAAATTTTCCCAAGTAGGCTGAAATTTTGTGTATAGGTTAAGTTAATAGCCAGCCACTGCTTTTTGGAGGTTTCAAATTTTAACCCTTAAACCCACGATTTTTACGCCAATATTTCCTTGATTTTTTTTCTAACACGCCTCGAGACCCTCTGAGTAAACCTAGAGGGCTAAGATTTTGTAGAATTATTGAGTTACTATCCAGTTAGTGCCTTTAGGGATTCCACATTACCTAGCTCAAAGTTAGTTTTTCTTGGAAACTAGTTGACATAGAATAATAGTTTAAAGACCTTTTTTATGTAATTTTTTCTCCTCTTTCCAATGGTGTAAACAAAAATTTTGAATCTTGGGAAATTATTCCAAAAAGCTCGTTTTTTGAGCTTCCAGACGTCGGACGTGTCTGAAAAATATTAGCGGGTAAAAAACTATTTTTTTTCCAGATTATTTTAGTTTACATCTTTAGGATAAATTTTAAAAAAAAATTACTACGGTTACTGCTATGTCTTTGGTCGATAATCACTTTTAAAGATTTTTTGTTTATCGATTAAAAAATGTCTCAAAATTTAAGTCTAACAAAGCATTACATAGAAACATGAAGTGATAATTAACCAAGTTTATTTTTCCTGTAATTTCCTGATTTTTCTGAACATTTTCATGAAAAAATTATTGCTTTATGTTAAATATTATAGAAGTTAGAGATTTTTTAATATAATAACGTCACCGAAAGTGATACCACGGAAATATCATTTTAACCCTATTTTGCTAAATTTCAAAAATTCATAACTTGAAAACTATTTGAGATAATTTTTTTTAGATTTTGTACAGATGATTAGGATGGTTAAATAAACAAATAAAAAAATTTTCAGCTAAATCTGAGGTCATGGGTGACATTTTATGTTTTTATTGGATGATTTGAAATGAAATGACCCGTTAGCTTGTTTCCTATCAAGAAGAAAGGTATTTTTTCGCGCCGGAAATATTAAAAATTTGCTTTAAGGTTAGCGAAAACAGTCTAAACGAACAGAAAAATAACTTACTTCTATATTCCAATCAAATCTTGATTTGTACCATCCCCGCATACGTCCGGTAAAGTCAGTTGGAAAATAGATGTGAACAATAGATGAGAACAATATGTCTTTAAAGAAACTAGTTTCTCTAAATTTTAAGCCCCGCCCAAAATATATTCAGAAAGATATTCCTGTGTTAAAATCTTAACTGAGAGAAAATGTCCCATCAGTTTTTCATATTTTTTACTATTTCTGTTCTTAAATATTAATATCTAACACTATAGAAAAAGTTTCTGTTTTTATGTATAAAAATATGAAGATTTCTTCACACACTCATATTTTTTTTAGATAGGTACTTTTTAGACAGAATAAAAACATAGATTTTGAATATGAAACCTATTTGTCATTTTTGTTATCTTTCAAAAGTTACATATTAATTTTTGAAATTTAAATTTGTGCAAGGAAATGAGCACGGATCGTCAACGTTATTAGTCTGTATTTAACATCAAGAAGGCTGTGCCAAGAATATTTTGAACTTGGTAGTCACAGATAAAAATGTTTTACCATAAACTTGACGATTTTTAATCTGTATTTTTATCGAACATATTACTTTAACTATTTTAATGTAAAAATTGCTTGTTTCGGCATTGCTGACATCAAATACGAGTCTAATGGCGATTGTTAATGCTTAATTACATTATTATAGTCATATAAGATTCTAATATTCCCGTGTCTGTCTCTTTGAAATGTTTGGATCACATTTTAATTAATTATGTACTGCTAAATGGAAAACGATATTTTGTCTGAAAAATTTGGACACATTATTAACCTAGGTCTCGAACTGCTTTTTTCAGAAACTTAATCAGAAAATAAAAAATAAACGACAATTTTAAAAAAAAAGAAAGTTATAATTTTTAAAATTTTTTTATTTATTTAATAATCCGAGCAAAATATCATCAAAATTGTGCAGGTGTCAACGAAAGGACAAATACACACTTATGAAGTTTTAAACTGTTACTAAAGGATGGAAAATCCTCAGAATGTTTTGTCGGTTTGGGTAGGGGAGAATGCAGTGCAATAACAAACTATATACAATTTATTACTTTGTTGACACATAAGTATGTACATGTCGCGCGTTCTCTGTCCCAACCTCGAGTATCAAAAATACATGTTTTAGGACACACAAAAAACATATTAAATACTGTATTTATATATACACACTTATCTATATATATATATATATATATATATATATATATATATATATATATATATATATATATATATATATATATATATAGGTAGGCAACATCATAATTAGCATAAATCTTAAGTTCATAGTGATGAAAACACAGACTTAAACGTGCTTTTTTTGTATGTCAAAAAATTGGGAGTTTTCAGATACAAGATCGGGACAAAGTACACCATCAAAAATCAACCTTTTTATTTTTATTCGTCGAATTTTTCCTTGAAAAAATTAGACTTATACAGTCTATGCGACAAGAACGGCGAGAGGCGAGAGTAGGGGCGCTATCCGTTTTCGGACCCGTAGAAGACGAATATGTAGAACAAATGTCTGATATATACATATATATATATATATATATATATATATATATATATATATATATATATATATATATATATATATATACATATTCCCGTTACCTTTTAATATGTGTAGGGCCCCCCTATGGAAGTTAAGAGCTCAAATTTGGTAAATGGGGCTCATTCCGATGCACAACAATACTATCAAAGTGGGGTCAAATTTTGGGTAAATTTTGGATCCGCCCAACCTTTAAGGGGGTGGTGGGGGGCGGAAAAGCAATAAAACTTTTCCAAAAGGTGGGGGTTGGAAATAACGTTTCGTTCAATTATCTACAACATATCCAAAATTCAGCTTCCTAGGATGATTCGGTGGGAGTAAGGGGGGAAAAATAATCTTTGCTGGATCCAACACGCCCCCAGCCCCCCAGAATTAACGTAGAGGGTTGAAATTCGGTGTGTTGATAAAGTTCATACCTAGGTTGTGCTTTTTGGAGGTTTTAATATTTTACCCCCTTCATTTTTAAGCTACAATTTCATGCATTTTCAACGTTTTCGAAGTTTGTACCACTCGCACAGGTCACCCAAATAAACCTAGAGGGCTGAAATTTTGTATTCGGATTGAGTTAGTATCAAAGGGGTGCCTTTTGGGGGTCTCGACTTTTAACCCCTACCTCCACCATTTTTATACCCAAAAGAACATGATTTTTCTTGTTTTTTAACAGTTTCGTTCGGGTCAAAATCTCCCCAAATAAACCTAGAGGGCTGAAATTTTGTGTACAGGTTAAGCTAATAGCTAGAGAGTGTTTTTTGGAGGTTTCAACTTTTAACCCTTACCCGCACGATTTTTACGCCAATATTTCCTTAATTTTTTGCTTGTTTTCGAACACGTCTAGAGACTCTCTAAGGAAATCTAGAGGGCTGAAATTTTGTACGTGTATTCAGTTAGTATCCAGCTAGTACCTCTTAGGGAGTCCACATTACTTTTCCCCCCACTTCTCCCATTTTTACATCGGAATTGAATGGTATTGTTAAATGTGTTTAAATGCAGTATTTTTATTCTAAATACAAGTAGGCGAATAGTAATTTTAAAAAATTTTAAAAAAAAGTGAATATAATTTTTTAACAAATGAAATACATACATATTAAGTAATTTAAAAATGTTATTAAAGTCACTGTTTATTTATAAATTAGGAATTTTGGATTTTTATTATTTATAAAATAGAAATTTTAGATTTTTTTGGAAAGAAAAAATATATTCATAGAAGCCTTCCAGTTTACTATTTAAGTTCCTTTTTTAATATTTAAAAATAAAACACAAAGGCAATTGGCGGATAAGCATGGGTAGAAATGCCCTCTTACGAATTGTGTTGACTTTTTCCCTGTTAACTGCTATCGGCACAAAATTGAAATTTACTGAAATTCAGCCCTTAAAAACTTAAAACCTTTTTTTACAGCCCCGATCAACCGGACACTCGTCATCAGTTTTGAAACCACCAAAATGACAAATCGCTTGTGGACTTTTAATTACATTTCGCTTGTAGACACTCAATACCGAAGATGAAAGGAAAAATTCGACTCCCGTGATGGGGCCCCCGCTGCTCACGGCGTTTTTTTCTTAAATACAAATACATAATATTTTTGGCGCCATATTTTACAGATATTCTCAAATATCTGTTTTTGTCGGAATTCACATATTTTTGAACTATGGATAGTGTTCCGTGCGCCCACACCAGTCTAATGTCTGTATTCCAGTAGTTTATGAGTACTCACAATGAGTTCGTATTTGGTGGATATAGTACTGTTAAACCTTTTTTTTTATTCATTTTTTTTGTGCAACTTTTTTATGCGATTTTTTTATACGGTTTTAAAAAATTGGGTGGAGAACCTTTACTTATGACCTAATAGCGATAAGATCATGAGAAATTACTTTTCTTAAGCTCTCTCTTGATCACTAGTGAAGACTAGTTAGGCGACGGAATTTGAGGTTAGGTTATGAAACTCCCACAAGGTACAGGATGGGGCTAAACCGTACAGAAGTGTACGACTTAGCCCCAAATGGTTTAATATGGTAACATTAATAAATTGTAGTTGATGCAGGAAATACAATAAAGTCTGCCGAGTCTGCAAATAATTTTGCTTGTGATTTTTGTTTAAATGTATAAACTTTAAATAAGATACTTTCGTTCTCTAAAATTTATCACTTTTTTTGATAAAAGTTAACCTAACACTTTTTATACTTTTATAAGCTGAACTAAATATACCGATAATACAAGTTACGTTATGTTGTTTCTTAGTTGAGTCGACAATAAATAATAAAATGTGTTTTCTACAATAATTTATTGCATTACTCTTATTTACTTCCTTAACAAGATGATTTTTTTACAATAATTTATTGCATTACTCTTATTTACTTCCTTAACAAGATGATTTTTTTACTGTACGGTATAGCTCCTCCTACCGTACGGAATAGTTCCGACCCCCGGGGCTATTTCGTACAGAGACACTTTTTTGTAATTTAATTTAAATATGTAAACAGTGGAATAATTCAAATTTCTTTGTGTGAAATCAGTAGCCAATTGTCCAAATTATATATTGCTAATTTTCTTATAATTTTATACTCGATATTAGATGAACAATAACAGCTCTCCCTTAAGTGTACGGCATAGCCCCGCTCTCCCCTACTGAGATTCAGCCCTTAAAAACTTAAAACCTTTTTTTAAAGCCCCGATCAACCGGACACTCATCATCAGTTTTGAAACCATCAAAATGGCAAATCGCTTGTGGACTTTCAATTACATTTCGCTTGTAGACATTCAATACCGAAGATGAAAGGAAAAATTCGACTTCCGTGATGGGGCTCCGCTGCTCACGGCGTTTTTACAATTACAGCCCCATCTGTTGCGAATAGAAAAAAATTTTTCGTATTAAAGTTGAGTATTTTGTCCGGTAGAATCCGAATCTTCAATAAAAAATGGGGGTTTCTATTTTAGATTTCAAAATTACCCCCGTCCTCCCCCTCACAGCGGGCAGGTGGCTTATTTTAAGACAGAAAGATGCCATCTTCAGAAATACTATTTCTTTGGTCAGGCAAAGTTTCCGTACAGGCTTGCCCTACTTCTCTCAATTTTACACCCAAATTTATTGGTATTTTTATGTATGTTTGGAATGATTTATTTTCATAATAATAATATGCAAGTAGGCAAAGTAAATTAGAATTTAAAAAAAGAAATTAATTAATTGTTATCACAGATATAATATACCTATAATTGATTTAAAAAAAAAAAAATGTCAATAATGTCACTTTTACTTATAAAATAGGAATTTTGGGTTTTTTGAAAAAAAATACCTAAAAAAAATCGTTCCAGTTTACTTTTTAAGGTCCTTTTTACTTTAAAATTTCAACAATAAAAACATAGATTTCAATTACATTTAGATATCTTAAAAATATTGAAGATGAGGAGAAAATTTGATCTCGTGATGTAGGTCTGCTGCTTGGGGCGTTTTTATATTCCTCAATTGATTTTTTTATTACACATATATGTGACAATTTTGTTCTTGTTCTTACCTAATCATGAATACATAAGTATAAAAGATTATTATTAAGAGATTATACTGAACATATAGAAAATTTCGTATTTTCATTAGCTTTAGAAAATTTGCAAAATTTGTTGTACCTCTAATTTTAAGATTATAAATATATCTTATATTAATTATCGTGTAAACATTCTTCTTAAAGCAGTTTAACTGCAGTTGTATTAAATGTAATTTTTACGTTTTCCTTATATCACTCTTAATTATAATAAAAGCAGTGTCTTTAATTTCAGAAAGAGTTATTCCCCGTTTGGGGAATTCAAAAACTGTTATCAATGATTGTTTTTCTGTCATCCATTGTAAATATAAATACCAGTGTTAATTGCATACCGAATCAGACATAAGTCAAATCACATAGTTGAAAAGAATAAATACTAAAAAACAAAATCACAAAATTTTAACAATGAATTCTAAAATAGTAATTAGTTTCGTATTTGTTGCCACAATGGCTGCAATGGTCGCCGCCTATCCATTTGACAGTAAGTACTTCCAATTTCTTTTATTTATTTGTATGTATGTACTGAAGAGGGTAGTAAAACTTCAAAAATTAATTTCAAATTTTTCTATTCACTTATAGCATATAATCCAGTCTCCACCCAAAGAGCGTTTATAGATGAAGACGTAGACGATGCCATCGTGGACTTGAATCCTGTATACCATGAACGTCATCGAAGAGTCACCTGTGATTTGTTGAGTGTTAGCACGAAATTTGGATCCTTAAATCACGCTGCTTGTGCTGCTCATTGCTTATCTATGGGTGGTGGAAGACGTGGAGGACGTTGCCGCGATGGTGTTTGTCATTGTCGTTTCTAAGATATTTTTGATTTAAAGAATTTTTTATAAGTTAGTGTTACGTATTTCCTAATAAATACATAAAAATCTATTTAAAAAAAATACAATTATAAAAAACGCCGTGAGCAGCGGGGCCCCGTCACGGTAGTCGAATTTTCCCCTTCATCTTCGGTATTGAATGTTTACAAGCGAAATGTGATTGAAAGTCTACAACCGAATTGTCATTTTGTTGGTTTCAAAACTGGTCATGAGTGTTCGGCTGATCGAGGCTTTAAAAAAAGGTTTTAAGTATTTAAGGGCTGTATCTCAGTAAATTTCAATTTTGTGCCGAAAACAGGTAGCAGAACAAAAACCAACACAATTCGTACGAGGGCATTCCTGCCCATGTTTATCCGCTAATTGCCTTTATGTTTTAGTTTTAAATATTAAAAAAGGACCTTAAATAGTAAACTGGAAGGCCTTTATAAAGATATTTTTTCTTTCAAAAAAAATAAAAATAAAAAATAAAAAAAATAAAAAATAAAAAATTATTTCTTCGGTATTGAGTGTCTACAAGCGAAATGTAATTGAAAGTCCACAAGCGATTTGTAATTTTGGTGGTTTCAAAACTGATAATGAGTGTCCGGTTGATCGGGGCTTTATAAAAAGATTTTAAGTTTTTAAGGGCTGAATCTCAGTAAATTTCAATTTTGTGCCGATAGAAGTTAACAGGGAAAAAGCCAACACAATTCGTACGAGGGCATTTCTATCCATGCTTATCCGCCAATTGCCTTTGTGTTTTACTTTTAAATATTAAAAAAGGAACTTAAATAGTAAACTGGAAGGCTTTTATGAAGATATTTTTTCTTTCCAAAAAAATCCAAAATTTCTATTTTATAAATAATAAAAATCCAAAATTCCTAAATAATAATTAAATAAATAAATAAACAGTGACTTTAATAACATTTGCAAATTACTTAATATATATGTATTTCATTTGTTAAAAAATTGTATTCACTTTTTTTTAAATTTTTTAAAATTACTATTCGCCTACTTGTATTTAGAATAAACATAATGCTTTTAAAACACATTTAATAATAGCATTCAATTCCGATGTAAAAATGGGAGAAGTGGGGGGAAAAGTGATGCGGACTCCCTACAAGGTACTAGCTGGATACTAACTGAATACACGTACAAAATTTCAGCCCTCTAGGTTTCCTTATGGAGTCTCTAGACATGTTAGAAAACAAGCAAAAAAATTAAGGAAATATTGGCGTAAAAATCGTGGGGGTAAGGGCTAAAGGTTGAAACCTCCAAAAAACAGTGTCTGGCTATTAGCTTAACCTGTACACCAAATTTCAGCCCTCTAGGTTTATTTGGGGAGATTTTGACCCGAACGAAACTGTTAAAAAACAAGAAAAATCATGTTCTTTTGGGTATAAAAATGGTGGGGGTAGGGGTTAAAAGTCGAGACCCCCAAAAGGCACCCCCTTGATACTAACTCAATCCGAATACAAAATTTCAGCCCTCTAGGTTTATTCGGGTGACCTGTGCGAGTGGTACAAACTTCGAAAACGTCGAAAATGCATGAAATTGTAGCTTAAAAATGAGGGGGGTGGGGGTAAAATATTAAAACCTCCAAAAAGCACAACCTAGGTACGAACTTTATCAACACACCAAATTTCAACCCTCTACGTTAATTCTGGGGGGCTGGGGGCCTGTTAGATCCAGCGAAAATCGTTTTTCCCCCCTCTACTCCCACCATATCATCCTAGGAAGCTGAATTTTGGATATGTTGTAGATAATTGACCGAAACATTATTTAAAACCGGTTTGGAAAAGTTTTATTGCTTTTCCGCCCCCCACCACCCCCTTAAAGGTCGGGTCCGAAAAAAAATTTGCCCAAAATTTGACCCCACTTTGATAGTATTGTTGTGCATCGGAATAAGCCCCACTTACCAAATTTCATCTCTTAACTTCCATAGGGGGGCCCTACACATATTAAAAGGTTGCGGGAAAATATATATATATATATATATATATATATATATATATATATATATATATATATATATCAGACATCTTTTTTTTTTACATAATCGTGTTCTACGGGTCCGAAAACGGATAGCGCTCCTGGTCTCGCCTCTCGCAGCTCTTATCGTATAGACTGTATAAGTCTAATTTTTCGGAGAAAATTCGACTAAAAAATAAAATAATAAAATACATTATAGTGGAATCGGACAGCTCCAAATTTTAATGAATAAGGAACTGTTTCCCGCCTCAACTTGCAACCGCCGCTACGAAAGTTATCGGCCATTTTGTGAAGAATCGACCATTTTAGTCGTACTTTCTAAATATAGATGAATATATCTCGGCATGTGTATGTCTAAATAAATGAAAAAAATTGAGGCTATTCACTACGATATAGTCTACCAGCGGTTACAGTATGAAATTTTTATCTGCACACATAACCTTAAAAAAAATAAAATTGGTTTTTTGGTCTTAACTTCGGATGTTTTAAGTGAAATTTGCTGAAATTTTCGGAAAATATACTTTATAACGTGGACAAAAACTAGTTTAAATTTCAAGTCAAAATATCTAACACAAACCCCGAAAATTAACGTCAAATTTGAAAATTGACTGGCCATTTTATTTTTGTGCATTTTATCGTATGAGGTTCTTTTTTTTTCTTAAATTGTAGGTTTTTTTATGCACTTTATGATGGTGAACAAGAAAAAATTTTTAAACTTTAAAAAAAATGAAAAAAATCGATATTTTGATAAAACAATTTTTTTTTATAATTAATAAGTAATTTTTTGACATATGCTGATCTATGGGATGATGTTAATCGTCGTCGTTGTGCATCCCTTGATAACGGATCATCATGCTGATCATCAGTGTCGCTTGAGGCATAATTATAAAATGCATCCTTATTTTCAGTTCTATCAATTTTTTGATTAATCGACGTATCAATAAATGATAATGAAGATTCGCTAACACTGTTATCTATTTCTCTGTCAGTTGTACATGCACCTGAATTTGTATTTAAATTTTCAGTTATAGAAAAATTTTCAGAATTATTTTCCAGTTCTTCATCTAACTCATCAATTTTTTCTGTTTCAGGTACCAAATCTTTATCGTCACAGTTAAAGCAATTTAAGCCTTTGCAATACTTACATGCTACAGTGCATTTTAGTCCCAATTTTTTACAACAACATGCTCTAGTTTGACACTTACTACTATTTGATTTACAGCTGCATGCAATTGATTTCATAAATGAATCTGGTAATGGTTTAATGTTTCTGGGAAGGCTCACAGGTAATAAGCCATTGGACGTCATGTGCCATCCATAGTTGCATGCAGATTTACTGTTTTTTGGGAACAACCATTTCTGATTTTGATAAAGGGGAGGTTTACTTGAGAGTCGTTAAAAAAAATCGATTTTTTTTTTTGTAGAAATTGGTAGCTAATTATGTGTAGAATATGTTCCCAAAGTGATTTTGCTGAAAGTAATTTAAGGGAAGGTTTACTTGAGATTTGATAAAAAAAAATCGATTTTTTTTGCCGAAATTGATAGTAAATTATGTGTAGAATATGTTCCCAAAGTGATTTTACTGAAAATAATTTAAAAACAAGATTCTTGCCCATTAACCGAATGCAGCTTTCTACAAAAAAAAAATTCAAAAAACATGGTTCACGCAATAGTGAGTATTAAATATAAACTTTTGAAAATACGTTTCTTTATATATATTTTATAATATCTCGGAACTATATTTTTGGAACTGGCGGACACGATAACTCAAAAACTATTCGATGGATCCTTTTTTTAATTCTTTATTATAAAGATAATTCAATTCTTCGGCACCTTTATTTAAGTTCGATACACTTTCAATATTTTTTTTATTTTTAAGTTTACTTTAAAGAGCGAAAAATAAGATAAAAATCGTAATCAAAAGTTCAAACATCCGCCATTTTTTTTTTCAGCAATTTATTGATATTATAGGTAGAGGTGCCGGTACCCTTCATATATTTTATAAATCTTTTTTGTTTTTGGATTTCGGTGGTTTATTACCGGCGCTAGGATGTCCGCCAACAAGGCATTGGATTTTCGGATCGTCACGCTGCAGTATCTATAAAATGGACAACTTTTTATATTTTTCCTTGAAAAACTTTTTTTTTGTATAGTTTAATACTTAATAAATATGTGATATTTACTTCCGTTTTTGAGAAAAAAATTCTAGAAAAAATAGATAATTTTTAAGGACTCTCGAGTAAACCTCCCCTTAAAGAATGTTGATTTGCAGCTTGTGACGTGGGTGGTAGTGAAGTCAGTTTACATGCTGTTGATGTCATGCATTTTTGAAAACAATTAAATCTTAAATTTTCTAAACTTGTTTTTCTAAGTGGGTCCGATCCGTATAATCCTTGTATGCAACCTGCGGCTGCCGAAAATAGCATAGTCTCTGATGGTTCAGGATCATAAAAAACAAGTATGTCTTTTTAAAAAAATTATAGTTTTGCAAAGTAAGGCAAATATTATTTTTCCAATTCCTGCAAATGCTGATGTAGTATCGCAACCACAAAAAGCATGGATAAATAACATATGCTTAAATCTGTTCTTTTGAAAGAATGTTGTGAATAATATTTTGTTTTTCGTTTTTCCTATATCATAGGTTTATAAAAATAAATGTTTTCTGGTAAAGATGAAGCAAAATGTGTTAATAAAACTAGCAAATCTATATCTTGACCGACAATTACAATATCGCATTCTCCATTATTTTTTTTTTTTTTTTCGAAACAGCGGTACGAATAATATTTACAGCAGCATCTTCTTTGCATATTTCATGTTCAATATTTCTGTTTTTAAATTCATTACACAAAAGGGAAATACTCGTAAATTATTGCTTATATTTTCTGTGGAGCAGAAACATCTTTTGACTTATAGGAGGTACTGTAGGGTAAAGTTGCCAAATGTATACCGGCTCCTTATTTGTACCTTTTATAAAAACAATATAAAGCAATATTACAGAGTCATCTACTTGTAAACATTTAAAAGAGTGTTCAAAGAAACTTTAATTCACAAAATGTCAGCACTGAATTCCAATTATTATTTTTAAAAATTCAAGGTGTCAATAAACTGTGTTTTCTATGTAAATTTTTAACAATTTTTATAAGATTAATTTTAAAAAATGGTAAGTTCTTTTGTGTTAGTAAGTCTTCTATAATTAAATAATATATTTAATTTATGTATTCGAGTCCATGAAACTTTTAAAAATTTGCTTTTTAGGCTTAACCTTAAATTTTAAGTAAAATATGAACTGTTGCTTAATTTGTACCGCGGAGAGTATCCTAATGTGTACATACTAAATGTTCATATATCCATACTAAAAAAAAATATGAGAATCTATTGTGCTACAATTTTAACCAGAAGCCGCTATAAAAATAAATTGGAAAATAGAAAATTAATTTCAGAGAAGAAAGCAATGAAAAAAAATCATTACACTCCTCAGGAAAGAGTAACGAAGAGAATTGTGATTGAAACATATGAAACGGATTGGTATTTTAGGATATATTATGAAGAGTCACGAACTGAAGATATAAAAAAAAAAATGGCAACATGAAGCGTGTGCTGGTGTAAAACCTGGGGAAGAAGTATCTATTTATTTATGGCAAATGTCGCTGCGGCACAATTTTGGAAACTATAGGTACACATTAAGAAACCAAGTTCCACAATTATGCTTCTTGCAGCGTTTAATATTTATAGAATTTTTTAGCTAATATTTTTAACAGGAGTTTAATTTTTGTTGAAATGTTTAGCATAATAATCAGATTTTATGGTAATACTGTTATTTTTTAATTTTATTAATAAATAAAGGTTATATATTAAAAAAAAATAGATACTGGCATACATTTGGAAACTTTACCCTATATGTATATCAACTATATTTACTTTGGCTGAATTAACATAATGAATTGGCCATTTGCCAAAGTACATCGAGTGTTCAAGTATCAGCCAAAGCTGGACATTGAGTGAACATATGAATATTGGTGTATGTTTAAATACGGATAAAAATCCGCCATACACTAATAATGTTTCACAGGCACTCGATAACATTTGAAATTAAAAGTAAAAAAAAAAAAAAAAATAAATAAATAAAGGTTATATATTAAAAAAAAATAGAAACTGGCACACATTTGGAAAATTTACCCTATATGTATATCAACTATATTTACTTTGGCTGAAAAACTATTGTGCAATCTCCTCAAACGTTCTGAATTTTTCGTGCTATTACAGTCAACACTATATCCATCAAAAATTATACAACAATTCATAGTTGTCGTTAAATTATTTTTTATATAATTAATGTACGACATGAATATTTCAAAGTAAGTAGCATCTTTTTGCCAAACTACCTTATGTAAGAGATAGCCACCATCAATAATAAAAAAATAGATTCGTTAAAACTGGTTTTCCCAATAAAGGAACAAAATTTTCATATAGAGTTGATTTGGCATTTTTCCGCATTAAACTTTCATCAAATAAACTAAGAGGATATGAAGCTAATTTACATTCAAAATATGTTTTTAATTTTAAATTGGGGTTAGATGACACTGAAAGTATATTTTAAGGATATTTTGGAGTGATGGTCATCAAGGAAAACAGAAGTGTGATTTTTTTCCCTTTTAAAGGCTACCGGTTTCGACTTTTATTGTCTTCTTCTGGCCTCTGGGGAAAATTTATTAATATAAATGTACATAGATAAAATATAAAATATAAAATATTACATTAGGTACTTACATAATATTGTATTTATGTGTCAGACTGACATTTGAGAATAAAAATAATAACACTGATTAAAAAAGTTAAAAACAGTTTAAAATAACATTTAAAGTTTAAAATGGTTAAAATTACGAAGAAAATTATTTAAAGATTTAGATAGTTTGAAGAAACGTATAATTAAACTGTGCATCACGAAAAAACTGTACGTTACGAAAAAACAAATTAGGATAATGTGAATGCATTTGTGAATTAATGTTCAAATATTTTAAAATTAAAAGTAAGTATTGCTACGATGAATTCCGAAGACAAAGTGCCTTCTAGTAAAATTATTTAACTTATAAAGAAAAAAATTTTTTTTAGTGAGTGTGCGCAACTTTGGTTGTTTTGACAGCGGTAGGCATAATCTTGTCAAAGTTACGGGTATATGTATTGTCTACGCAGATGGCATCGTGGTAGAGGTTGCAATTTGGCTGTACGGTATTGATCCAGCAGCTTTCGATGAAGAATCTCTTCTTATAGTTGGATTCACGTTGGAGCACCATGGGGGTGTCGAAGTTTTACGGCCATCCCCTTCGACATGATTGACCATGTCCTCGACGTCTTCAACAGTTTTCATCCGAAACTACAATTTACGATCGAAACTGAAAACAATAATACCTTAGCCTTTTTGGATACACTTGTCATAAAGAAAGATAGCGTACTCACCACCATGTGGTATAGGAAATCTTATGCGTCTACCAGAACACTCAACTTCCATTCCAGGCACCCCTTTAGCATAAAGAAAAATGTTGCAACGAACCTCATCCGTAGGTCCCTTAAATTGTCACATCCTACACATCGACCACTGGCTCTAAAAAATGCAAAAAAAATCCTTCTTTACAATAATTATCCACTGTCTCTCATTAACCAAATTATCAAAAACCTTACCCACAAACTATACAATTCTCAACCTTCCATAGCTCCGAATGTCTCCAACCCCCCGCCTTCTTATTTCTCTATTCCGTATCTGGGCACCTCCTCCACATCCATCTCAAAGTCCCTTCAAAAATACAAATTGAATCCTGTTTACAGTTACCCTCACGCACTTAGTAAGCTTTATACCAATATGAAACCACAGATTCCCACCTCCAACCAGCAAAATGTGGTATACATGATTTCGTGCACCGGGTGTGACAATGTTTACATTGGTAACACGAAACAATATCTTAGTGAGCGGATGAAGCAACACAAGAACAACGTTAGACAAGCCAACATGGTGTCAGGACTGGTACGGCATTCTTGGGAAAATGGGCACAACTTCAACTTCGACACCCCCATGGTGCTCCAACGTGAATCCAACTATAAGAAGAGATTCTTCATCGAAAGCTGCTGGATTAATACCGTACAGCCAAATTGCAACCTCTACCACGATGCCATCTGCGTAGACAATACATATACCCGTAACTTTGACAAGATTATGCCTACCGCTGTCAAAACAACCAAAGTTGCGCACACTCACTAAAAAAATTTTTTCTTTATAAGTTAAATAATTTTACTAGAAGGCACTTTGTTTTCGGAATTCATCGTAGCAATACTTACTTTTAATTTTAAAATATTTGAACATTAATTCACAAATGCATTCACATTATCCTAATTTGTTTTTTCGTAACGTACAGTTTTTTCGTGATGCACAGTTTAATTATACGTTTCTTCAAACTATCTAAATCTTTAAATAATTTTCTTCGTAATTTTAACCATTTTAAACTTTAAATGTTATTTTAAACTGTTTTTAACTTTTTTAATCAGTGTTATTATTTTTATTCTCAAATGTCAGTCTGACACATAAATACAATATTATGTAAGTACCTAATGTAATATTTTATATTTTATATTTTATCTATGTACATTTATATTAATAAATTTTCCCCAGAGGCCAGAAGAAGACAATAAAAGTCGAAACCGGTAGCCTTTAAAAGGGAAAAAAATCACACTTCTGTTTTCCTTGATGACCATCACTCCAAAATATCCTTAAAATATGTTTTTAATTGTTCGTCATTCTTTTTTAAAAGTGATATTCTTTGAAAAAGTAACGTAGGGTTTATTACTTTTAATTTACCATATAATTTTTCTGATGAGTACATATTACACTTAATGGTGTAAGGTGTAACTCGATATTTCCGTCCAACACATTCCGTTACTACATTTGACAAATTTTTATCAGAAATTTTCTGTATACCCTGAATACCTAACTCAAAAGCTTTATGACAGTTAACTTTATCATCAGCAATGATCCCTGAACTTAAATTAATTTATCATTATCGGTAAATGGAGAATGTGCTCTTGAAACCATGTAATTAATTTTTGCAAATTATTGTTGTCTTTTATTTTTCGCGAGACACTTCCATCATCATGCTTATCACATTTATGTTGCTCACTTGTTCCAAAAACGGCGAATTTACAAAAATTTTGACAACATTAAAAAATATCTATAAAAATAGGCAAGGATAATATCTATTTCGCGATATTTGTATCATCACCACCTCCAGTTGGATCTTTAAAAACTTTCATAAGACTAGTTTTAATTGTTTGATCAGTAAATATACCGCAATAAAATTTATCTGTTCTTCTAACGGAAAAATTTTTAATATAATCCTCGTGTTCAGTTGTGTTTAGTTTTAGCATTTCTTGTACAAATAAATGGGCACATTTAGCATATAAATTATGTCCGCTTGCATGAAATATTGGTAACATTTGCAGTATACACTAGTGCTAATTCAGTAAAAATATTTTTATTTCCTTTTTTATTTCTTAAATTATCAATGCATTTCTCTTCCTCTTCTGTGATATCAATTTTCGAAAAAATTATTGATGAAATTTTCGCACTGCCCTGGCAAAGGCGTGTCCACTTAAAATATGCTTTACTGAGTTTTCGTCATAATTCAAACATAATAATTCTTTTAGCCCACTACCATCCATAATACGTCCTACAGATTCAATAAATGACATAAGGAGATGGAAACCTTCTAAAATAGGTATGACATTTTGTAGATGGCCGCTTATAGAGGTAAATCTTATTTCTAGAGCTTTTATGTCTAAAGGTAAATCAAACGTTAGATAAACATAAGGTACCCAGTGAGCACAAAAGTCAGTAAGATGTCTTTATGAAGTCTTTTTTCTGACATCTTTCTGAACTGTAAATATGACATCTTTAAGACATATTTTTTAAGAAGTCAGAAATAAGAGTTCTTAAAGACATCTTAAATATGAATTCAATTTAATGATATCAAATAGACATCTTTTTTCTGACATCTTTCGGACTTCTTAAATAAGAATTCTTAAAGATGTCTTAAAGGAGTCATATTTAAGATGTCAGAAAACATTATCAGAAAGATATCTTTATGAATTCATAAAGATATCTTATGCGTCGATTTAGGAGCTGTCTAAGACTTCACAAATATGATGTCTTAAAGAATTCATATTTCTGACTTCAGAATTAACTCATATTTCTGATGTTTTAAAAAAATATCCTATAAATATATTATTATTTTTTCTATAGAAACCACTAACAAAAATAATTTAAACAATATTAGGACATCTAAATGAATTCATAAAGAAGTCTTATTTAAGACATCAGAAATATGATGTTAAAACCGTTCTTATTTCTGACTACTTTATGAATTCATATTTCTGATGTCTTAAACAGTTCTTATTTCTGACCACTTTTTGTACTCATATTTCTGATGTCTTAAACAGTTCTTAATTCTGATTGTTTTATGAACTCATATTTTGGATGTCTTAAAAAGCTCCTATTTCTGACTACTTTATGAACTCATATTTCTGATGTCTTAAACAATTCTTATTTCTGAATACTTTATGCATTCTTATTTCTGATGTCTTAAACAGTTCTTATTTCTGATTGTTTTATGAACTCATATTTTGGATGTCTTAAACAGCTCTTATTTTTGACTACTTTTTGCACTCATATTTCTGATGTCTTAAACAGCTCTTATTTCTGACTTCATTATTAAGACTTCTTAAATAGTTCATATTTCGGATGTAAGGAAAAAACAAAAGACAAACGAACAATGTAATATATTAAAATTAATATTTTTATTGACAACGTTAACAGCATAATGTATAAAAGAAAACCATTTCAATATTTATTCAAAAGTCAAAAAAAAAGAAGATTGAAATAGGAGAGAAATTTAGCACAAGATGGAAATGATGGTGATGGTGATACTAAACAAAAATAAAATATGGTAGCTTAAAGAAAATTATTTAAAGTGAAAATGAATTGAAGGAAGTGAATTTATGATAGTGTTAATTTAAGAAGTTATGATAATAATTTGTGGTTTGATGGGATATTGAGTATGGTTAGTTAGTGTTTTTGACTGTATCTATTGTGACTAGCGTACAAATTGTGACATTTCCTGATAAAATACTGGAGTAAATTTAATCTTAAATGTTAATATTTTGAATACATTTAATATACGTTGTACATATACGGTTATGTAAATAAATAAAATTAACTAATTATTAGTCGAATTTTCTCCGCAAAATTAGACTTATACAGTCTATACGATAAGAGCTGCGAGAGGCGAGAGTAGGGGCGCTATCCGTTTTCGGACCCGTAGAACACGAATATGTAGAAAAAAAATGTCTGATATATATATATATATATATATATATATATATATATATATATATATATATATATATATATTCCCGCCACCTTTTAATTTGTGTAGGGCCCCCCTATGGAAGTTAAGAGATGAAATTTGGTAAATGGGGCTCATTTTCGAGGCACCTCATACTATCAAAGTGGGGTCAAATTTTGGGCAAATTTTTTTTCTGACCCGACCTTTAAGGGGGTGGTGGGGAGCGGAAAAGCAATAAAACTTTTCCAAACCGGTTTTAAATAATGTTTCGATCAATTATCTACAACATATCCAAAATTCAGCTTCCTAGGATGATTTGGTGGGAGTAGAGGGGGGAAAAACGATTTTCGCTGGATCTAACAGGCCCCCAGCCCCCCAGAATTAATGTAGAGGGTTGAAATTTGGTGTGTTGATAAAGTTCGTACCTAGGTTGTGCTTTTTGGAGGTTTTAATATTTTACCCCCACCCCCCTCATTTTTAAGCTACAATTTCATGCATTTTCGACGTTTTCGAAGTTTGTACCACTCGCACAGGTCACCCAAATAAACCTAGAGGGCTGAAATTTTGTATCCGGATTGAGTTTGTATCAAGGGGGTGCCTTTTGGGGGTCTCGAATTTTAATCCCTACCCCCACCATTTTTATACCCAAAAAAACATGATTTTTCTTGTTTTTTAACAGTTTCGTTCGGGTCAAAATCTCACCAAATAAACCTAGAGGGCTGAAATTTTGTGTACAGGTTAAGCTAATAGCCAGACACTGTTTTTTGGGGGTTTCAGCTTTTAACCCTTACCCCCACGATTTTTACGCCAATATTTCCTTAATTTTTTGCTTGTTTTCGAACACGTCTAGAGACTCTCTAAGGAAATCTAGAGGGCTGAAATTTTGTACGTGTATTCAGTTAGTATCCAGCTAGTACCTCTTAGGGAGTCCACATTACTTTTCCCCCCACTTCTTCCATTTTTACATCGGAATTGAATGCTATTGTTAAATGTGTTTTAAATGCATTACTTTTATTCTAAATACAAGTAGGCGAATAGTAATTTTAAAAAATTTAAAAAAAAGTGAATACAATTTTTTAACAAATGAAATACATACATATTAAGTAATTTGAAAATGTTATTAAAGTCACTGTTTATTTATAAATTAGGAATTTTGGATTTTTATTATTTATAAAATAGAAATTTTGGATTTTTTTGGAAAGAAAAAATATCTTCATAAAAGCCTTCCAGTTTACTATTTAAGTTCCTTTTTTAATATTTAAAAATAAAACGCAAAGGCAATTGGCGGATAAGCATGGACAGAAATGCCCTCGTACGAATTGTGTTGGCTTTTTCCCTGTTAACTGCTATCGGCACAAAATTGAAATTTACTGAGATTCAGCCCTTAAAAACTTAAAACCTTTTTTTAAAGCCCCGATCAACCGGACATTCATCATCAGTTTTGAAACCACCAAAATTACAAATCGCTTGTGGAGTTTCAATTATATTTCGCTTGTAGACACTCAATACCGAAGATGAAAGGAAAAATTCGACTTCCGTGATGGGGCTCCGCTGCTTACGGCGTTTTTATTTCTTTTATTTTGTAAATTACGCTTAATATTTTCAACGAATTATTGGTATAGTCCTCTTAAAGTCATCTTTTTTAAGACGTCAGAAATATAAGCTGTTTAAGACATCAGAAATATGAGCCAATTCTGAAGTCAGAAATATGAATTTTTTAAGACGTCAGAAATACGAACTATTTAAGACATCGTAATTCTGAAGTCAGAAATATGACTTCTTAATAATGAATTCTCAATTTAGATATCTTTTTTCAGATATCAGAAATATGAGCTGTTTAAGACATCGCAATTCTGAAGTCAGAAAAAAGAATTCTTTAAGACATCATATTTAAGACTTCATAATCTGTTCATAAATCGACGCATAAGATATCTTTATGAATTCATAAAGATATCTTTCTGAACTTGTTTTCTGACGTCCAAATCAGAAATATGAATTCGTTATGAATTCATTAAGACGTCAGAATGTTGACTGGGTAGATTTAATGAATTTGCTTTATATTGAGCTTGTATGTATTAGAGATGTGTGGATGGTGTCAGCATATGATGGAAGTGCAGAAATAACCGGCAGGCATATGATTAGGTTTTTTTGATATTCTTGACCCGATGTTAATTCCTCCATAAAATTATGGACGTACTTTGTATACAACCATAAAAATCAGCATCAGACAATTTAATACTGTTTATAAATTGTTTTTCATTTGAATATACTGCTAATTTTTCAAAAATTACATCTCCCATATCTTTTTTTGGATCAGCATGAAAAGGTCTTACTTGTACAATACCCTTTTCAATAAACGTTTTAGATTTTGGTATCCTTTTTAGTTTTGGGAGCGGTTGATACTTTATAGCAGTATGTGGAGCGGTGACTTGTATACCGCCCATATAATGAAATGTATTATGCCCATCTATGTATTGTGTTTACGTTGTGGTCTGCATTATCAAATACATACTGAGCGAAACATTTGTCAAGTTTTAGTTCCGGTTGAGAACGTATCGCAGAAGCTTGAATTAGAAGAACCTAATCATATGTAGAACAGGCTTCCAGAGACGATAAAATGTCTAATAGATCTTTAGAACCAAATCTGTGGTATAGAGTAACAGCTAATCCAAGTTGTAAAGGTGACTGTGCTTTCTTCGGTTTCACTAAAGATATTATGCTGTGTCCTAATGCCAAGACTTTTCTATACAAATGATGCTTTTTTTTATTTATTACGATTGCCCATAATAATTGAAACAGTGATATTTAGGTTAGTACTCTTCAAGAGATTCAAAAAATATATCAGCAGGTGGATAATTTTGATCGTTATAATCTTTAATTTCAGTGTCTTCAAGAATTATTTCTGCAGTTTCCTTTATTTTTTGTTTTCGTATATCTTCTTTATTTTCAAGATTCTGATTCTGAAAATGCTGAATGAGGATTCTTTTTCCAGCATGGCGACGGCGTATAATAGTTTCCTGATTCTTATTAGAAGCAATAAAAATATCATCATTAAATGGTTGTTTCAGTTTTTTTCTTTTACATATTTCAAAGTAGCTATTTGAATTCCAGGGTTTTCATTTTGGAATTGTAAAATTAAATCTTGCAGAGAAAATTGGACTTCTTCAGGACGTTCTATAACGAAATGAAATATAAGTACAATTAACAAATGTGTATCTACTTTTTTTGTGATTTTTGCTAATCTTCTCTAAAATTTTTATAACAATTGTTATGATAACTTAAGTTCTCAACTAATTTTTCAGGTTCATTCTGTTCCAATATTTTAATATGCATCTGCCCTTGCTCATCGTTGCGTAACTTAGCTAAGTTTTTTATTTGATTTATTGTATCAATATTCTGAACATTATGAACAGTGGTGCGCTTCGATTGCCGCAATTTCTTTTGAGCTATAAGCAAACTGCGATGCACAATCTAATCGACAGAAGATGCATATAAGTTATAATTATATAAAGTAACACTAAATTTAACACTGAGTACTCTAGTGGACGTTGATGGAAGAGATTTATTACCTACAGCCGCAGCAACACTTTTTGATTTCATAAACCTTTTGTAACACTTCTTATGAAAAAATTTATTTACATCATAAAGTTTTTTTTAACCTTTAATTACTACAGTAAAAGCGTCGCTCAAAACGATCGAACCGTGCATTTCGGGTAGGCAGCAATTTTTTTTCTGAAATTCATAGAAGGGCCTGTGGTGAATGTAAAACTGAGTTTTCGGGACTGGGGGTGTTGCCGTTTAGCTGCCATCTTGGAAAAAAGGTCAAAATTAATTTTTTGAATATCTCTGTAACCGTGAGGCTCACAAAAATTTTGTAAAGACCATTTTTATAGAAAATTTTATTTTCTACAATTTTTATTTGAAACATTTTGTCAGAAAATCGATATTAAAAAAGTTATTCACAAAAAACTGTGGAAAATTAAGCAGTGAAAAACTTTGAGGCCATATAACTTTTCTATTTTCAACCCGAGAAGATTAAGGTTTCTTATATTTTTCATAGGAAATTTCTTAACGAACAATTTGACGTACTTATTTTTATTATTAAACATACAGTTATCGAGTTTGCGCACTGTAAAGAAAGGTAAGTGAGGTATGTAAATAAATAAAACTATCTTTTTTATTTGAATGATATATTTTTAAGCACTTAAATATTATTCATTATTATTATTATTTTTTTTTTTTAATTAAAATTGGGACACTGCTGCCGGTGGATGGCGCGGTCAGCAGTATCCGGCGGCATCGCCATCGAAGGGCATGCGCCGCCAAAACGGAAAAATGATAAAAACGACACATATAGACAGGAACACATAAATGCATTAGAGAACGGACAAACATACACATGATAAAATTCACCGATGAGCCCTGCCATCCCAGGGCTTCATAACGAGCGGACAGTCCTTGGTGGCGGTACGCTAAGTACTAACTAGAACGTCCGGTCACCAAGAACTGAAAACCAACGATGAATGTTGGTTCGGTAACGATGTTCGGGAGCCGCATTCCTACCCATCGAAATGACAAGAACAAGGCCAGGGAAACATCACAGTAACAATTAAAAAGTACCACCGCAGGCATGAGAACCGAAGGTGGCATAACAACTATCACAGACACAGATCACAATTTTTACATAAATCACAGACGCAATATCACCTTTTCGACGCATCCGAACGGTATCGTCGGACTCCGAAGATCACGCTCACTGGAGTATGCAGCACTGGAGACGCGTTGAATTCCGGTCAGGGTACTATTAATGAAACTCAAGCTGACGCAGGCATAACACTCACTCGGGGGATACGACATCGTCCCCTCCACACGATCATCCTTGTCGAAACACGGTACCAGAGCCTCGTCAGCCTGCTAGCCGAAGCTAACAGTTGCCCGCCGGGCACGAACGGGGACGTGAAGGTTGGATTTTAGCCCAGCTTCATTATTATTATTATTATTATTATTATTATTATTATTATTATTATTATTATTATGATTATTATTATTATCATGTTATTACATCATTTACTTCTTCACACTACCTGCATATCTGTAGCGGCTTTTATTAAAGGTTGTCAGGTTGGCCTGAAATTTTGATAGTTTGATAGCTGGTATTTTTATTGACCTATTATGGAACTTTTATATTCAATAAATTTTCTATAGTCGACCAATAAAAACGCCTTTTTTGAAGTATGGTTAAATAATAATTTTTAGTAATATTAAAATTTTTGGGAATAATCCATTCTTATTAATAAATGTTAAGTATTAGGAGGGGGACAAAAATTAAAGAAAATTTTATTTATATCAGTGGTTTTCAACGGGAGTGGGGCAAAAAATAATGTTGACAAAAATAATTATGTTTTAACTAATATTTCCAATTGACCTAATTCAGAAATTATGAAAATGCAAACTTTTATACCTTCTTTAAATTGAATCGGAACTTTGTTCACAAATAAGAGTGAAAAGTGACAATTTGAAATTTCTTTGATAATTTTGCATATAATCATAATTAAAGTAATGAGAAAATGTCATTAAACTTCAAGTTTTCACAGCTTGCGTCACAGATGGTTTTAGTTGTTCCAAAATATAATTTGAGAGGCTCAGAAATGGGTTTAACTTCATAAATTTTCGTTGTATAAACATATAATGCACGATATTTTTGGCAGTCTCAAAATTCTAAATTATGGATCCTTCGAACTAAACAATCTTTCTTTGATATTACCAAAAATAAAATATTGGAAAACACTGATTAATAAAAACAGCGATATGCAAAATCAGGACACCCAAAATCCGGAATTAATATCAGTTTTTACTGGCATTATTGCCCCAGATTATATTAACTGTGACCGTGCAATTAAAATTGGAAAAGCCATGATCTCTCAAAATATTGACAAGAATTTCAGTAATTTATCTTTCAAAAGAAAAAATAAAGTGCTTCCTTTGAGCGCAGTCTCAAGATCTATTGAAGTGGATAAATCTCCAATAGTAGTTAATCCTTTGCTTATTTTCCAAAGAATATGTATACCTATCCAAGCAGTCAATCGGCGATATAAAAGAATGCTTTAAATACGAACTTTCACCTTTCCGATTATCGTTGTTTACAGAGGACGGTATGCGGAAAGGCATGAAATCCTCTTTATTCAAAGCATTTTTACCACTTAGTGCGCCCGTGCAGCTTGGAGAAAATAAATTCTTCATTATTGACGGTGGATACCTTCTCCATACAGTTGTGTGGGAGCGGAACGTATCATTTAAAGTAATTTGTCAAAATTATGTCAAATATATTAAAAATCATTTTGGTTCATCAGTAGGTACAGTTTTTGATGGTTACTCTGACGATCCAAACATAGCTGGCATCAAATCGTGGGAACATCTTCGGAGGTCGAAAAAGCAACACTGTGCAGATATAATTTGCAGTAGCAATCGTATTCCGACAATCCCACAAGAAAAATTTCTTTCAAATGAAAATAACAAGAAAAATTTAATTACTCTTCTAAAGAAAGTACTGCTGGAATGGGACTATAATATCGAGCAAGCAGAAGCAGACGCGGATTCACTAATTCTAAATTCTGCTCTGGAGAAGTGTGATTTGTACGACTCCGTAACAATCGTTGCTGAAGATATAGATATTTTAGTACTGCTGATTGGTCTTGGGCGTAACAAATCAAATGTTTTTTTCTTTAAACCAAAAAAGGCAACACGCCTGATAAAATTTACTCTACATCGAGCTTGAGGCATGGGGATGTAGTAAGTAATAACATTTTGTTTATTCATGCTTTTTCTGGGTGCGATACAACATCGGCAACCTACAATATGGGCAAAATGAAATTTATACATACTCTTGAAAAAAATTCAGAGCTGGCTTCAGGAGTGGAATTATTTCAGAACGAAGAAGTAGACCCCATTTTATTGGGTGCTGTTGGAGAGTTTTTTATTGCTTTGTATGGCGGTGATAAGCATGAATAATCGATCAATATATTGCGGTACAAACGATTCGCGAAATCAACAATTAAAAGTAAGTTTAATCTTGCCTCACTCCCGCCCACACAAGATGCAGCTCGTATGCACACATTCAGAGTGTATCACCAAGTACAGTCGTGGTTGCCAAGATACAAAGATCCAGAATACTGGGGCTGGAGGAGAACCTTACGAATATTCATCCCTATACAGTGCACCAATGAACCCGCACCTCCCGAGTTACTTAAATTAATTTTTTGCAGGTGCAAAACCAATTGCATTACGACATGTGGATGCCGAAAAGCTGGCTAAAAGTAATAATAATAATAACAATAATAATAATAATAATACGGTTTAGCGTCTGTTTCTCAGAGTTTTCCGCATTGTTATAAATTACTTATATTATAATTTTAATAATATAATTTTGTAAAACATTGTTCTTTTAAATAAAAAAAGGGGCGTTTTTATTAAACAAATAAAAATGGATGAGATTTGTTATGAATGAGGATTTAAGCTGTGAAAAGAAATATTACGAGAGAGGGGCTTTAAGCGCCACGGGTGGTACGGAAAGGTGTTTAATTTCAGGTTAATATGTAATATCTATTTTTTCATAAAATCATACTAGCCAAAAAAAGTAAAACAATATAAAATAATTGTATTTTAAAATTAATATGTCACTTAAGAGTCGACGATTTTTTAGTTACAATTTTTACCTACCTACTTTTGGAGAGCTATAACTTCCTAACTAGAAGTCGGATGATAAAATTTAATACCTCAAATTTTTCGTCGAAAAGTAATTTATAAAAAAGATAAGAAGCATATTTTTTGTTGGGTTAAAAATAGAAAAGTTATCTGGCTTCAAAAGTTTTCGTTCCTAAATTTTTCATGCTTTTTTGCTGATAACTTTTTTGTTTTTAAAGTTGTGTAAAAAAGTTTATAACAAATATTGTAGAAAATGAAATTATCTGTAAATAAGGTCTTTACAAATTTTTTGTCAGACTTACGGTTTTGGAGATATTCGAAAAAATAAAATTCGACCTTCTTTCGAAGATGGCGGCTAAACGACACCACCGCGGATCCCGAAAACTCGGTTTTACATTCATCACTGACCCCCCTACGACTTCCAAAAAAAAAATTGCTGCCTACCCGAAATGCACGGTCAAAGTACGCTTTTACTGCACTAAATTTGTAACAAACATTCCGCATTGATGACAGACCACTTTCTTTAACAATAACATGTAAACTTGTGTCTGCACCAAGTGGATTTTCACATATTAAACAATTAAATGCAGATGAGTTCATATCGGAGCTACCTGCCATTTTAAAATACTCTTTTTTGACTACCTACTAAGAATTAAAAAAATAAATTTTTAATTATATAGCACTAAATTACGCAAACATTCGCACAAAATTTTCTTACCGTAAATAAAAATAATGATAACAAAAAATCGATTTTAAATAAATTTTTCGAGTTGCACGTCCTGCTGAGACAAATTTTTCGAGTTGCACGTCCTACTGAGATCTTATTTAAAATATGGCGGTTTATTTGACTTAAATTATTTTTTTATAACACCTGCTTCTAAAGTTCAATATTCGAGCGTTGTGTAGTGGGCGTAAAGAGCAGTTTTTTTATATCATTGTAAAACAAATGACAATAACTGTGCGCGAAAGTACAAGTGTGCGTGAAAGTAGCTAAAACTATGCGAGAAAATAATGACATTCATTTATCAATGATAATCATATTCAAATTAACATGGAAACGATCAACAAATTAATAAAAAAAAACAACAACGTTCTACATATTAATAAAAATTGCTTAAAAATAATTAATTTTTTTCTCTCTATTAAACTTTAGAAGCCGTCGTTATAAAAAATTATGTTCGATACGTATGCGTAAAGAGAGGTATCCGGTAGGCTTAAATTGGGGCACTCGCTAAAGGGACTGACGTATACACAACGAGATCTCGTGCGCTTACGCACTCGATCTCGTTGTGTATACGTCAGTCCCTTAGACTCGTGCCCGAATTTAAGCCTACTAGAATACCTCTCTTTACGCATATGTATCGAAAATAACTATTCAAGTACTGTTCAGTGCCGACAATTTTGAATTTCTAATCATAATAATTTTATTTAATTGTTTAATTAAACTTTTTAATTGTTTTAATTGCTTAATTTTTAATACTAATTGTACGTACAGAATAAATACGAAAATTTCGAAAAATTAGATCAGCATAAAATGTCAAAAATCTTATTAAATTATCAAAAAAAATTACTTTATCAAAAAAACGAAAATTTTCAAAAAAATTGACTAAAAAATACAAAATACGATTTTTTTAAATTTTTTTAAAGTTTAAAAATTTTTTCTTGTTCACCATCATAAAGTGCATAAAAAGCCTACAATTTAAGAAAATAAAAGAACCTCATACGATAAAATGCACAAAAATAAAATGGCCAGTCAATTTTCAAATTTGACGTTAATTTTCGGGGTTTGTGTTAGATATTTTGACTTGAAATTTTAACTAGTTTTTGTCTACGTTATAAAGTACATTTTCCGAAAATTTCATCAAATTTCACTTAAAACATCCGAAGACCAAAAAACCAAAATTTAGCAGTATCTCTAGTTTTTATTTCTTTTTTAAGGTTATGTGTGCAGATAAAAATTTCATACTGTAACCGCTGGTAGACTATATCGTAGTGAATAGCCTCAAATTTTTTCATTTTTTTAGACATACACATGCCGAGATATATTCATCTATATTTAGAAAGTACGACTAAAATGGTCGATTCTTCACAAAATGGCCGATAATTTTCGTAGCGGCGGTTGCAAGTGGTAGAAAATGCTCATTTCGTATAGTATTCGGTGACATTAACATGCTACAAAAAAAAAAAGTTGAGGCGGGAAACAGTTCCTTATTCATTAAAACTTAGAGCTTGTCCGATTCCACTATACTCGTAATGTACTTTATTATTTTATTTTTTTATAATTGTATTTTTTTTAAATAGATTTTTATGTATTTATTAGAAAATACGTAACAATAACTTATAACAAATTCTTTAAATCAAAAATATTTTAGAAACGACAATGACAAACGCCATCCCGGCAACGTCCTCCACGTCTTCCACCACCCATAGATAAGCAATGAGCAGCACAAGCAGCGTGATTTAAGGATCCAAATGGCGTGCTAACACTCAACAAATCACAGGTGACTCTTCGATGACGTTCATGGTATACAGGATTCAAATTCACGATGGCATCGTCTACGTCTTCATCTATAAACGCTCTTTGGGTGGAGACTGGATTATATGCTATAAGAGAATGGAAAAATTTGAAATTAGTTTTACTACCCTCTTCAGTACATACATACAAATAAATAAAAGAAATTGGAAGTACTTACTGTCAAATGGATAGGCGGCGACCATTGCAGCCATTGTGGCAACAAATACGAAACTAATTACTATTTTAGAATTCATTGTTGAAATTCTGTGATTTTGTTTTTTAATATTTATTCTTTTCAACTATGTGATTTGACTTATGTCTGATTCGGTATGCATTTAACACTTGTATTTATATCTACAATGGATGACAGAGAAACAATCATTGATAACAGTTTTTGAATTCCCCAAACGGGGAATAACTCTTTCTGAAATTAAAGATACTGCTTTTATTATAATTAAGACTGATATAAGGAAAACGTAAAAATTATATTTATCCGATTCCACCATTATTAAAAAAAGATTGTTATTATTATTTTTATAATTATTTTTACTTTTATAACTATTCTTTCACAATTTAATCAAATAAAACTTTATCCAACCAAACCTAATCTAAACTAACCGAATTCAACAAATTATACTTAAATAAGTTCAGCCTAACCTAACCAAACCCAGCCTATGTGTAAACTATCCAAGCTGATGAAATTATAAACAAATCCAATCTAACCTACTCAAATACAATCTAACCAAATACAACCTAACTTAACCAAACCCTACCTAAACTAACCGAACTTAACAAATTATAAACAAACCCAACCTAACCTAACCAAATATAACTTAATCTAACTAAACCAAACCTGAACTAACCGAAGTCAACAACTTATAAGCAGACCCAACCTAACCTAACCAAACATAACCAAATAAAACCTAACCTAACCAAAGTCAACTTAAGCAAAACAAACCGAATCCGGCAAAAATAACCAAATTCAATACAACTCAACCAAATAGCCATACCCTTAATTCATATATATGTTATGGGCCAAGTGATTAATGAAGGCATTACCGGTCAGTATGAATAATGACAAGCCAAATCGGGTCATGTGATTAATAACTATTTAAACTTCATTATTGATCACAGAACCTAGTCATTATCAGGGGCGGCAGAACCACTATGGTTGGTCTGGAGACGACCAGAGTTGACTTCTGACTAGGTATGGAATTCCAGACCTGAAGATTGTGAAGGTATACAGTGATATATCTCGCATAGCAAGGCGCTAAGACGAATAGTTGCCAAATATTAAAACCCTAGCGGACATCAAGAAAGCAGTCACACATGTAACTTTTTTTTTACTTATTACCTATGATTTATGTCAGTGGATTTATCTGCTAATATATTACAGACTTTCTGTTATTTAACAAAAAACACAAGCGATTGCTTGGTAGCTCGAAGTACGTAGGATTGAAAATTGATTGCTTGGTGTTTAATTTTTGCAAATAATGCAGTTGTCTACTTCTGGTTATGCAAATTTGTATGCTAATAGCTTATTTCATTGATTTTCATTCGTGACACTCTTGTTTTTTTGAGTTTAATCGCTTAAATTTAATTTTTATGCGTACAATTGATTTTTTTCAGAATTATGTACTGAAATATTATTGTAGATAATCAGGTTGAAAAAAAGGGGGGCGTGGGGGAGTTCCAGATTCCAGACCTGAAAAAAAGATGGACTGCCGCGCCTGGTCATTATGAATATTGCTACGTAATTGTTGCGCAATTTGATAATTTAGGTCTACGTTTTATTTTTAATTTACTGTGAATGTATAATTAACGCTAGTCTAAATTACGTTATATATTGGTATAAACTACAAACTATCCTACCAGCTGTCACACAAATTTTTATTGCTCCACCTTCACTACGACTATTAAGCAAATGAGCATCAATGATACTGAAGCTATGAATATTCAGATTTTTTAACTGTAGAATTTGACTCCTATATGATCCCAACAAATGAGTTGCCTACAAATGAATTTCGACTTCTAGATGTTGACAACCGGACGATGCTATCAATAAACACTCAAGTTCGTGTGTTAGACCTTAGTGGCTAAGATAAATCTAATGCAGAGAATAGTTTAATAAAAATAATAATTTTGGAGATTATTGATAAGAGGAGTTTCTTTTCTCTGAAGTTTTAAAAGATTATTCTTATCTTTGCTATACAAGACGAATGTTTTTGTTAGACTATTAAAAATAATGATTGAATTAAATTTATTTATTGTGGTGGTTATGTTTATTTCAGGTTGCTTATCCTATTCTTTAAAACATAAGCATTTACTGAGCATGTTGTTAACGTACTCTTTGAACGTAGAAAACTTCGGCTATTGGAGCCTTAGCAGCTCTTACAACAACCGCAGGGATAGTAAAATGATTTCACCAATATGACACCTCCTTGCTAATACTAGGTAACTTGATTTATAATTTTAACAATAATTCAATGACGACGTGATGTAATTCGTGAAAGCACTCTCCAAGGGTTACATATTAGTCGAACGCCAAATATTCTGTGGCCAAAATAGGTGATACCGTAAGAGTGTGGGTTCCGGACGTTGATCGATCTCGTAACAATGAAAGAAATGTGCTTGCTATTGAAATAACAGACTCAAACTTTTACAAATTGGCAACAATAAATACATGGTACTCTGAATCAATTCCGTTCAAGAAATCAATTTACTGTATACAAGGAAAGGTACGTCCCTGTTGAAGATATACGAGAGTCAGATATTTCATTGAGAGAGTTTGTTAGATTGTCATCTAATGTAAGTGAAGAGGTCAAGTTTATAGTCGATGTGGTTGTAAAGGTGACTACAAGTTTGACAAATGTACTTTTTTGCAAAGAAAAAAAAATCTATGTAACTCAAAATGCCATCAAATTGGCAATTGTTTTAATAAATAAGAAACAAATGCTCCAAATGTGTTATTTACTTCTGAATTCATTTTATTATGTTCCGAACTACCTTCGTGTAAGTTCGGAACATTATAAGATTGGTGAGTAACCGAAAATTTGAGAGAAGTGGTAAATCAGAGAACAAATGGTAAATAATAATAGAGTTTTACATTCATATATTGAATATACGCAAGAGGACTATGTATTGTATGTATTTCATGTACCTGTGAATTCTATGGTTTGGTGGCCAATGCACAATCAAGTTTACTTGATTGTACACAAAATTGCAATAAAAAAAAAAATTTCTCTTTCTATTTCTATTTTATAGAAGCGTGTATATATTTATCTCTTTCTTTCGCTGTTTTTTCTTAAAATTATTAATAATGGAACAGATTCTAAAAATTGTTATCTTTGTCTAATAACTTATTTTAATACACAGAGAGCCATCTTTACGTATTTGTGATAATTACATACTTGCCGACCAGTCCACATAATTCATAGAAAAAATTATATACATATAGAATCCTATAAAAAATAGGCCCATATTGCTCATCACTGTATTTCTCCCCAACTGTAAGATGGCTCTCAGTGTCCGTTTTTTCGCTTATTTTATACCTATTCGTTTCGTCATAGTTCGTCCATTTCCGTTCGTTCGTCCGTAAAGATTTGATATGATGAAAAAAAAATGTGCACGTAGGTGGACAAAATAACGTGTCAGCACTTTATTCTTTATTTATTCGTACATCTACATCAAGAAAATCTTCCAATTACGATAAACTCATTAGAAATAACTTTTGTGATATAATAAATACGTTGTCTTTGTAATTTTGTGTTTCTAATAAAAAAATCGTAGTTAACATTTTTTAAACCTTTATTTATTTCTAATTTTTATTATATACAGTCAGCCACACCCGTATTCGTATATTTACTCATATAACTAAATTTTAACCAAATGGATTCCCATAATTTCCCACAAATTTGAACTTTTTTGTTTATAATATTAATATCTGGATCTTCTACTTCCTATATAAGTTAAAAAAATTTCATTAATAGTTTTTAAAAAAAAAAAATTTCTAAGAAAAATGTTATGCATGCAATTTGTATCAACATGTCCAACGCCACATTCGTATTCGTACACCTTAAAATTTGATAAATATTTTTATATGTTTCAAAAATTAATTACTTTATTTTCAAATTTAGAAGTATATTTACGTAGGTATGTACCTTTATTTTAAATAAACATAAAATATAATAATCCTCAAGGTCGATTTTTCCATATATTTACTGAAAAATTAAAGGAATTTCAATAGAGATCAAAAAATCGATTATGGATCTATGCTACCAAAATAAATTTTTCAGAAAGGACTTAAATTGTAAGTAGGCGACTATTTAACACTTAATATGTCATAAAGGACCACAAACAGGATCATAAATTAGAAAATAACTCTTGAAATATGGATAAAAAATACTACATCTTGTTCTAAATTGTAATTTTTGAATGAATAAATTAACAAAAATCCACCAAAGAGCCCTAAAATGGTCAGGATAAGGTGAAAGGATTACATAGCAAAGAAATTTCGCACCGAAAGAATTTCTCACGTTATTAAAACACGTGATATATACCGTGGGAAAAAATGCATGTAAATAACATATATAAACAAGGATAAATAGACTGTTCCAGAAACTACATAAATAAGGATTCTGAATCTCGATGTAACAAAATATTCCCAGATAAACGTAAAATTAAGATTTTCATCATTGACCATGTCCTTAAATCCTTATTTTCCTACATTTTAGAGCAATATAAGTTTTATTATTTATTTATGTTACTTATCACGTACATTCCCACGGTATATATCACGTCTTTCAATAACGCGAGAAATTCTTCCAGGACAAAAATACTTTGCTAAGTAACCTTTTCACTTAATCCTGACCATTCTATCATTCTTTTATGGATTTTTGTTAATTTTTTCATTAAAAAATGACAATTTAGTGTAAGATGTAATATTCTTTATCCATATTTCAAGAGTTATTTTCTAATTTATTATCCTGTTGGTTACCCTTTATGACAAATTAAATGTGAAATAGTTGTTCACTTATTATTTAAGAGGTTTAAGGACTTTCTGTAGGAATTTATTTTATTAGCATACATCAATAACAATTGCTTGAACTCCATTAAAATTTTTCTATTTTTTCGGCAAATTAATCAAAAATTTGACCTTAAGGATTATTAAATTTTATGTTTATTTAAAATAAAGGTACATACCTACGTAAATATACTTCTAAATTTGAAAATCAAGTAATTAATTTTTCAAACATATAAAAATATTTATCAAATTTTATGGTGTACGAATACGAATGTGGCGTTGGACATGTTGATACAAATTGCATGCATAACATTTTTCTTGAGAATTTTTTTTTAAAAACTATTAATGAAATTTTTTTAGCTTGTATAGGAAGTAGAAGATCCAAATATTAATATTATAAACAAAAAATTTCAAATTTGTGGGAAATTATGAAAATTCACTTGGTTTAAATTTTGTCATATGAGAAAATATGCTGCTGTACGAATACGAGTGTGGCTGACTGTACATAATTAGCTTTAATAAAAACAAGTCGTCAAGTGCAAGTTGTACTTGCGCTAACAGTGTTCCGTACAATCAGTTGTTTCATCAGTGTTCCGTACAATCAGGAATTTTTTATAACGGGATATGAAGGTGGATAAAATATTTTTCCTAATAAATAAATCTTATTCCTAAAGTATAACCTAGTTTTTGATTTCAGAACGATCGTGTTCGTATGTGTCACATCGTAAACGTATGTGTCCGGACTGTTATATTTTAACCCTAGAATCATACGTTGGTCTACGAGAAACGTTAATCATACATCGACATCGTTTTGACGGATGGACTTTTTACGGAGAGTTTTAGAGTTTATTTGCAAAAAACATTTTTTTTGACATAACAATACTACAAAAGGGAACAAAATATTTAAAAAAATTGGATTTGGAAAAATTTCTTAATGTAAATATTTATTAATTTTTTTAATCTTTTTATCAAAGCATATTTTCATTATAAAAATTAAAAAATAGATAAATACATCAATTGTAATAATTAATTTATGAACTATTATGAGTCAAAGGACATGTGTGACTTTACAGAATGTGAAATTTCTCAGTCATAAATATTCCTATAGATATGTAGTTATTTCCCCATTAGGCACATTTGTAAATTTTCTAAAATTTGTTAGTAATTTTTCGAATAAGATCTCAAAAAATAATAAAAATTAAAATATTTTCCACAAAATAAATTGTTAATCTTTTATTAAGTCATTCGAAATACATTCTGTAGTTTTCGATTCAATATATTAAAACTTCAGTATTATGTCGTCTCTATAAGTCAAACAGCTGTAATCATCTTTCACATTATCATAATCATTGAATAAATTAATTATAACATCCATATCTTTAATAAGTTTTAAAAAAATTAGGTAAACTTTTATACGTAGTGTACAAAATCTTCAAAAAAAGCATACGTTAATCATACATCGACGTCCTTTTGACGGACACTATTTCAATACAAACAGAACGACAATGACTATAAACAAAATAAATATATGTGGTGTGTTATAATAACAAATAAGTTAGATAACAGAAATCTTACAGCAAACAAGTAACAACAAGTCGTAGTATTGGAGCAGGTAGAGAAGTTCGTACGTCGTTTTGACGTGTACGTATGATTCTAGGGTTAAGAAGTTTTAGTTATGACCACTGATTGTGAGGAACATTACTTAGTGCGTGTCAAACACGCACTTGACGAATTTTATTTAAATCATAAGTTTGATTAACACTTTCATCCCCATGGCTTCGGCATCCGAAACAAAACAAAACATCCCCAGAGGCCGACCGCGATCAATGATTAATTAATTAGTTGGTTACGCATTATGTGTGCGATGTTTATCATCATTCATCACACGGATGTGTTCCTACTCACACAAATAAATACATACCAACACACACTACTCTTTTGGTTTCTTTGTATAAAAAATTTTAAGATAAACAAAAAATACATAAAAAATATAATTTATATTTTTAAATAAAATTGATTTGAATGTCAGTGTATATGTAGTATGTACGTATCACGTACGTACATGTTTACAGTTTTACACATATGTACATGTTGAACTGTGTTGAATCTATTCAGTGTTTGAATCATTTTATTTTATGTATTTGTTTATATAAAGTTTTTTTTTTTTTTTTTTTTAAATATTGCCGGCTTCCGGGAAAGTTTACTATGAAAGTGCTCGGGCCTCATAGTGTTAATTTTAAAACTGGGATCGTTTTCTATTTTCAATTTTATAATTAAAAATTTTTTGTACCATTGAGTTTATAGTATTATTCATTTTACAAGGTCTTAAAATCATAGTTAGTTTGATAACTATGTAATAGCTAATAGTACTTTTATATTAAAAGAATTTAGTTTGCTTTTAGTACTTGATTAGTTAATTGATTGTTGTCAGTAGAATGGCTAGGCCGGTACGAGCACACCGTAAAACTAACCAACTTGAACCCTTCTGCCAATGGTTGAAATCGTGTGAATTTACGGTACTACACATTCCGAACTGATGAGTCATCAAACTGTATCGATGTGCAAACCTTAACCTTTGACCCGGCACGTACCGAGTGCATGTATTTAAAATTTGTTGTTGACATTTGACCCCACACGCGCTCATACTGTAAGCCTTGAAATTCGTAAGAGATGAGTCATTACCCGCAATCAAATTAATTTATGTTAACCCATTATGCGTCATCACAATTTACTTATCACAATTTGGTTTTGTGTTAACCCATTATGCGCCGGCACTAATGTAATTTTTGAATGTGAACCTAACGCATGCGCAGATTGAATTTAAGTACACGACGCATGCGCAGACTAAATTTTAGGTTATAACTTGATAGATGGGGTACACTACCGCGTCAAAAATGTGGGGATACCCTAACTCGGGGGTTTTGAAGTTTTTTGTATGGAATAAATCCATACGACCAAGGTATCCCATGCCAATTTCGGCAAAGCCAACGGGCTACTCGTTGATATTTCTTCGGCAACTCGTTGAAATCAAACGGTGCGTCGAATATAAGATGTAATATATCATCCGAATTTTCTGCAGCAATACCAACTTCTTTAAAATAAAATTCGTTGTTAGCTCCTTGATAGCCTTGTATGTCAAGAAACGCCATTTTTTACCGCCACCGTAGAACTGAATTTATTCACACAATCCACAACTTTATATAGAATAATTAAAAGTGGTGGGGGTAATTAGGTATACTTTTTAACCAGGTTAGTTAGTGGAATGTATTCGAAAATGACATCATGAACTAAAATGGCTATTGCTGTCGTACCAGCCGGAATATCTTTATTACATTTAAATTCTAAACGAACATCAACTGAACCGCTTTTCAGTGACTCATTTTGATGTGAGCAATCGATAAAAACTATCGGAGCTATAGTTTTAAAATTTTCCCAATTTAAGAGCGGTTCATTGGAACGATGATAGTATGAGGATTGAAAGCGGGTATACATATCATAAAGTATTGCATACTGATTAATATCAAATTTAATATTCAAATCATCATAAGGGTACACTTGTGAATTTAGGTAAACTTTGAAATTATTTAAATCACAATGATCAAACTTAGAAACATTTTTATCCTTTTTCTGTAAAGCGAAAATGATATATCGCGGTTTTTCTAGCTGTGTAGTTGTTTTTACAACCCAAGTGTTTTGTTGTGTAGTGGGTAATGCAGGTTGAATATAAGTTTCCCACGCTCTAAAACTAATCTGTATAGGTTCAGCTTTTTCAACATATTTTAGCAGTGATAATTTAATTTCATCTGATACAGTTACATGTGGAACACGCCATTCGAGTTTATTTATTTCAAATTTCAACGAATCCGATTCTGAAACAATTACATCGTTGTCAGTTCGTGCACGAATAAGAATTAATTCATGCTTTGCGTTTAACATAATTTTTCCGTAATCCTCAGCGAATCCCAATAATTTTCTAAGCGGAATGCAAAAGTTAAAGTTGGCTTGTGGTAATTTTATTGTACAATCATTATCAATCGACCAACCAGCATTTAGTAATTGTTTACTCTCACCATCGTTTAACGATAAATAATTTTTCAATGTCGATGTTAGACCAACATACCTAACACGTTCAAGTTCAACCCCATTTAATTCATATCTAATTTCATCGAATAGAAAGGCAATACAATTATTAACCAATTTTATATCTGGAACGGCATTTTCATTATTTAAAATTTTCCCCTCAATGTAAATAAAACTTTCACTAGGTAAAATGTACAAGTCCTGGTTTTGAATTAATATTCTAACTTCGTCATTATTCTTAAAGGATCGTAAAAAGGGCGCATATGTATGATATTCAAAGTTCGTAATGTTATCATCAATTTGTGAGCCACCAGGAATATTTAATACGTCGCTGTATACCATTTTCTTTTAACTTTGTGACCCAATGCTTCAAGAAATGCTAAACGTTCAGGTGAAATACGCTGTTGCTTAAATGCTTTACGTTTAATGGTATTCAACTGAATGAGCTCAGGCTGTAAAAACGCTCTATTATATAGCCTAGCGGCGGGTTGCTCCAGATTGTAAATTAACATGGTCTCAAATGCAAACGTACTGTGATTGTTTCACCGCGAAAGTCAACCAAATCACCGTCTTGATCGACAATTTTCAACGAAAGAGATGTTAACTCTCTAACGGTTACTGGTGAATAGATTATATTTCGCGGTACCTCAACTATTTTATACCCTGGCGCAACAAGGGGTGAAAATTCGTGAAGTGTGTGAGCTAGCATACCATTCATATAAGCATTACTCGTAATATTAGATTCAATGCGTATTGCATTCACCTTCATAATACTGACAGGCTCATTAGATGAGTGAAGTTTGTTTGGTTCCAATATCCGTTTAGTAAACCCTAAAAGTGAACCAATTGTATTAGGTTTAGTGAAATCAATAGCTTTATTGCTAATTATTTCGCATTTGAGTGTGTTATTATTAGCCCTTAGATGTATGTATGGTTTATCATTTTCGTTGTTATATATTATATTACCATACTTGTAAATAGTTTTGTTTATATATGTAGCTAAATCATCTATTTCAAAGGTGCCGGTAGGAAATGATATTACATCATTATCACCGTAATGTAATAAATTATTTTTAGCAGTTACGTTAGGAATTGAATTGTATACTTGGAAATCTAATAGAGCACACTCATATTGATTTCTAAGTTGAATTGCCGGAAAATAGTGTGCAGTGAGTATAGAAGTATTTCCCGACAAAGTTAATGTGAACGCCATGACTTCGTCTTTCGAAATGACAAACATACGTGAGCGTTGATTTCTTTTATAAATATTTATCACCATCACCGTAATATTTATTATAAAGAAACTCCAAACATAAATGACCACATTTATAGGAATTGTAATCTTGATATTTATTATAATTGTATGTAATATTGTTTCCACTGAGGTAGCGAGCCACTTCAAGCGGTGGTTTTAAATTACCAAAACTATCAAAATAATCTACCTGATTACCATTTTTCCAGTAACAGGTCCAATGAGTACCAGGTCCGGTAGAACTATCTAAATTTAAAATACCGCATTCATTATACCACGGTCCACGTTTGGGTAAATTATCACGCATAAATACACCACGAAAATGGGGTAAATATTTCGCATATTTACGTAAATCTCTATCTGTTAGTGCCCGCTCGGGCAATTTCATTATAAGTTTTTTGGATACGGTTGCAAGTATAATCCTAATCCTTTTCTATATGGTTTTATATATAAACCCCGGCCATTACGTATAGCAATAGCCTCCATCGTTCGGTTATGGCGTTCACTTTCATTCAACTGTTTTTGTGCCGCTTTAGCATCATTAATAGCTTTCGCAATTCCTGATGCACCCCCGGCTAGCGCACCGGCTGCCGAAAGTGCCGCAAAAATTGGTAAAAGTGGTAGAACACCACCCGTTTTAGGTATTGGAATAATACGTGGTGTTTTAATTTTTTTACCCCTAGCTGCAACTTTAGCCGCTTTAAGAGCAAGCTTTACAGCATTATTAATTGGTTCACGTTTTAATTTTTTAACGGTACCGCGTACACTTCTTCGCACTTGACCGAGTGTAGCCTTTTTGTTCACACCCATACCAAGTTTTACTTTAGCTTTCATTGCGTTTGTTACGGCCCACGCAGCAGCTTTTTCACCAAATTTTGCGTCTGAAGATTTAACTCGATCCCAGGCTGCGTTTGCTAAAATTAAATCCGCCTTATGTCGATCAGAGAGATTTTTACTTTGCGAGTAAGCGATATCGTGTGCCTTACAAGCTTCGTCTAATTTATTGATCCCCGGATCACCTCTTGCTAATCTTTCTTGTAATTTTGTACCCGGTCCACAATACTGATAGCCAGGTATGTGAAGTTCAAATGGCAATTTGTTAATTAATGAATTAACAAGTCCACGACCACTTCGTTGTTGTTGCCGGTTGTGACGTAACATTAGAACTGAATGCTAATAAAATTTGATTCGAGCTATTTATAGATTCATGAAAAATTGAAATGAATCAATTTCATGAACAGCTAATTTACAATTTTGATCACTTTCAATCAAATAAATCCTCTTTTTACAACAATTAGAAATTATAATACATAGATGCATAATATCATCCTTCTCAATATGATTAAAAGTTATTGACAACAATGGTTCATCAGAATCGTTAAACCATTTAATTTCATTGTTGTCGGTAACTTGTGGATCACTGCAACAATTAAATTCATTGTTGACGAGTATACATTCAAGACCTAAGGTGCGCCAATCCACGCTGTAGTGATTCATGATGACTACTGCGCGTAAGTATATAAGGGGGTTAGCGCTTATATAATAAATCAGTAGCGTTAAAAATGCGTTTCGTAAAACAAGATGTTGAACTACCAATCAAAAATATGGATTTTGTATCAATCACACTAGCTGAAAAAAAGCATGGTCCCTTATTACCGAATAGTATAAGATGTATAATCTCTGGTCCTTCGGGGTGTGGCAAGACTAGCATTTTATTAAATTTATTAGAACATCCGAATGGATTAAGTTTTGAAAATATTTATCTCTATTCAAAATCACTCTGTCAACCAAAGTATGAGTATCTGAAACGCGTTCTCAAACCGATAAGGGGTTTAGGATATTTTACTTTTTCTAATAATGATGATGTTATAGCACCAGAAGATGTAAAAAATAATTCAATTTTTATATTTGACGATGTTGCTACGGATAAACAAAATAATATTAGAGCATATTTCAGTATGGGGCGTCATAAAGATGTTTCAGTCTTCTATCTTTGTCAGACGTACAGTTTCATACCAAAACAATTACTTAGGGATAATGCTAATTTAATAGTTTTATTTAAACAAGATTTGACTAATATCAAACACGTTTTCCAAGAACATGTAGGTAGTGACATGTCATTCGATCAGTTCAAAGAAATTTGCAATGAATGTTGGCGTGAAAGGTTCAACTTTTTGGTTATAGATAAAGACAGTGAGTTGAATAGCGGAAGGTATCGTAAAAATTTCGATATCTTTATTCAAATTAAAAACTGATCAATAACATATAAATTATTTCTATATGAAATACCATTGTGTGGTCGAACTGAAATAGACTAACTCATTTTACCATTTACATATAGTTCATTGCTAGATGATGACACTGCGTTGCCAAGTAGCCCCATACCTACTGATGCAGTGCGGTTCGACCGAAATAGTGTGCGGTTCGACCGAAAATGTGTGCGGTTCGACTGAAATAGTGTGCGGTTCGACCGAAAATGTGTGCGGTTCGACCGAAAATGTGTGCGGTTCGACCGAAAATGTGTGCGGTTCGACCGAAATAGTGTGCGGTTCGACCGAAAATGTGTGCGGTTCGACCGAAATAGTGTGCGGTTCGACCGAAAATGTGTGCGGTTCGACCGAAATCTCTGTTCAGTTCATCAATTCGGTTCGAAAAAGCTATAAAATGGCTGTGTACACGTTCACACTGCACATTTGCTAGTAAACTGTAATAGCATAAGCACGCACACACTATGGATAGCGAACGGGAGCTAAAACGAAAAATCATCAATGCTACAAAATCTATACGCGCCAAATACCGTGCGCTCAAAGATAGTCAGTTTAAACGAGAGAAAAATTTACAAGAATCATTTAAGCCAATAACGGAGCCACTTAAGGAACTAGCTGCTGAAATAAGAAACGAACCAATAAAAAGTTTCTTGCTTAAAGATGAAAAACCTAAAATTAAAAAAGCACGTTTTTCAACCGATTCTGATGTCGATATAAAGTCACATTTTCTTAGTAATGATAATAATAATGATGATACTGAGATATTTAGGTCAACGTTTATGGAACAAAGTAGTCAACCTACAACAAGTCAACCTACAGCAACACCTTATGTGATGGAACAAAGTAGTCAACCTACAGCAAAACCCTATGTTGGTGCACTAGCTGAAAAATATCTCACGTTAGCAACCACACGTAGAGCTAAAAGAACCCTTGATCGTACCTATGGACCGCGTATAGATGAGCGAACAAATAAATGGATGATTGGTAATTCTGAATTGGATATAATTGATGATAATTTTATTATTAACAACATCGTTTACCCCGGTACTGAAGGTCTCTTTGAGTTAATGTTTAAAAAATATCCAAATCATCATGTATACACAGAGTCGGATTTAGATACTTATAAGACCATTTTAAAAAGTACTAATGCGCATAAAAGAAGTTATAATATTAATGCACCAGTTAATTCAAATCAAAGTTATAAGTATAGAATAATTATAAAAAAACTTTTTCCATCGTCACCAAGGTACACGTCAACACCCAAACGACAACCAACCGGTTCCGGTTTAATGCATTATGATGCTAATCAAACGATTGATTATCGTTATTGGAATGATATAGACGAACTTATCGATAGGCTAATATTATTGGTTGCGTCACAGCAAGCTGGACACACCAATCATCAAAATGAGATACAAGCCATTTTAGAGGAATTGCGCGAGGCTGATGTAATAGAATAAATACAGGTGATCAACCTGATTAGATAGTCATTTCAAACATGAGCGTTGACAAATTCGGTCGATTCAGCAGTGGCGGAAAAGCCGCTTCCATTAATTTAACAACGAATGGTGATTACGATATGAAAGGTAAACGTCTGACAAACGTTCGCACACCTAAACATAAAGCTGATGCTGTTAACTTGGCTTTTCTTAATGAAGCGCTTGCTAAAATTTCGGACGGTATGACAACACTTGAAAATTCACATAAACAATTTGAATCAATTGTGACCGCAAAACTTAGTCATTTGGAGAACATGGATAATGAGTTGAAAATGGTAATGGAAACTATTGCAAATGCGGTATTTAAAGAGGAATTTCACGTTAAATTTAAGCAATTAGAAAATAAAATACAATTTATTTCGAACCTATATAAGCAACTCACTGTAAATACCATGCCAACAGTTCAAGATGAGTAAAGTTAAAGAACAAGTTGTAAGCGAATTACACAAACTGGCTCGTAAAAATTTCAAAAGGCGTCGTGTTATAACTAAGGGTATCGATGATTTATGGCAGGCTGATCTTGTTGAAATGGGTGCTTATGCGAAAGAAAATCATGGATTTAGGTACCTGTTGACAGCTATTGACACATTTTCGAAGTATGCTTGGGCTGTACCGGTAAAAGATAAATCTGGAGTGCTTGTTACTGCTGCCATGGAATCAATATTCAAACAGAGCAAGCGCACACCGACGCACCTTCAAACAGACGACGGCCGAGAATTTTTTAATAGTAACTTTAAGGCGTTAATGGAAAAACATAATATTAATCATTATTCTACGTATAGTACGTTAAAAGCTTCAATCGTTGAACGTTTTAATCGTACCATTAAGAATAAACTTTGGCGTGCTTTTTCTCTAAACGGTAATTATAAATGGTTGCAATTAATTAACGATTTAGTTGATGAATATAATAGAACAAAGCATCGTACAATCAAAATGGCTCCACGAGATGTCACTGCTGATAATGAAGCATATTTATTATCTAATGTATACAGTAATATAAAAATTGCTGGTGCAGCCAAGTATAAAGTTAACGACTTTGTTCGAATTAGTAAATTTAAATCAATCTTTGAAAAAGGCTACACACCGAATTGGTCTACGGAAATTTTTAAAATCGTCAAAGTTCAACATACAAATCCGGTCACATATCTACTTGAAGATATCAATCAACGGCCTATCCGAGGCAGCTTTTACGAGTATGAACTACAGAAAGTTAAATATCATGATGTGTACCTCGTGGAACGAATTCTGAAGAGACGTGATGGGAAAGTATTGGTCAAGTGGCTTGGTTTCCCATCGGATAACAACAGCTGGATTCAAGAATCTGATATTGTTTAAACAATCTAATTTTTAATAATCTGTAAGATAAAAAGGTTTTTTTCAAATAAATAACACATATATGTAAATAATTATTGTTCTTTATTTTTAAAATATAAGTATGAATACAAAATATTTTCACAATAAATGTATATGTAATATTTTTTACAATAAATGTTTTGTATATGAAATATTTTTTTACAATAAATGTATATGAATTATTTTTTACAATAAATAAATATTAAAAATTGTATGATTTGTTTATATATTCAATAACACCCGAACGTAATTGTTTCATGTTTTCAGGTAACTGATCCCATACTTGACAAATTCGTTGTGCATATTCGGGTATCATATATGCATACAGATGTTGCACCCAAATATCATATTTCAATAGTTGTTTTGTTAAGTATAATAACATATCGAAATTTCTGACTTTTGTATACAAATAAGGATGAGTCAGAAATATGTCTTCAACGTGTGAAATCCGTGTTGCAAATGTCAATGGTTCACCAACAGGCGGTTGAAAGTTTTCCTCCATTTTCACGCCATTCTTGCACATTTCACAGCGAATTTTCAAACCAGGTGGTCCATCAATATGATCTTGTTGCCATGGTCGATTATAATGTTCAAAACATGGTTCACATTCTTGAAACATGGCTCGATAATCGGATGGTAACCAAATCCAGGCGCGTTGTATGATTTTCGCACCATAACTTTTCAACACATTCAAACTGATCCACTTGTAGATTTGAAGAAATGTTTCCAAAGTCAGTTCGTTCAGTAGCATTAGTTCACGTTCGAAAAATTCACCAATTGAAACATCCATTTTATCCCACTCCATTGATTCCGGTTCAGACAATTTCAAATTTTGCATTTTTACAATAGCATCAATTGTTTTTTCATAGGTATCAACCCGTTTACGTAGTTTATCCAGTTCACTTGAAAATATTTGTAGCCGTTTCCAGTAAGCCGATGATGACGATGCCATTTCCACTTGCGTACTAATTTAATGAGTAATGTCCCCATGCTAAAGTATCCGTTTCCCCCTCCACAATATATCGTTTCGTATCGTACGGGCTGAGCGCCACCTTGTTCTGAGTTACACTATACACGTTATGTTTTTTCGATTGTATCAGGTTTTGTTGTCGGTTTATGATTGTATTGTGTTTTAGACAGTCCACGTAATCGTTGAAAGTTATCGTTTTCTTAACCACAGAGTTCTTTACACCTTTCGCTTTCTTCGTGTGATCCTCGCCGTCCACTTGACAACTATACATTTTCGATCTTAAGCCCACAAATTTTGTAAAGATTCGTCCATTTAGCTCATCCTTCATTAACCCGGGTATTTTCTTATTGACTCTTGGCATGTTATATTGATTATCCGCGTTGTAATCCGACGTATCGAAGTATTGAATATCTCGTTTCATTATTTCGTAAATATCTGGGCATTTTATCTCGTAAATCAATGAATCCGTGTCTGTGTAGAGTAATTTGCTGTTGTTCCCGAACGTTGGCTGTATGTAGTTGTAATGAAAATCGTAGACACATGTTTTCGAAATATCCAGAATTGCTTGCCCGACGTATATTGGTTTGTTCATAAACACTTCCGTTTTCCGTAGTTCGACTGCGATAAGGTTCTCGTCAAATATGGTGCGGCTGTGGAAATTCGGTTTTGCTATCATAACTTCCGCACCATATCGTCCATACCATTTCGTTAACAGTTTCACAATCGAGTGTTTCCGTACATTTTCCATCGTTTTCCCGAAGACCGCGTTGTTGAGTAGCTTGTAGAGATTTTTCTCGAATTCATTTCCCGCCGTTTGTCTTAGAGCTGTGTTTAAATCTATGTAGGATTTAAGCCAAGGTGATTGATCGAATTGTAGCACTCTATGTATTTTCTTTAATTTCATCCCGTGTTGTAGACATTGTTTCAGGTTCCGATAGTGTATCACGTATTTCTGTTTGTTGTATAGCGTTGCCAGTAACATTTCCTGTTTAGTACCGGGTGCACACATTCTCTCTGGACATAATGGTAAATCGTTGTGTTTATCGTGCAGTTCTCTCGGGTATTCCAAATCCACTTCAAGTATATATCCTGTAGGTGACTCGTCGCTTATTTCTCGAACATCTATCTCGGTATTATCCATCCATTTGAAATTTCCCGTTGGTAAGTATTGTGACATTGCCCATCCATATAAGTTGTTCACGTCATAGTACATCAGGTATTTTGATTCCTCGCCCGGATCGTAGGTGTTCATATATTTATTGTTTGCTGTCGCGTATCGGTTACTACACTGGCTCAATCCACCTCGAATACCACGTTCAATGAATAATAATTGGTCCACATCAGATATCAGTTCTAACTCTACTTTTGTATATTTTAAGGCTGCATCCCACGTAAGTCCCGGCGTCGTGTAATAATGAGCTGGATCCAATCCGTGTGTGCGCATGCACGTATCCCGAAAATTCTCGAAAACATCCGCGAGTAGTAGTATGTCCGTTTTCATATATAAATCCGAGTATTCTCCAAGCGTCTGTATTTTGAATGTATCCCAAACTTTTTGTGCGTGTGTATAGTCATCCATGGTGATATCGTTGTCGTTGAGTCGATTGTAGAATTTCTCCCGTGATGGTAAACATGTTTCTTCCAATTTTTCCCAGCCTGATATGTAGTCGTACGGAAAAACACCTTTGCGCGTAAGTAATTTGTAGTCGGTATCCGGAAATTGTGATTTAACTATGTTGAACTCGTTGAGATATGAAGATAATTTATCCAAACTTGATGCCATAAATCGGAAAGAGTCGATGAATCTAAATGTAATTTCACTGCCCCTAACATGTTTAGTGAATGCAATATATCGTTCCTTGTTGATTGGTAGCAAGTCGACACGTCCCTCGAATGCTGTTGCTATATCCTTTATTACGAAATGTGCATCATAACCACTCAAGTTGTGGAATAGAACAGGAATCATATGAAAATCCTTATAATTCAAGTTGCATCCCTTGTGCGCAGGTCCATTGTATTCGCCGGTGAAGTGGTTATGATCACGAACCACAATATCCTCAGGTTTGAATGGTTTCTCGCAGATGTGGCACCCGGTACTTCGTTGTTTAAGTTGCTGTTGTTCCTCTGGTGTTAACTCGTTCATTGGTATTATGTTGTCATATATGGGTTCCAAGATATTTTCACGTAACGTTGCCAGTTCTTCCGCGAACCATTTTTCGCAATTTGGTCCGCGGTATGATCTATAGTAGCTTAACTGGTTGTTGTAGGAGCAGTGAAAGTAGTAACCGATACTGTATGCCCGATGTTGTTGATACGTTGTCGTGTTTTTCTGATTTTCGTTTTCCGTCACAGGTTGTAGGAATGATTCCACGTCCGCGTAAATTATAAATGGAACACGTTTTTTGTTGCTATAGTTCTTGAACGATATGTATTTGCTTTTCCTTTCTGGCATTATCACCCGACAGTTGTTCATATTCACGCAGTCTTCAGTATGTTTTATCAGTTTATCTTCTGTACGAAAGTAATTCAGGCATCGATCACAAATGTAATGGCGGTGGTCACGTTTTGATAATTGTCTTGATACAAGTCGCGATAAGTCCTTAATCCAGCAGAAATGGTAGCGTAAATCTTGATCGTTGTCCTGTTCGTTGTCCTCATCCTCGTAATACTCGTTCTGGATCATTAAAAGGTTTATGTGGTTTTGTTTCTTCTCTCTCGTTAGCGCAGCAGGTACGGTTTCAAAATGTCCATTTTGTTTTTTTAGTATAAACACGTTGACTGATATAGCTGGGTTCTGTTTCTCGAATTTGCTCAGTTGTTGGATTGTCATTGGAAACTGTATCCCGTCCAAGTTTAGCACCGTTGAGTAGTGTGGGTACGCTGATGTTCTTTGAGGATTTCGATCTGCTCGATAAAGTGCTGATACCACTGCCCACGCGAAACAGGCGTCATCGTTAAAGTTTTTAACGTTGATACATGCTTGTTTTCGTTTTATTTCCTGCGGCAATTCGATGTAGCTTGATCCACGGAAAGGTGTGTATTTGTTCACGTTCACGGCTAGGTTGATTATGCTTGATAAAGCCCATCCGCTCCCCGACTCGGTAAACTCGCTCAATTTTCTCAAAATTGGTTCCCGTACATGTTCCATGTAGCACTGTTTTAGGTTTGTTCCACGATCTATTATGATATTCGGTGTATTGAAATGTTTCATGTCGTATTTGTCCTCGTCACCATCAGTTTTCACAAATAACCCGCAAAACGTTGTGTTGACTTTTATCGTTAAGTATTTTTTTAATATATTTTGTATTCGCCGAGTGAACATCGATGTAGCGTCGTCTAAAAAGTCCTTTGGCTCTATGTGTGTTATGTTGGTAACCACTCCCGTTCGTATTCGACTTGCAAATGCGGATTCCACGTCAGCCCATTGAATTCTATCAGATCTTTTACGTTGATTTCGATTCATGCCGGCACCTGAAACAATCAACATAAAAAAAATTATTTATCAAATTTATAAAAAATCATTAAAAAAAAATTTATATTTAAAAAAACTTACCATGTTGATATATCAAAATTATAAAAAAAAAAATCATTAAAAAAATAAATTTATATTTGAAAAAACTTACCATGTTTTCGTAGCGCCTTCATTCTGATTCGAAATCCTTTCATTTTTCCCGCACATGATTCAAAATGTTTGCGTTGTCCCAAGTTTTCCGCTCCACGAATCGCCTTGTTGATTAGTCTTATGTTGGTATTTGTATGTTTCATCCATTTTTCCAGTTCATCTGCATCCCGGGTATCCATTTCCAGTAATGATAGCGCGTTGCGTACATTTTCCACCATTCTAGTTGCCACGTCGTTTAATGAAGCCATTGTTGTATTTTAATTTAAAAAAAAAAAAACCTCGATACAAATTCTTGCAACAATAACAATATTAACTGCTTGAAGTTTGCTGAAGAAGTGATTTGAGGCGGCACGCAGACCTCAATTTATACGATTTTGACTGCTCGAAAAATTCTGGAGGGGAATCACAAAAAATGCTGGCTCAGAATTTTTACAACGCAAATAACCGAAGGTCAAATGTCAAATTCCGAGAAAATTTATTTCGCATTTGAAACCTAATAAAAGAATTGCTGACTAATCTTAAATAAACATTTTTTAAAATTAAACCTTATATAAACAAATTGAAAAAACCCCCGATTATTATCAGGCCATAAATTAAAAATTCCGAGAAAATTATTTCGTATTTGAGATCAAACAAAGAAATTGCTGTGTTGTCAAAATCTTAAATAAACATTTTTAAAATTAAAACATGTCTTATATAAATAAATTAAAAAAATATCTGAGTATGAGTCAGCAAAATCTTAAATAAACACACAGCTATATTAATAATTTATGAGGACATTAATGTAAACAAATTTATTTGAATTCAACAAGTTGTGACATGTTTTTAAATAAAATTCCCCTCCGACTATGCTGTAAACATATCATGAAATTACAAACAGTTAGCTAAAAAAGCTTAAATAAACAAACTCAAACCATATAAAAAGTCACGAGTTTATTTAATATATAAACAACTTATAAAGTGCTGACCACATATCCCCTGAGGTACAGCTGAAACCCAAATTTCCGGCAGTACAGTAGCGGTCTGAAATCTGGAGTCTGGATTCTGATTTTAAAATCTAGCGCTTGGTACAGTGCGCCCCTGACAAAATTTATCGTTAGCGACCGCACCCAATTTAAGATGACGCAATTAAGTGAGATTAAAGGCGAAGGTTTGCACGTACACATAAAAAACAAGTATAGTACGCTTCAAAAAGTGATCGGATACCTTTTTTAGTTAGGGGGGCCCGCACTTTTGACACGGCAGTGTACCAAAAATTTAAGTACAGTACGGCGTCAAAAGTTTGGGGCCACTCCTGGGTTAGGGTATCCCCACATTTTTTGACGTGATAGTTCGTTTAAGATGGCGCAATTAAGGCAAGCGCGTGTTGGGGTCAAGGTTTGCACGTACAGTACGCTTCAAAAAGTGATAGGGTACCTTTTTGGCCAGGGGGGCCCACACTTTTGACACGACAGTGTACCAAAAATTTAAGTACAGTACGGTGTCAAAAGTTTGGGGCCACCCCCGAGTTAGGGTATCCCCACATTTTTGACGCGGTAGTGTACCCCATCTATCAAGTTATAACCTAAAATTTAGTCTGCGCATGCGTCGTGTACTTAAATTCAATCTGCGCATGCGTTAGGTTCACATTCAAAAATTACATTAGTGCCGGCGCATAATGGGTTAACACAAAACCAAATTGTGATAAGTAAATTGTGATGACGCATAATGGGTTAACATAAATTAATTTGATTGCGGGTAATGACTCATCTCTTACGAATTTCAAGGCTTACAGTATGAGCGCGTGTGGGGTCAAATGTCAACAACAAATTTTAAATACATGCACTCGGTACGTGCCGGGTCAAAGGTTAAGGTTTGCACATCGATACAGTTTGATGACTCATCAGTTCGGAATGTGTAGTACCGTAAATTCACACGATTTCAACCATTGGCAGAAGGGTTCAAGTTGGTTAGTTTTACGGTGTGCTCGTACCGGCCTAGCCATTCTACTGTTGTCCGACGGTTAAATTGTCGTTACGTTGAATTATCGTCGGTTAATCTGTCGTTAGGTTGGTTGGTCGTTGGTTGAACTATCGCGGTTAAACTGTCCACGATTCACTACCCAGTGAGCACAAAAGTCAGAAAGATGTCTTTATGAAGTCTTTTTTCTGACATCTTTCTGAACCGTAAATATGACATCTTTAAGACATCTTTTTTAAGAAATCAGAAATAAGAGTTCTTAAAGATATCTTAAATATGAATTCAATTTAATGATATCAAATAGATATCTTTTTTCTGACATTTTTCGGACTTCTTAAATAAGACTTCTTAAAGATGTCTTAAAGGAGTCATATTTAAGATGTCAGAAAACATTATCAGAAAGATATCTTTATGAATTCATAAAGATATCTTATGCGTCGATTTAGGAGCTGTTTATGACTTCATAAATATGATGTCTTAAAGAATTCATATTTCTGACTTCAGAATTAGCTCATATTTCTGATGTCTTAAACAGCAAAAATATCCTATAAATATATTATTATTTTTTCTATAGAAACCACTAACAAAAATAATTTAAACTATATTAGGATATCTAAATGAATTCATAAAGAAGTCTTATTTAAGACATCAGAAATATGATGTCTTAAACCGTTCTTATTTCTGACTACTTTATGAATTCATATTTCTGATGTCTTAAACGGTTCTTTTTTCTGATCACTTTTTGTACTCATATTTCTGATGTCTTAAATAGTTCTTAATTCTGATTGTTTTATGAACTCATATTTTGGATGTCTTAAAAAGCTCTTATCTCTGACTACTTTATGCATTCATATTTCTGATGTCTTAAACAATTCTTATTTCTGAATACTTTATGAATTCATATTTCTGATATCTTAAACACTTCTTATTTCTGATTGTTTTATGAACTCATATTTTGGATGTCTTAAACAGCTCTTATTTTTGATTACTTTTTGAACTCATATTTCTGATGTCTTAAACAGTTCTTATTTCTGACTACTTTTTGAACTCATATCTGATGTCTTAAACAGCTCTTATTTCTGACTTCATTATTAAGACATCTTAATTAGTTTATATTTCGGATGTAAGGAAAAAACAAAAAACAAACGAACAATGTAATGTATTAAAATTAATATTTTTATTGACAACGTTAACAACATAATGTCTAAAAGAAAACCATTTCAATATTTATTCAAAAGTCAAAAAAATAGAAGATTAAAATAGGAGAGAAATTTAGCACAAGATGGAAATGATGGTGATGGTGATACTAAACAAAAATAAAATATGGTAGCTTAAAGAAAATTATTTAAAGTGAAAATGAATTAAAGGAAGTGAATTTATGATAGTGTTAATTTAAGAAATTATGATAATAATTTGTGATTTGATGGGATATTGAGTATGGTTAGTTACAGTTTTTCACTGTTTCTATTGTGACTAGTGTACAAATTGTAACATTTCCTGATAAAATACTGGAGTAAATTTAATCTTAATATTAATATTTTAAATACATTTAATATACGTTGTACATATACAGTTATGTAAATAAATAAAATTAACTAAATTAATTATATTTCTTTTATTTCGTAAATTACGCTTAATATTTTCAACGAATTCTTGGTATAGTCCTCTTAAAGTCATCTTTTTTAAGAGGTCAGAAATATGAGCTGTTTAAGACATCAGAAATATGAGCTAATTCTGAAGTCAGAAATATGAATTCTTTAAGACTTCAGAAATATGAACTATTTAAGACATCATAATTCTGAAGTCAGACATATGCCTTCTTAATAATGAATTCTCAATTTAGATATCTTTTTTCAGACATCAGAAATATGAGCTGTTTAAGACATCCCAATAGGGTACTTGACTGCAATTGAAAAATGATTCTAAATGCTTTGTTCTTACGTACAAATTAGTTAATTTTCGTTAAATTTTTTAAAAATCTTGAAAAAACCACCGTTCAATTTTAAATGAACAAATTGGCGCGAAAAACGACTCGTCGTAGTGACGTATGCAATGACGTCACAATTTGACTCAAACAGATTTCGCTTTCACGGTGTCATGTCAAATTTTTATACAATATTCAGCATTCATTATGCTCAGTTTTAGTCGTATTTACAACTTTTTACTTTTTTATCTTCTTCATTTACAGCTAATGTACCAGAATATGTTCCGGATTTTTATTTTATCTTCAAGCAAATATTTTACACTTAACAGTACAGATGATCCCCTCTGGTTTCAGTTGGATGTAACCAATAGCATCATCACCGTAAGATTTTCATAAAGCCCTACAAGTATTAAATGCACTTTAAGAAAACAGTTTTACGTAACTTTAAAATTGTAGCAAAAATAAAAGCATTTTTAACATAATATTTACAACAAGTTGATAAAGATATTTTACATATTAAGTGACGGTGTATTTCTTCCATCAATATAATTTGAGTGCAGAATTAATTACAAACCAAAAAATTCAAAATAAATTAAAAAGAAAAACAACTTCACTTGGTCAATTAGAATTGTGAAAATGTCAATGTGAAAATGCAAATTGTAACTACGGTAATAATATTTGATAAAAAAAAAATGACGTCATTTTCAAATACCACCAGGGTATGGACACTAGATACTCCCCTCCACTCCTTATTCAAACGGTGTGGAGTGGATCAAAGCGATACCAATAGCACCAAAATCACCAAAATTAAACTGTAAAAACTTATTTTACTGGTATTACTGAATGAAAGTCCTATATTATTTTAGTGAATATTTTATTATTATGTTGGCTACTGTTTGATCCACACCGACGAATAATTTGTCCGATAAACTATTGAGTGTCCATACCCTGAATACCACCGCGTTTTTAGTCATTTAAAAGAAGGCTAAAAATTTGTAGTTTTCAAAATAGAATTTTTAAATAACTAAAGAATATTTTTATTTGTCACTGCTAAAATTGAATATATTTAAGGATAATACATAAAATTATTGCACACTTAAAACAAATTTTGAATACAGTCAAGTACCGTATTCTGAAGTCAGAAAAAAGAATTCTTTAAGACATCATATTTAAGACTTCATAATCTGTTCATAAATCGACGCATAAGATATCTTTATGAATTCATAAAGATATCTTTCTGAACTTGTTTTCTGACGTCCAAATAAGAAATAAGAATTCTTTATGAATTCATTAAGACGTCAGAATGTTGACTGGGTAGTCGCACACCTTTTGTGCTTAATTCTCATTACTGAATTAAAATTGACGTAGGCCTTAGATGAAAGTTCGATTAAGGTTTTCTTTTAAAGTATTATTAGATATCCTCTTGAACCGTTGTATTACGTACCCGTCATTAAATCTATTGTTTTCAATGAAGTTGTTCCAGAAATGTGTTCAACTACTCTCAACAGGGGCTGGGCATAAAAATTTGAAAGAATATAACCGAGTTTGTATGGGCAATGTGCCCCCCAATAACATTTCATAGTAAAAAGTACACTAAGAGTATGGTGGTGAAGTTATAATTAATTGATATCTACAACCTTCCCGGCCAAAACCGAGTAGTTACGGAGATAACTAAAACAATATCCAAAAATGACTGCTTCCATCAAAAATTTTTTTCTCGATAACTACATGACATAAAAAATAATTCCAAATCCACATGAAAGCAAATACTATCGATAATATCACATATATTTTCGGATGTGGCTATTTATACATACAGTATGTATACGCAATTGGCTATTTATACATACAGTATGTATACGCAATTGGCTATTTATACATACAGTATGTATACGAAATTGGCTATTTATACATACAGTATGTATATGAAATATTTTGTTTAAACATGCAGTATGTATACTCAGTTGACTACCTATTCACAATTACCGTAATTTCTGATGTATACTGAGCACATTGAGCACCAAAAATATCGTCCAAATTTCGTGGTGCGCGTATTAAAATGAATTTTTCCACTGGTAACAGTAAAATAACTTATAATAACAAATTTATCGATTCTAATAATAAGGAATTTCTCGCGTACCACCGATTGAATTTTGTATAATTTTTTTAGCTTAAGAACGGATTTTTGGGGGCGCGAACCGGAAGTTGCATATCTGAGGACTAAAAAAGGTTTTCTTTATTATGGTAATAAAAAATAGAGGCAGATCCTTATAGAATTTGATAAGTGGAACAAAAAAGGAAAACCAAATTTTTTCGATATCCTGTTTAGTTTTCGAGATAATACGTGTTGTATTTCTAAAACTTACTATGAGATAATGGATTGTATATTACACACATACACATACACAACATATACGTAATATCAATTTTTACGAATATAAACTCAGTTTTAAATATAATTTTTGAATGTTATATTTTGGTTTTTATTCATAGAAATTAGTGAAAAATGAACGGGACATCCCCAATGAAACCTCTTTCTTGGGTAAAGGGTAATTATTTATAAATGTGTCTCGGCGTGTAATCACTTCAAAATTATTTAATTACCCTTTTCCTGAAAATGAGGTTTCAGTGATGTCGTCCGGTCCATTTTCCACTTACTTCTATCAATACAAGCCGTAATATACCTACAATAATTGTCTATCCAATATAGTAAGTTTGACAAATTTGACACGTAATATCACGAAAACTAAGCAAAATATTGAAAAACTTGATTGTTTCTTTTTTGTGCTACTCACCAAGTTCCATAAGAATCGATCTTTATTTTTTGTTACTATGGTAACGGAAAACATCTTTTAGTAACCCTTAGGCTTGAAATTCGAAGGGTAGAAATATACCCTTCCGGTCCGCGTCGCCAAAAATCCGCCTAGGGGATAACTTCTTAAACCAAAAAGATTATGTAAAAAAATAATTCAGCTCAATCGGAGGTATTCGGTTATTATAATTGTGTAGTTATTATAAAAATATTAATTGTAATAATAGCGCATTCAGTCAGTATGTATAAGTAGCCAACTACGTAATCAGTTTAGTTTAGTTAGATAACTACATACTGCAGGTTTAAATAGCCAATTCAGTATACACATATCGTCAGCTAAGTATTGGTTTGTACCAAGTCAACTTTTTAAATATTTTTTCTAGATAGTTGTTTTGTTAGTTTTGGACATTGAGGAAGCCGAAACCACTATCAGAAATTTTTTTTTTTAAATTGACTTGGTACAAACCAATACTCAGCTGACTATATGTATTAAACAGCCAATTTCATATATATACTATATATGTATAAATAGCCAATTTCGTATACATACTGTATGTATAAATAGCCAATTGCGTATACATACTGTATGTATAAATAGCCATTTGGTTATACATACTGTATGTATAAATAGCCACATCCTATATTTTCTAACGTCTTAGTCCTCGTTATTAAGGATAATAACATAGATTAAATCCGGTCCAATGTTATTTTTATAGGGTTCCTATTAAGTAACCACTTCCAAAAAAAAAAAACAGTAGCTGTGCCTCAATGTACTTTATTACCATACAAAGTTTCATCTAAATTGAACGGGTGCAACGTATTTAAAAAATGTTTTTCACCTCTAACCTGTTGAACAGCCCCTCCAGCAGGTTCAACCCTGGAATTAAACGTGTCAATCGAAAGCTCTTTAAAAATAAAGTGTTGTGTTCCAGTGGTGGCAGATTTTAGGCGTGGCAAATTTGAGCAAAAAGGGCAGCAAAATTTAGAATTTGAAGGTTTTTTTTGCTCATCACTTACTTTTTTTGAAAAAGAAGTTAAAAAACTTTTGTTAGCTTTTTTTTAGCCTTTTAGGAGCGAGTCTAGAGCGGCACTTAGGGTAAATCCGCCACTGGTTGTATCTAATGAAGTGTTTTTTCTATCTCCTATAGTTTTGAGATAATCAACAAAATCAACTTATATATTGAGCTAGTATAAAGCCCTCTATTTTTACCATTGTGGCAATTTCGAGAATTTTCTTCGGAATCTTAAAATAAAAAATAATAATAGTTACTGAGGAACCCTGCTTTGATGCGTGTCCAACTCGCATTTGGTGAATTTTCTCTATATGACATGCGCTTGTTAACCTACATACTAATAAGTTGTACGATTTTGTATATTGATAAATCATAACTCAATAACCTATAAAAAACAGGCCAATTGAACAACTGAAATATAAAAATGACTTTTTCAAGTATTTGTTATTCGTATATATAATATATTCGAACATTGTGTATACGAGTACACCTAATTTTACACAATATATTTCTTTCGAATATTATGTACAACCATCAACATTTTTGTCTGTTAGTTGTTCACACAATAGACTAGTAGTTAATGCCCCAGTTTTTTTTTTTTTTTTATTGATTCAAATACAAAATTGGAATACTATAGATATTTTATTTATTTAACAATGCATATATCCAGATGGTTGTTCTACTTTTGTACTTTGTGTTTCGAAAGCAAAAATTGATGTTAGTATTAGGTGCTGAAAGGCGAGTTACAAAAGGCTTTGCTAAGGTCTAAGGCCAGATTGGATTTTGTATTTAGAAAATACTTCAGAATTGATATACTATTGAGAGCATATCTCAAAATATTAAGTGCATTTCGCTCAATCCCACTCCCACAGGCTTAGAAATTACAAAGCAGATTTCACTAAAAAAAAATAAAACTGTTTTGGAATTTGCTTCCAAGCTGCTTAACCCACGAAATGCTGTCACAATCAGTGTTATTTCAAATGGTATTCACTTTAGTTAGCGTCACATATTTTAGTCGTTGATAAAAATTCTATATATTCTCAGGATTACCTACAACGAAAAAATATCTACCACCTACCAGTAACTTTTTTTTTACTGTAACTTTCGTGTCGCTAATACATTACTATCAAATTTACATAAGCGCTTATATTGTTTCTATGGCCTTCCGTTTTTTACCTACATGTATTATAGCATAAAACTTCCATTATCCTTACAGAACTTGGAGCAGATTTAGCGTCAATTCCACCATACTGTCTACTGATAATGATATGTGTAATTGGGAATAATGCCTGAGAAAATTTATAAAAAGGGGGAATCGCCACACATGTATGAAAAATGGGCGGGCTATCAATACCTATAAATAAAATAGAAGGGTCTGTCTGTGATTTTAGAATTTTTAGGTATTAATGTATTTTCCACTTAGCAAATTTGACATATATATATATACCAAATATAACTAATATTCTATCCGACAAAAACAGATATTTGGAAATATCTGTAAAATATGGCGCCAAAAATATTATGTATTTGTCTTTAAGAAAAAAAATTAAGCTTTAAAAAAATAATTGATATCCATTGCTATGCCAAAAACAGATATAATTATAATAACTAAGGTTACGTACAGATGGTACTTAAAAAAATAATCTAAAAAAAATTAATACTAATTTCCAAAATAAAAACTTTTGTTGTCCTTGGCTCAATATTTTTTTTTTTGTTTTGTTTATTAAGTAAAATCTTGAGCCAAATACAACAAAAGTTTTTATTCCGGAAATTAGTATTAATTTTTTTTAGATTATTTTTTTAAGTACCATCTGTACGTAAGCTTAGTTATCAAGAAAAAAGGTATTTTTTGGCCCAAGAATATTAAAAATTTGCTTTAAAGTTAGCGAAAACAGTCTAAACGAACAGAAAAATAACTTCTTTCTATATCCCAATCAAATCTTGCTTTGTACCATCCCCGCATACGTGCCGTAAAGTCGGTTGGAGAATAGACTTTAAATAATATGTCTTTAAAGAAATTAGTTTATCTAAATTATAAGGGCCGCCTACAATACATTTGAAAAGACTTTTGTGTGATAAAATCTTAACTTGAGAGAATGTGTCCGATCAGCTTTTCATATTTTTTACTATTTCTGTTCTTAAATATCAGTATCTAACACTAGTAAAACATTCTGTTTTTATGTACCTACAAAAATATGAGGATTTCTTCACACGCTACATATTTTTAGGTGGGCCCTTTTTAGACAGAAAGGAAACATAGATTTTGAATATGAAGCCTATCTGTCATTCTTGTTTATCTTTCAAATTTACATTACATTCATTTTTAAAATTTAATTTGTACAAGGAAAAGTGCACGGATTGTCAACATTATTAGTCTGTATTTAATATCAAGTAGAGTGGTGTCAATAATATTTTGAATTTGGTGGTCATAGATGAAAATGTTTTATCATACATTTGACGATTTTTAATCTTGTATAATTATCGAACTTATTATTACTTAACTATTTGCATGTAAAAATTGTTTGTTTCCGCATTGATTACGTCAAATACGAGTCTAATGGCGATTGTTAATGCTTAATTACATTATTCTAGTCATATAATATTTTAATATTTGCGTGTCTGTCTCTTTGAAAAGTTTAGATCACATTTTAATTAATTATGTACTGCTAAATGAAAAACGATATTTTGTCTGGGAAATTTGGACAAATTATTAACCTAGGTCTCGAACTGCTTTTTTCAGAAACTTAAGACCCTATACAATATCTGTAAATGAAGAGTAGACGACAATTCTTAAAAAAATAAAGTTATAATTTTTAAAATATTTTTATAATCCGACCACACAACAATATACACATATGTATGTATGTAGTTTTAAACTGTTACTAACTTACTAATGAATGTTTGGTTGGTTTGGGTTTGAGGGGTGAAAGCAGTGCAATAGCCAATAACAAAAGATAATATATAATTTATTAGTTTGACACATAAGTATATCATGTCGCGCGTTCTCTGTCCCAACCTCGTGTATCAAAAATTACATGTCTTAGGACACAAAAAACATTTTAAATACTGTATTTATGTATATACTTTATATATATATATATATATATATATATATATATATATATATATATATATATATATATATATATATATATATACATATATATATATATAAATATATATATATATATATATATATATATATATATATATATATATATATATATATATATATATATATATATATATATATATATATATATAGGTAGCCAACATCAAAGGGTGTAACTAGCATAAATCTTAAGTTCATTGTGATGAAAACAGACTTAAATATGTTTTTCTTGTATGTCCAAAAATTGGGAGTTTTCAGATACAAGGTTGGGACAAAGTACGCGTGATATGTAAACCATCAAAAATCAAGCTTTTTTATTTTTTATTTTTTTATAGAAATAAATATTTTATTAAAAAAACTAAATGTGCGAAGACATGTCTTGAGTCTACCAAAAAAAAAAAAAAAAAAAATTTAATTCAAAAATTTAATTCATAAATGGCGTTGAAATCGATATTGGGAGATTTTTTCACCTTGATGGTTTCGCGCGTTCTGAAATTCCCAGTGAATTCAAATCAGTTGTGGCACAAATTAGGGGCTAAGAAAAAAAATAAAACACCAGCGAGAAATCACATTTTGAAAATAATTCATCAACAATCACGGTTTTTTCTCGACTGTAAATAGCCGCCATTTTAAAAATATATTACGGAACCAGAAGATCCTAGTTTCTGCCAAAATGACGGTATTGAGGAATAATATGCATTTTGATTTTTATCGATACCTCAAATACTTTTTGAAATTTACCCGGAACCATGTCGAAAAACATAGTTTCCAGGGAACTTAAATTTTTATGTCAATGAATTATAGTAAAGTGCGCGCAGTAAAATGCCCATAACATTTTGATTTTTAATTTTTTTAAAATAAAATTTTAGGTGAATAAGTATTTCTAACATCTGAAAAACATAATTATGAAAAAAAAACTTTTGATAATAAATTGATTTTTATAGATTTTATAAGCGATTTTTGGTCAATTTTTTCAAAAAAACAAAAAAAATTCAAATTAACAGGCTTTTTTAAAAAACAATTTTTAGAAAAAATCCTACGACGTTCGCTAGATTTTGGACTAGGGTAACCCGGAGAGTAATTTCCCACTGACAGTGATTGTCCACTTTAAGAAAAGCATTGTTAAGTGTTAATTTTGAATAATGCTAGTTCGGTTAGAATTCGCTAGATAGTAATGTGATTAATTTATAGTAGATTCAAAATTGAAAACTAGCAACACTCAAAAGAAAAAAACGGTAATAACAGATTTTGTGAAGACGGGTGAAAGTGTTACTCAAACAGGTAAACATTTTAACAATTTTCATAAGGACATACTTACTTAAAGGTGATTTTTAAATATATTTTTTTTAACGTTCATCTATTGTTGCATGGATATGATAAAATTAAAAGTATTTTTTTTAAATTTTTAATGGAAAACTGTATTGAATTTTGATTTCTAACGGTAATTTTAGCTGTGGGCAATCACTGAACCTAAATTTAAATAGCTTTAGTCATTGCCCATCATTATTTTAGTAATTGCCCTGTGTTAATGTCTATAGTTATTGCCCGGATAATAACTATTATGGTTCATTATTAATCAAAGCGCGTTGCTAATATCGCGTGTAGTTGTATTTAAAATGTTTGAATTCTTTCGCAACCTTTTTGCCTAGATAGCTTAAATCGTTAATGTTATATTTTCAGGATGCCGAAGACACCAAAAGTACCATATAGTAAAGAAAATTTACAGAAAGCGATCGAAGCTGTCGAAGATGCTAACAACAAGTTAACTACAAGGCAAATTGCTGAAAAATGTTGGTCCAGTTCCGAGGTCCAGTCTCCGGTACTGCATTAAGAATTCGGGACATAAAACCAGCTCAGGGCCATCACCTGTATTAACTGTTTCTGAAGAAAGTCGTCTCGAAGACTGGATAATAATATCAGCAAGAAAAGGATTTCCCCGAAATAAAGAAGACATCTTAGACACCGTACAAAAGTTTCTGGTGGAAAATCCTCGTCCTAATTCATTTTCAAATAATAGGCCAGGTGACGGTTGGTGGAAGGCATTTCTGAAAAGACATCCGAGGTTGACAATCAGGACAGCAGAAGGAGTGACAAAAGCGAGTTCTTGTGTTTCGGAAAAAGATATAAGAGGGTGGCTTACTGAAATTCAGAATTATGCTGCCGAAAAAGATTTGACTCCCATTTTAAGTGAACCACATCGCATTTTTAATGCAGATGAAACTAATTTTCAAATTTACATTAAAACTGGTCAAGTGTTAGCAGAAAAAGGTGTGAAAAATGTATATAATGTTGAACAATCTCAAGCTAAAGAGTCTATTACAGTATTGTTCACCTTCTCGGCTGCAGGAGAAGTTTGTTGTCCATTCATTGTTTATCCTTAAAGATTTACTTGATGAAGTTATGAAAGCTAAACGTAATCTATTTTGATGTATTGTGGACAATCCTTAGACTTAAGTTTAATGTTTTTTTAACTGTTTATTTGTGTTTAAAACTTTAAAATCCATTTAGTTTTTAGGTTATCATTTTAAGGTACTGGGCAATTACTGTACTGTGATGTTGGCAATTACTATATGCTCTGGGCAATAACTGTACTTTTTAGAATATTTTTATTTCGTTACATTATTCTATGTTATATAAGTTTTAGCTAAAAACTGTTGACACTCGATAGAAGAGTTTATTAGGCTATAAGAAAATTGTAATAAACAATTGACAGCTATAATATATTTTTTTTTATTGGATGCCAATGTGTTTGAAATCCTTAAGTGGGCAATAGCTATGTGGTTTACCCTACTTATATTTTAAAAAACTTTTTGATTTTTTGTTCCAAATTAAAAATTGTGACCTGTAGCGGTACCCCCATTTCGACCGTCCGAGATCTTTTTTCCTTGCGTGCGCTGCTGTGCCGCCATTTTAAAATTAAAATAAAACATATTTTTTGTAGTTAAAGACATTGTACAAAACCTCATATCTCTATCTCTTTCCTATCGTTTGTGGACTCGTGGTACGTCTCAGAAAATCACATGAAATTTAGTGAACACAAGGTGATATTACCCCCTAACTCTAAATATTTAACAGGCGATCTGAACATAGTCTTGTCAGTGAAAAAAAAACTTAGATGTAACGACAAAAAACATTAGGTTTTAAAAATTACAGGTAACACTCAAAACCTCATGATTTCCTTAGAAGTTGCTTTTCTAAACAAGATGAACCATTAATTTGCACATGAGAACATTTTATTTCATATTTATAATATTAGGAAAATGGTGGAAAATACATCTGTAAAAAAACTTAATGATAGTTAATGTCTAAGTTTCTTACTGTCTCTTGATTTTGATTCGCATTATGCATTTTAATAGTCATTTTTTTAAAAAAACCGTATAAAAAATTGCATAAAAAAATCGCATAAAAAAGACCGCATAAAAAAGGTTTAGCTGTACTATATCCACCAGATACGAACTCATTGTTAGTAGTCATAAACTACTGGAATATAGGTATTATGGACCAATTAGACTGGAGTGGGCGCACGGAACCCTGTCCATAGTTCAAAAATATGTAAAATCCGACAAAAACAGATATTTGAAAATATCTGTAAAAAAATGGCCCAAGAATATTATGTATTTGTATTTAAAAAAAAAAAAAAAAATAAAGCTTTGAAAAAATAATTGAAATCCATTGCTATTCCAAGAACAGACATAATTATAATAACTCAGCTAACGTACAGATAGTACTTAAAAAAAGAATCTAAAAAAAATTAATACTAATTTCCGAAATAAAAACTTTTGTTGTACTTGGCTCAAGATTTTTTTTTGATATTAATAAACAAAACGAAACAAAAAAAATCTTGAGCCAAGTACAACAAAAGTTTTTATTTCGGAAATTAGTATTAATTTTTTTTAGATTCTTTTTTTAAGTACTATCTGTACGTTAGCTGAGTTATTATAATTATGTCTGTTCTTGGAATAGCAATGGATTTCAATTATTTTTTCAAAGCTTTATTTTTTTTTTTTTTTAAATACAAATACATAATATTCTTGGGCCATTTTTTTACAGATATTTTCAAATATCTGTTTTTGTCGGATTATAATTATATCTGTTTTTGGCATAGCAATGAATATCAATTATTTTTTTAAAGCTTTATTTTTTTTTAAATACAAATACAAAATATTTTTGGCGCCATATTTTACAGATATTTCCAAATATCTATTTTTGTCGGATTTTACATATTTTTGAACTATGGACAGTGTTTCGTGCGTCCACACCAGTTTATTTTAAAAAAAAATGAAAAATCAAAATGTTATGGGCACTTTACTGCGCGCACTTGGTTCCGCGTGAATTTCAAAAAGTATTTGAGGTATCGATATAAATCAAAGTGCATATTATTCCTAAATACCGCAGAAATTGAGCAGAAATTAGGCGGAAATTAGGATTTGGCAGAAATTAGGATTTTCTGGTTCCGTAATATATTTTTAAAATGGCAGCTGTTTACAGTCGAGAAAAAACGGTGATTTTTGATGAATTATTTTCAAAATGCGATTTCTCGCTGGTGTTTTATTATTTTTTTTTTTAGAGCCCAATTTGTGCCATAACTATATGGGCCCGGTGCAAACCATAGAGTGGGGGCAATAAAAACGATGGCAGTGCTTGCTCTCGCAGAGCCACACTATCTGGCAGTAAAAAATTAAGTTAATCGAATTGGGTCTAATTTCTATGGTATTTACATTTTTATTTTATTTAAAATTTATAAAACACAACTTTAACGAAGGACGTAAACCCTATTAGGTATAGTTTTGTAAGATCGTAAATGAAACTACTGCTCTCAGTAAATTTGGCAGTAACAAATTTTTGAAATGAGTCACGATAATTGTGTTCTCAAATTTAATGTAGAAATACAGGAAGAAAAAACAAATGTAAAACAGACCTCTAGCCAATTTAAGAATAATTGAAATAAAAAGAATTTTAGACGGAAGTTAATTATTTGTATGTCACCACTTTTAGAGGACAAAACTAAATTTTTCAAAGAAGAAACTCAAGGAACTAATATACTACATATTGCTTGAGTTCATATTGAAAGACTTTATAAAAACTGGAACAACCAAATCGATTTCAGGACTCCGATATCTTTTTACACTTTTATTATATTCAATTAGTACACTCAATATACCACGCTAAAAACGAAAATACTTTCCATACTCTGAATTCGGACAACCTTTGTCTTCTTATTATGTACTTAATAAAAACAGAAATGACACTTGACTTTTTTTGACAAATATAAAAATAGACCAGTCACAGTCAATATTTAATTATTATTATTATTATTAAATTTGTTCACATGGAAATATTTGAAAAAGCCACTGAACTATAAGTATGGAGAAAGCCGACAAAGTTGCAAACGCTAGGTGGCAATAATGTCAGGCACCCGGCCTATATGTATATTTTCAGAAAATTCTTTTTAGCGAATTTCCAGAATGGAATTCAGCTATTACAGCCACTGTCATAACATTGCCAAAATTTCCACTTAATCAACAATTTTTGCGAAATTTTTTTACATCATTTAAAAGAGGAGAAAAAATTACATAAAAAAGGTCTTTAAACTATTATTCTATGTCAACTAGTTTCCGAGAAAAACTAACGTTTATAAACGGAAATTCGCTATGTTATGCAGGATACTGCGACAGGGGTATTTTATTTTAGTTCACTGGGGATTTCCATAGATATTAGAATGTGTACGTATCATACAATAGATGGAGTACATATTTAGTAATATCCTAAAAAATGCTCATGCTCATGCTCATGCTCATACTCATACTCATACTCATGCTCATGCTCATGCTCATGCTCATGCTCATGCTCATGCTCATGCCCATGCTCATGCTCTTGCTCATGCTCATGCTCATGCTCATACTCATACTCATACTCATACTCATACTCATACTCATACTCATACTCATACTCATACTCATACTCATACTCATACTCATACTCATACTCATACTCCACTTGCTCATACTTACTTTGCTTCATTTGCTTACAATAATTTTCGTATAAATTATACTTACTTACGTACATAAATTATATACCTACATTTTTTCAAAGTCTCCGTTGAAATGTATTCACAATTATTGTCAATAGTTTTATTAAGGGTCATCTTTTGTTATATTTTTTACAACTTGGACGTGAAGGTACATATTTGTACAGATTAATTTCTTTTATTTAATAAAAACAGGTAAATTTTTAAGAAATTGTTCTAAATAGATATTTATGATAATTGTTATTTTCTTATTTTTAATATGAATTTATATAAATATAAAATCCTTATATAGAGTCTATGTCAGACTAAACTTTTTTAGTTAGTTAGACTAAAGTTATATAATATTATGATAATAATTATTCATTCAATCATTTGTTGAAAGGTTTATCATTATGTGTGTGAAAATATTTGGATAACTAGTAACTTTTCCTATAAATTAAAATATATCAAAGAATGGACCGATTTTTATTTTATCTGTATTAATTATTTTGAGTTTAAGAAATATACAGTACAGTACTTGTGGTAGACGGTTGTAAGTTCAACAATTGTACCTACATATATAAGTTAAAAATTGTGTTTCATAATATTGAAGTATTTATTCTAAAGCAAAATCATAGTGTATTGTTGGTTTTAAAAAAATAAGTAAAATAACAGTTCTATTGTGACATTATTTTATTCTGTTAATCAAATATTGATATGATAATACGAGTGTGTTACGTTTTTATTGTTAAGTTTTAATTATAAAATTATATAATAATAAACACTTATTTCAATTAAGTTACTTCTTGTATAGTTGTGTTTAATATAATAAATAGCTGTATACAGTACCTAATCAGTTCGTGTATCATTTAACATTTCGTATGTATATAGCAACATAAGATTAGCTGAGCGGGTAAAATCACAGTGTATTACGTGTGCGGATCAAAACGTCTTGCGTTCGCGACCTATTGGAAGCATATCCTAAATTTATTTTTTCTACATATATTGAAATTCAAAATACAAAATGGTTCATTGTCGTATATGTACTATAAAACTTGGTAGATACAATGATTCATTGCAATGTACCGGTTCATGTAGCAGTTTTTTCCACATAAATTGTGTAAATATAACTTTGAACCAGCTTGAGCAAATGAAAATAGACAAATCTATTAACACGTGGCTTTGCCCAGATTGCAATGATTCCACTAAATTACCTACAATTGTCGGTAAAGTCTGTGATAACCCAAAAAGAGACATTGACTTGACTAGCATGTCAACTGATGAGAAACTTAACTTTGTCATCAAAATGCAGTTAGAAATGAATACGACTGTAACAGAACTTGTAGCTAAATTAAACGATCTTACTACTGAAAATAAAGAAAATCGCAGAAGAATCCTAAGTCTCGAACAAGAGGTTGCTACATTAAAAAATAGTATTCAACCCGAAGAAATAATTGACGAAATAAACGAAAGATCAACTAGGCAAAAAAACATAATTCTTTTTGGTGTTACCGAAAGTATTAAAGATAACCTTGAAGATCGAAAAGTTGAAGACCGCAATACTGTCTGTAACGTTTTATCAAATGTAACTGACCAGTGCGACTTTCAATCTGCATCAGTATTTCGTCTGGGTATTGCCAGTACAAATGCATCCCGTCCTAGGCCCATTAAAGTGGTATTCAAAACCAGCGAAGAGGCTCGAATTATTTTAAAAAACAAGGCGAAACTCAGATCCATTCAAAATTTGGCTTCTATCTCAATTTCTAATGATCAGACTCCAAAGCAGCGAGAACATCTAAAAAATTTACGAGCGGAATTAGAAAAAAGACGATTAATTGGAGAAAATGTTACTATACGATATATTCGTGGTCACCCGAAAATTGTTGCTTCCAATGAAAAAAACACATAACTTCCCTCTCTACGAGTAGCTACGAAACACCAATAAAATTTGCTTTTACCAATATTCGGTCACTCTGTAAAAATATAGACGAGTTAAAACTAGTTACAACTGATTTTGATATAATATTACTTTGCGAAACGTGGTTAAATCCGTTACAATCATATCCTGAAATTTTATTCGAAACTCATAAAATAGTTCGTACCGATAGAGATACTTTCGCAGGCGGTGTAGCAATTATTATTCGCAATGAAATGAAAAGTAAGATTGTAATGGAATCCAAAATTGGGGTTGAATGTTTATGGATAGAACTGGAAGATGATGTCAGTAATAAGACTGCAGTTGGTATTGCGTACAGACCGCCAAATTGTAGCTCGGAAGAATTTCGCAATTTTGGTGAAGATTTAAAGGAGATTTATTTTAAATACAAAAATGTAATTTGCGTTGGTGATTTTAATATAAATCTCTTAGGATCAGAGATACCATCTTTATTCATGGACGTTTTTCACGAACTGGGATTCACGCAGCTCATATCGGAGCCTTCTAGAATAACAGTTAATTCCAGTACTTTAATTGATCTCTTATTTACAACACAACCGGAAAAAATTTATAATATTAAGCAGTCTGCTCCTATTGGTAATTCAGATCATAATTTCATTACTTTCGAATATTTATCAAGAAACAGTTCCGTCCGCAATAAAAAAGTTATTGAGTACAGAAACTTTAGAAACATCAATTACACTGAATTTCTAAATGCAGCTTCTTCAGTTGATTGGAATGCTATAAGATTTTTCCCTGACATTAACGCTAAACTAAATTACCTGATAGAGCAAATGAAACATCTGCTTGATTGCTATGCACCTCTTAAAACTAAAAACACTTATAAAAGATATAACCCATGGATAACACCTGAAATCTTAAAGGAAATTAGAAAGAAGAACAACGCGTGGCTAAAATACCGTACTTCGAAAAATCCTATCGATTGGTTATATTACAAAGAAAAACTGAAAAGCACAAAACATATGATTCGGTCTAGTAAACAAAATGTTATTGAAACTACAATCAATCTAAATTCGAATTGTTCTCGTGAACTTTGGAAGGGATTACGTCGTATGCAAGTCGTGAATGATAATTTGATTAATGATATTCCACATTTCCTCTCCGATCCAACTGTTTTTAACAACTACTTTCATCAAACTGTAACAGATAACAGCATGGAAACAAATCATTTATTTGATGTTCGTACAGTAATGCATAATTCGAAAAAGTTTGAGCTGATGTGTGTAGATAATAACGAAATCCTACTTGCTATAAAATCACTCAGCAAATCCGCTAAAGGAATTGATAATTTATCGATGGCAGAGATTAAGCTCTTTTTACCATTTTGCTTAAATTCTCTAACAGAAATCATTAATTTTTCCATATATAGCTGCTCGATCCCAGAAATTTGGAAATTGTCCGTTATAACACCCATTCCTAAGACAAAAAATGCCGACAAAGTTGAACATTACAGGCCTATCAGCATTCTGCCGGCTATGTCCAAAATAATTGAGAAGATAGTGCACAAACAAGTTGATGAATATCTTGAACGGAATAATTTCTACTATGAAAAACAATCTGGTTTTCGTCAACATCACAGTACAACAACAGCACTGGTACATACTGTAAGCCAGTTAAAAAGTTGCATTGACAATGGTAACATTGCCTTTTTGACTCTCTTAGATTTCTCCAAGGCATTTGATACAGTTAGCCATTCACGTCTCATTTCAAAATTGGACTCGTTAGGATTTTCTCACTTCACAAGAAGCTGGTTTGAAGACTATCTCTCAAATAGATTCCAACGAACAAAGATTCTTTGTCAAGGAAAAATAATGATTTCCGATGCACTAATGGTAAACTGTGGTGTTCCTCAAGGCAGCATTCTTGGACCTCTGCTATTTAACATCTACGTTGCTGATCTCCATAAATATATTAAATATTCGGATATTCATCAATATGCTGATGATATTCAACTTATCACTATTGCCTCAACTACTGATGTCAATCGTCAAATTAATCTTCTAAATAAGGATTTAAACACCATTGTTTCATGGGCAAATGCAAATAATCTAAGATTAAATCCAAGCAAAACAGTTGTTATGCCAGTCGGGACTCGATCTACTATTCAAAACTTCTTAAGTGAGTCAAATACTAAAATCTGTATATCTGGTATTTCTCTTGATTTTGTCCAGTCAGCTAAAGTACTCGGATTGACTTTGGATCAAAATTTACGTTGGGATAAGCATGTTAATTCCGTCTGTTCCAAGTCGTATTATCGACTGAAAATGCTATATAATACTAAATACATGCTGAGTACGGAAGTTAAAATCGGCTTAATTAAACAGCTTATCTTTCCATACATTACTTACGGTGATGTCTGCTATCATGGTCTCAGCGAAAAACTATCTTATAAACTGCAAAAAATTCAAAATTCTTGTTTAAGATTTGCATGTAACTTACGGAGAAGCGAGCACATTCACCCATTTCTAATTGGACAAGATATGCTGGATTGTAAGAAAACTCGCATACTTAATATTCTACGGCTAATCCATAAAGTTATTCGTGTGGTCAATAAACCAATATACATTTTCAACAATTTTGTAGAACTGAGTAGTTTCCATTCATACAACACACGAACAACGAAATTATGTGTCCCTAGAACAACTTCAGCGATTGGCGGTTCATCTTTCTACGTAATTGGTGCTAAGCTATGGAACTCTTTGCCTGTAGAAATCAGAGACACAGCGTTAACTCACTCTTTCATTGAAAAGTGTTTTAACCTACTTATCAATGATATGCTACCGTTATGAGACTTAATGGAAGAAAATGGAAAAAGAAAAATTTATTATTTATTTATTTATTTACTTATTTATTTATTTATTTTTTATTTGTATATGTACTTATATTGTTTGTTCATTGTTATATTGTTTTGTTTTTTGTTTTGTGTTTTATCATTATTTTATATATTGTTACATTTATTAATTTTTTTTTCTCGTCTACTAATTGCTGTACAAGTGGTGTAAAGTAAATTTGTAGAGGGGGGAATACATGGCCTTTATGGTCTCTCCTAACCCTTAATAAAGATATTATTATTATTATTATTATTATTATTAATTTTTAAAGTTTTATTTTTGTAAAATATTGCATTAATTTGGACATCGAAATTTGTATGTTTGACTGTATTGCATATTTGTATGAAATTTTTCTAATGCATAATCGTCGATTGTTAACTATCGAAAAATTTTCCAATGTTATTTATGGAAAAGCTTGTTAATTTTAAATAAAACAAGGAACCAATAGGTTAATTGATTGTTAAAATTTTATGTTACTGATGGGACTAAAATTATGTGCAAGCTTAGTTTTTAAAATTAAACATTTACAGATTGATGGTTTACATGATTTAGTAGCAAAACAGTAATTTTCATTATAGTCAATAATTACCAATGACTTATATTGCATAGAATGTAAAAATGTACAGTATGAGAAAACGGTTAGAAATTACTGTCCTCCACTCTTAGCGTCAAAAGTATCGCTCAGAGAAATCTTGAACATAGAGAATACTTGATTTTTGAAAAAATATTTTGGAAAATATAAATTTTGGAAAATATTACAAATAATTATTATATTAATTTTTGAATAAAATATTTAGCAAAGTAACATATTTTTTATTGCGTCAACATTGTCAATAAATGGGACTTTTTTTCTAAATCATTATAAGCGGTAAGAGGAAGTTTGTCATAAAAGGATTATAAAGGATGTTCGTCATAAAAGGATTATAAATGGACGTCGAATGGATGGCTGTGGATGTCTAATAGATGTCTACATAAAATAATTATTATGTATTTAAATGTCTCCCTATTTAAATAACTATAATTTCAATGGTACAAATCAAGATTTGATTGGGATATAGAAGTAAGTTATTTTTCTGTTCGTTTAGACTGTTTTCGCTAACTTTAAAGCAAATTTTTAACATTTTTAGCGCAAAAAATACCTTTTTTCTTGATGTGACAGTGACATTTCAGCTTCTTGAATTGATACAGGGTGGTCACATAAAGCATTTTTTTTAAATATTTTTTGTTTATTGTGCAATTTTTTTTTTTTTTGAATCACCTATATTTTTTGTCATAACTATATAGAATACTAAATAAAAGTAAGTTTATTACGGGCACATTTAAAATAATATGATGAACACAACTTCGTATAAGTGTTTTTTCTAGGATTATCAGGATTTTAAAGTTGTAAAAATAAAATGTATAAGTTTTTTAAACATAGCTACCTTTTAACGTTTTGTACTTAATATATGCATTTGATCGAATGTTGCTAAATAAAGTTAAAGGGTAAAACGTCTACTGCACTGACAATTGCTTTTTAATATTTTACAGATCATTGACAATGTCTAAACAGACGAAAAAGATTCTCATATTGTATGAAACTTATCAAAATAATATTCAGTTCCTTAAAAAACACAGGTTTTAGTAGAATCTACCGAAAAAAGAGGTCCGTGAAGTTCCCCTCCCCCATTCTAGCACCAACGATGAAAATTTTACAGTCGTTAGTGCTACGTTAGTGATGCTTAGTGCTCAAATTTTAGCGTTAGTGCTCTGTCGGTTCAGATTTTATAGCATAAAATTTGTGGGGGGGCTATAATGATAAAAATGAGCTATAATGAGCTATAATGATAAAAATGATATCGTTGGTTAGGGCTACGTTAGTGCTGGTTAGTGTTCGGGTTGTAGCGCTAATGCTCAATTCGTTCGGATGTTAGAGCCGAAAATGTTTTAAACACACAATTCAACAACTACTTTTGCGTGGAAAATTTAAAATTAATTGTTTTAGCGCGAAAAATTTAAATTACAGCACGATTCAACTTTCTAAAATTAGGCAAGATTTTAAACGATTTTTAATGAGCTGCGTCTGCGCGTTAATCTAAATTGACAAAACTACTTATTTTTCACGCTGAAACAATACAAGTTGCTTCGGCGTGGACAATTTAAGATAATACGGAGGCGCAGCTCATTAATTATCGTTTGAATTTATAGATCCATGAAGTTTGCGCCTCGATTTCAGCATTAAAGACGGAATTTTTTAGTCGTTAGAGCTATTTTAACGCTGGTTATTATATGAAAAGTTTTATTTTAAATTTATATATTTAGTCTTTATTTTAAATACCGTAAAACCGTCTAGACCCGGACACTTTTTTACATTTTTTGGTATAATTTTATGTTTATACATGTTTCCTTCATAGATATCACCAATAAAAGTATTACCATTAGAAAGAGCGTATATTATTTGTTATATCCCTGACCCATTTGTTTCATCATAAGTAAAAATAAAAAAAATAAAAAATAATTAGTAAGTGTCCGGATCTACACCGCAAATCCGTCTTGACCCGGACACTTACTTAAATAATGTAATAACGTGCAAACTAACCTCTCCCGTCGGGTTTAGGACAGTGTTTTATATCGTCTGATGTCTTTGAACCTGTCAAAGACTTCAAAACATTTTGTGGGAAGGGAGAAAGGTCAATACATAGTATGCCTCTTTATGAAGTAAACATGCGATATGACACCAGAAGGAGGCATAAAGCGCGGAATCATGGCGGAAATATAACGTATGGATAGTGGAAGTTACAGCCAGTGCGAATCGCGGCCATAGTGTAATAAACTGATGTGTCCAGGTCTAAACGGATATATGTATATAGCATATATTTTTTTATATATACATCGAATATAACTTCAATGATGCGCGATAAAATTCTGAACACATACATATCAAAATTAAAACAATATGACAATTATGACGAAAATTACATGTCTAAGTTAGACACACATTTTATTTCTTTGAAAAACTGGAGAATAATAATCCTGTAAAATGAGATAGTAAAAGTTGAAATCCGTGTACTACTTTATGTAATACTTATATTTCTTTCGAGGCCTGATAATCTAACTTTCACGCAGAAAATTTGAAATAATAGACACTATGTAAACCATCAAGAAATTTTTTTAAATCTATTTAGAACTACTACTAGGCTTGCGACGGATGCTATTTACGTATAGAACATACTTATCAAATTTCAATATCTCTTCAAAAAAAAGCATTCTCAATTGTGACCTGGATACTGAACTTAATGTCACTATTGAGAATTGTTATTTTTAGGGCTTCGTACTTTAAAAGGAAAAGAGAAATCCTTATATGATCTTGAAAACTTTGTAACGTAGAAAGGAGAGGTATCGATAAGGTCTTATTTCCGCCCCCAAAATGACGAGTAAAAAAATGTCTACGATTTAATGTTTTCTTTATATATCTTGAAAGTAAACTACATGCCTGACAGGAAAATATGTATATAAAAGAAAAAAAACTACAGTTGGTATTACCTATGGGATGCCAAACTTTGGTCTAACTGTGATTTTCGTTCAAAATAACACATTTTCGATAACATTTCAATTTTTTTTATATATAGTGCAGGTAAGAAGCAGTTTCTTTTTTATGTTATTTTAATGTTCTCATGTTACTGTACAATTTATTTAAAAATTACGTTGCTTCTACTTTGCGCTTATAGGTAAACACAAATAAAATGATTTTACAATTAAAAAATTGATCATCATATAAATGCATAAAATAAATTTATTGAAGTGCCACCACGACACAGACTTGTTGGAACATATCACTTCGTCGTTTTGATGGCGTATAGGAGTGACAAAAATGAAAACTTCCCACTTTTTACATAGACGACCAAGGTCTTGATAAAATATTTTTACATAAAGATATTTTAAGAATAAAATTCAGTCTAGGCACACAGCTTCCAAAATATACTCCCTTTGAATAGAGTACAATCCCACCACTGTACTAACCTGGTACTGTTGGTGCAAAGTAGGGGCAAGACCTGTTGGTTGTTGCGCTCATATTGCCTCCGTAATCTGGTACTTAAGTTACAACAGATATCAGGATCATACTATTCGAAGAGTCTCGTGCGACTACAACAAATATTTAATGGATGCAGATGTTAAAGGATATTGGAGTGACGAGAATGAAGACTAGATAAGGAGTGTAGAGTTTAAAAATGATGAAACTTTTAAAATTATCTAAATAAAGTTGATTAATTTCATAATTTTGCCTTTTCATAAACCCTTTTCATAATAATGAGATCAACTGAAAAATAAATGATAAATGAGAATATTCCGGCATAATATTTATTCCATCTTACTATTTACCTTCATGTAAACCTAATGCACATATAAGAATTCATGGAGGGGATAGGGCGAAAATAAAGCCTTATCGATACCCCTCCTTTGAAGTTTGATATGTTAGGTTTTGTGGATGCGCACATACATCGTTAGTCAACAAGTAGGAAAAAATTTTTTTGGGATTAAAATGAACGGTCAGTTTCGTCCAAAGTAAAAAAAGTTTCAACTAATATCTTATCATTTAAAATAGCTACCTGCTAAAATTCTATATATATATATATATATATATATATATATATATATATATATATATATATATATATATATATATATATATATATATATAGCTCAAAATTTGTAAAAAATGATCATTCCCCCTCTATCTTTGAGGTTTCTAAAACTGAAATTCTGAATTTTACAGAGTTAGTAGATATCTGAATCACAGATTGCAGGAAAATTGCGACTTTTTTTGATAGTGTAATAAAACTGTTTACATTAATATCCATAGTAACATATTTCCTTTATGTTGATCCAGTTATTTTCTAATATTTATTACCTTAAACACTTTCTATTTCAAACGTAAACGTACCTATCAAATTTAGTTTGCAAAATTACTTCTATTAATCTTAGCTTTTTTGAAAAAATTTAATCTTGTAACGTAACTTACCTCGGAGATTGAGGCCACAGAGAATTGGAAGAAAGTTTAAATATAGATAAATAAATATAGTTTAATTTGGTTTATTAACTGCTCACTGTACGGAACCCTAATTGTGCAAGCTTGACTCGCTCTTGACAGATATTTTCTTAGGAGTTTTGCAACAGAAATAAAATTTTTCCCTAGGGCAAAAATAGGCTATGTATACCTCTCAGCCCCTAAGTTTTCTCTGGGCAAAATTTCAAATCTACTGATTAAGCTGTTGAAGCAATAAATAAACAAAAAGCAAAGAAACATACAAACTCACTTTCGGATTTATAATATTAGTTAGCATTAACAGTGGGTGACTCTGCCAATAATTTACCGTTATATTCTGAAATCTAAACTCTGTCCTTAATTTTTATTTTTTCGCATGCACCAAGAAAACATATTACAGTAAGACTTCGATAATCCGGCTTAAATGGGCGGCCGGTAGGCCAGATTTGCAAAAAAGCCGGACCATCGGGAGACCGTTTAAAATGCAATGAATTTCAGACCCTCTATAGCGCCTCTAAGAAGTTAACAGCAAGCACTGCTGTTCTATGTACTGGGTTTGTAGACACTTCTCAAAACTGGCTCCTTCATTTACTAAAACCTAAATACAGTAATTTCACGTGTAGAGTAAAAAAGTCATTCTACATTCATTTACAATAAAATCTTAGAGGTGCATGTCGCTGGCCCGGCCATGTCGGAAATTCGATATAACTGTACCACGATTTAGTACCTAATTTGTACTAATTTGTATCCCAGTTTTGGAATTTGTACTCATAAGGTGGCGGAGATATTAGGGAGGTCCCAAATCCGGGCCAGCGACATGCCAGCTCGGCCATGTCGGAAATTTGATATAAAAACTATACCACGATTTAGTACCTATTCTGTACTATTTTGTACTCCAGTTTCAGAATTTGTACCCGTAAAATGGCAGAGATATTAAGGGGATCCCAAGACCAGGGCAGTACAATGTCCCTGGTACAAACTGGAGTACAAAATAGTACAACATATGTACTAAATCGTGGTATAATTTTTATAAAAAAATTTCCACAGGGCTGGGCTGGCATTGTACTGCCCTGGTTTTGGGCCCCCCTTAATATCTCTGCCATCTTACGAGTACAAATTCTGAAACTGGGGTACAAATTAGGTACTAAATCGTGGTATAGTTGTAATATCAAATTTCCGACATAGCCGGCCTGGCATGTCACTGGCCCGGATTTGGGATCCCCTTAATATCCTCGCCACCTTATGAGTACAAATTCTGAAATTGGGGTACAAATTAGTACAAATTAGTAGACATACACCTAAATCTTAGAGTTGGAGGTTTTTAATAATTACGCATTTTGTTTAACACAGTAACTCTTTATTTGAAAAGTAAATTAAATCCAACATAACAGACTACAAATCTCTACTGAAATTTTAAATCTTCGTTTACAAAACAAAAAGCTAAGAGTCCCTGGATTCGTCACCAGTACAGTAACAGGTAGTTCGGCGTTTCGCGTGATTAGTTACTGTACAATACAAATAATACAGTTCTATTTTGTACTGTATTATTATAATTGACTGTAAATATATAATGTAAATGTGTGTAAAATTCTATCTACTATTTGTTATCAGTTATTCTCTTAAAATTACAACTTTTAGAATCTGGTCGGATTACTGGAGGATCCGAATTATTTGAGGGCCGAATTATCGAGGTTCTGCTGTATTTAAGTTATATTATGACATACGGACAATTTAATGATTAAAATTAAGCTTAGGACAAAATAATGTTAAATTGAAATCGCATTTAATACTTTCTCGAAATATGGCGTTTTTAGATAATCGTAAGATATCGTAATCGTTTTAAGTTAATCGTAAAAGTAAAATCGAAATAAAAGCAAAAAAAATACGATTAACAAAGACATTTGTATTTTAGCAACTTTCGAAAATAATTCAGTAATTATTAATTATTACGCTAAGCGACGTACGACCGGAAAATTTAAAATAAATTGTTTAATAACTATAAAAATTCCGTCTTTAATGCTGAAATCGAGGCGCAAACTTCATAGATCTATAAATTCAAACGATAGTTAATGAGCTGCGCCTCCGTATTATTTTAAATTGTCCACGCGGAAGCAACTTGTATTGTTTCAGCGTGAAAAATAAATATTTTTGTCAATTTAGAGTAACGCGCAGACGCAGCTCATTAAAAATCGTTTAAAATCTTGTTTAATTTTAGAAAGTTGAATCGTGCTCTAATTTAAATTTTTCGCGCTAAAACAATTAATTTTAAATTTTCCACGCAAAAGTAATTGTTGAATTGTGTGTTTAAAACATTTTCGGCTCTAACATCCGAACGAATTGAGCATTAGCGCTACAACCCGAACACTAACCAGCACTAACGTAGCCCTAACCAACGATATCATTTTCATTATTATAGCTCATGTGGGGGGCAACTTCCGTGAAGTTGCCCTCCCCCTACAAATTTTATGCTATAAAATCTGAACCGACAGAGCACTAACGCTAAAATTTGAGCGCTAAGCATCACTAACGTAGCACTAACGACTATAAAATTTTCATCGTTAGGGCTAGAATGGGGGCCAACTTCACGGACCTCGAAAAGAGTTGTGTCTGATATAATTTTTTGTATTGGACATAACGCTTAATTTGGTATAGATCAAATCAACTAAAAAACTGTCTGGCGTCATTAACATATGAAACAAAATTAGACGTGCAGACTTAAATTACTATAGTTACTCTAAGATAAAAATAAGACTAAAACAGATAGAAAACAAGATTCGTCTGATTTTTCTTATTTTAGTGCAATTGTTTGGTGATGTCAAATCACTTTTAGTTGATTTGATCTATAGAGGGTTTGTTTAGAAACACACTTAAGCTGTTTTTGCACACATTTTTCTTTTTGTCTCTCGCAGTATGATCATATAATTATAGTATCTGTACAAAAACGAAATTTTAATTACTTTTATTTTTTGGTGCAAAAAAGGCAATATCTAAACACAGTATTAAAAGAAATTGTAAATTCGTCACCAAGCTTACAAACCTTGCTACCATACCATTTCTCAATACATCGATTTTTACAAATAAATTTTTATTCTTTAATAAAAATTATTTATACATATATTTTGTTTATTGTGTTTGGAATATGAATCTGTTCTGCAAAACAGAGAAGGAAATATGGTGTTCAATCCAGGTGTTCATATTCCAAACAAAATAAAAAGCTATATATAGGTATATATACATATGTATATACCTATGAACACCATATTTCCTTCTCTGTTTTGCAGAACAGATTCATATTCCAAACACAATAAACAAGATATATGTGTATAATAACGTGCATTAAAAATTTAATTCACATATATACTATATATTGTCACGTACACTCGGTGATAAACTTGGTGACAAAATAACAGTACGTTTTATACAACTTACACATATTACTCTTTTACATATTTCCGGTCTTTTATACCGTCAGTATTATTATCCATTTTATATATTATGTAATTTTAATGAATATAAATGAATTATAAGAAATTATTACGATAAATGTTTAAAAATAAGTTAAGGGGAGATTCACCAAAACTATCAAAAATCGATCTTTATATTATTTTCTTTATACAAATAAATATTTAATCAAACACACAGCTTCCTCGTACTCGTAAAAGACTTTAAAACAATATTCTACCAAATATACATAATATACAATGTGAAATTATATTTTCGCCTTAATGTTCATAAAAAATTGATGGAACTCAAAATACTTAAAGGCTAAAATATAAAATAATAGCAAAAATATTTTAGAAACTAAAACCCAAAATACTTTCTTATTTTAAATTTTACCCAAATACCTTTTAATTTTTTTAAATTTTTAAATTTTTTTATTTTTTAAAAGTGATCACAATGCTTCCGCTACTTTAATAGTCTCGGAAGCAAAACTAAATATATACAACATTGTTTCTACACGTCTTGAGATTACAAAAAAAAAACTTTAAAAAGAAATTCAAAAATGAGCTGAGTAAATGGCTTTGAAGTCGACACTGTAAGATTTTTCCACCTTAATGGTTCTTCGCGTTCTGAAATCCTCGCAGTGAATCAAAATAAAAAATCAAGATTTTTCTAAAAATATACATATACAGCTATGGCACTAACTATAGGATCTAAGAAAAAAAAATAAAAACCAGTGAGAAATCGAATTTTGAAAATAAATTTTTAAAAATCACCGCTTTTTCTCGACTCTAAGCAGTCATCACTTTAAAAATATACTAGGGAACGAAAAGATCCTATTTCCTACCAAAATGACGGTATCAAGGAACAAAATGCACTTTGATTTATGTCGATATCTCAATTAATTTTGGAGATACACGAGGAACCATGTCAAAAAACGTACTTCCGAGAAAAAGGCATTTAAAGTTTTTTTTTCTTTTTTTTTAAATTCAATTATAGTAAAGTGTGCGCACTAAAATACCCATAACTTTTTATTTTTCATTTTTTTTTAAATAAAATTTTAGGAGAATATTTCTAACACCTTAAGGATCATAATTAGGAAGAAAAAAAATCGATTTTCTTTTTTTTAGCGAATCTCCCCTTAAAAAACACTCTAATATGAACACAGGCGTGTGACTTCTGTTATTTTTGTAAGTGACCTTCACATTGTACGACTTTTGGTAAAATAATATCAAATAAAATAAAATAAGATTACAAATGAATCTCACCAGCGTGAAGCTGGCCTCACCAAGAGCAGCACTAATTTTAGTGACAGTTCAAGAAATTATTGCTCAGTTAGTGCTGATCAACTATCATGATTAAAAAATGAATGCTCAATAGGAACATCGACTAAATGATACTAACTTTTGGGTGGGGTCAGCTTCAAGGTTTGCCCCACCAACAAAATATTTAAGGTTCCTCCTATATGAAAAATTAGTGCTAAAATAGTGCTATCAAATGGCATAAATATTAAAATTAGTGTTCATTTGTATGACCCTGAAAAAGAGCCTACTTTTTAGAGAAATGACGGTATCTAGCCCCACCCGCAAAGTATTTTTCATTAAAAGTTATGTCGAAAATTAGTGCTAAATTAGTGCTATCGGATGACATAAATATTAAAATTAGTGCTCATTTGTATGAACCTGAAAAAGAGCCTACTTTTTAGAGTACTGACGGCATCTAGCCCCACCCAAGTATTTTTCATTAAAAGTTATGTTAAATATTAGTTCTAAATTAATGCTATCGAATGACATAATTATTAAAATTTATGCTCATTAATATGATCCTGAAAAAAGAGCCTATACTTTTTGGGCTCACGACGTCATCTCGCCCCACCCACAAAATATTTAAGAAAGTTTTTCCTATATGAAAAATTAGTGCTAAATTAATGCTACCAAATGGCATAAAAATTAAATTTAGTGCTCATTTGTATGACTTACAACTCTTACAAGTAAAGGGCCCAAGGCCGGACCTATCGATTTCTATGAAACTTAGATATGTTGTAGAACACTAAAAAATAAGCGACACGTATTTTTTTTATCGTCGGAAAAACGGTTCAAAGGGTTGAAATCGCCCTCCAAAAATTGGGGTAAAAATTTAATTTTTTAAATATCTCGAAAACGGTAAGAGATAGAGCAAAAGTTTAAATTGGCGATATTGCTCTTTCTTAAAAAGCTATCTATTGATATTAAATTTGTTCATATTACATCAACAGGGGTGGTTGGGGGTTAAAATTTAGTGGTTAATTTTGCAAAAAGGGGGTGAAAATTAAACAATATAAAAATTTTGTTTACAGATTTGAAATCTACGTCAAGAAATCTAATTGACCTGTTTTTGCTCAATGTCCTAATATTAAGTCTAGGGGTAGTTAACTAGGGGGTGACTGTGTCGAATAGTCGTACTACTTGGGTAGTTTAAGAAGTTTTTCTTCATGGAAAATAGTTTAACCCTTTTAAACAAACCATATGGTCAAATTTTTTTGTCTCAAAATGCCGGACTTTTTACTGCCAAGTGATAAGTACAATAGATAAGGCTAAAAAAAAATAAAAAGAAAAAAATCAAAGATCCTAACATTAAAAAAGTAAACCCTAAAAATTTACAAAAAATAAATTCTACTAAACTATGTTGATAAAACTGAACATTATTTAGAATTATACCGTATTGTCAAAGATGGCGGCACCTGTACCAGTGAGAATGGTGAGTACATACATATGACAGCATTTTGAGCCGCCGCATTGCAGGACGAGTTTACTCGTCTTAATCATTTAAAAAGTTAAGACATTTAGAATAACGTAGAAATAAAATTTTCGATTTCAAAATTCAGTTTGAGCAATATTGGAGAGGGGGTGAGTCACCCTCTTAAATTACATACTAGTTAACATACACTCATTTTTAATATTAACACACTGACAGTGTCTGACACAATATCACAATAAGAGGTTCTGAAGTTGGACTGTCGTATGTAAGGTTTTTATAAGGTTTGTTTTTTGATGGATGTTATAGTTTTCGTTATCGAAAATTATCGACACCGAAAATAACGATATTTTCAAAATGAATGGAAACCTAATGAAAACCTTACATACGATAGTCCAACTTCAGAACCACTTATTGTGACATTATTACTCACTGTTAATATTAAAAATGAGTGTATGTTAACTAGTATGTAATTTAAGAGGGTGACTCACCCCCTCTCCAATATTGCTCAAACTGAATTTTGAAATCGAAAATTTCATTTCTACGTTATTCTAAATGTCTTAAACTATTTTCCATGAAGAAGAACTTCTTGAACTACTCAAGTAGTACGACTATTCGAAACAGTTACCACCTTGTTAACTACCACTAGACTTAATATTAGGAGATTGAGCAAAAACAAGTCAATTAGATTTTCTGACGTAGATTTCAAATCTGTAAACAGAATTTTTATGTTGTTTAATTTTCATCCCCTTTTTGCAAAATTAACCCTTAAATTTTAACCCCCTGTTGACACAATTTGAACGAATTGCATACCAATAGATAGCCCTTTAAAAAAGAGCAATACTGCCAATTTAAACTTTTGCTCTATCTCTTACCGTTTTCGAGATATTTAAAAAATTAAATTTTTACCCCAATTTTTGGAGGGCGATTCACCCCTTCAAAATGTATTTCCGCCGATAAAAAAAAATACGTGTCGCTTATTTTTTAGCGTTCTACAACATATCTAAGTTTCATCAAAATCGATAGGTCCGGTCTCGGGCCCTTTACTTGTTAGTAAAAAGGGCATAATCGTTAAGGTCATGACGTCATATTACCTTACTTAGAAATTAATATTCTTTAAAAGTTGTTTTAGAAATTAGCTCAGAGCGGATATTATAATTTTTTATAAATCGGATTAAGTAAAAACGCCGTGAGCAGCGGGGCCCCATCACGGAAGTCGAATTTTTCCCTTCATCTTCGGTATTGAATGTCTACAAGCGAAATATGATTGAAAGTCTACAAACGATATGTCATTTTAGTGGTTTCAAAACTGATGATGAGTGTCTAATCGGGGCTTTAAAAAAAGGTTTTAAGTTTTTAAGGCCTGAATCGCAGTAAATTTCAATTTGGTGCCGACAGCAGTTAACAGGAAAAAAGCCAACACAATTCGTACGAGGGCATTGCTACCCATGCTTATCCGCCAATTGCCTTTGTATTTTATTTTTAAATATTAAAAAAGGACCTTAAATAGTAAACTGGAAAGCCTTTATGAAGATATTTTTTCTTTCTAAAAAAATTCAAAATTACTATTTTGTAAATAAAAACGCCGTGAGCAGCGGAGCCCCATCACGGAAGTCGAATTTTTCCTTTCATCTTCGGTATTGAGTGTCTACAAGCGAAATGTAATTGAAAGTCCACAAGCGATTTGTCATTTTGGTGGTTTCAAAACTGATGATGAGTGTCCGGTTGATCGGGGCTTTAAAAAAAGGTTTTAAGTTTTTAAGGGCTGAATCTCAATAAATTTCAATTTTGTGCCGATAGCAGTTAACAGGGAAAAAGCCAACACAATTCGTACGAGGGCATTCCTACCCATGCTTATCCGCCAATTGCCTTTGTGTTTTATTTTTAAATATTAAAAAAGGAACTTAAATAGTAAACTGGAAGGCTTTTATGAAGATATTTTTTCTTTCCAAAAAAATCCAAAATTTCTATTTTATAAATAATAAAAATCCAAAATTCCTAATTTATAAATAAACAGTGACTTTAATAACATTTTCAAATTACTTAATATGTATGTATTTCATTTGTTATAAAAGTAAATTCACTTTTTTTTAAATTTTTTAAAATTACTATTCGCCTACTTGTATTTAGAATACAAATAATGCATTTAAAACACATTTAACAATAGCATTCAATTCCGATGTAAAAATGGGAAAAGTGGGGGGAAAAGTAATGTGGACTCCTTAAAAGATACTAGCTGGATACTAACTGAATACACGTACAAAATTTCAGCCCTCTAGGTTTCCTTAGAGAGTCTCTAGACGTGTTAGAAAAGAAGCAAAAAAATTAAGGAAATATTGGCGTAAAAATCGTGGGGGTAAGGGCTAAAAGTTGAAACCTCCAAAAAACAGTGTTAGCTTAACCTGTTACACAAAATTTCAGCCCTCTAGGTTTATTTGGGGAGATTTTGACCCGAACGAAACTGTTAAAAAAACAAGAAAAATCATGTTCTTTTTGGTATAAAAATGGTAGGGGTAGGGGTTAAAAGTCAAGACCCCCAAAAGGCACCCCCTTGATACTAGCTCAATTCGAATACAAAATTTCAGCCCTCTAGGTTTATTCGGGTGACCTGTGCGAGTGGCACAAACTTCGAAAACGTCAAAAAAGCATGAAATTGTAGCTTAAAAATGAGGGGGGTGGGGGTAAAATATTAAAACCTTCAAAAAACACAACCTAGGTATGAACTCTACCAACACACCAAATTTCAACCCTCTACGTTAATTCTGGAGGGCTGGCGGCGTGTTAGATCCAGCGAAAATCGTTTTTCTCCCCCCTACTCCCTTCAAATCATCCTAGGAGACTGGATTTTGGATATGTTGTAGATAATTGACCGGAACATTATTTCCGACCGGTTTAGAAAATTTTTATTGCTTTTCCGCCCCCCACCCCCCCCCTTAATTTTTGGGTCGGATCCAAAATTTGCCTAAAATTTGACCCCACTTTGATAGTATTGTTGTGCATCGGAATGAGCCCCATTTACCAAATTTGAGCTCTTAACTTCCATAGGGGGGCCCTACACATATTAAAAGGTAGTGGGAATATATATATATATATATATATATATATATATATATATATATATATATATATATATATATATATATATATCAGACATTTTTTTTCTACATATTCGTGTTATACGGGTCCGAAAACGGATAGCGCCCCTACTCTCGCCTCTCGCCGTTCTTGTCGTATAGACTGTATAAGTCTAATTTTTTCAAGGAAAAATTCGACTAAAAATCCAAAATTCCTATTTTATAAATAAACATTAACTTTAGTAACATTTTTAAATTACCTAATATGTATAAATATAAAGCATTTTAAACATATTTAACAATACCTCTGAATTTCGATGTAAAAATGGGAGAAGTGGGGGAAAAAGTATGTGGAATCCCTAAAAGGCACTAACTGGATACTAACTCAGTACATGTACAAAATTTCAGCCCTGTAAGTTTCCTTAGAGAGTTTCCGTGTTAGAAAAAAGGCAAAAAAATCAAGGAAATATTAGTATCCAAATCGTGGGGGTAAGGGTTAAAAGCTAAAATCTCCAAAAAGCAATGGCTGGCTATTAACTTAACCTGTTAACAAAATTTCAGCCCTCTAGGTTTATTTCGGGAGATTTTGAGTCGAACGAAACTAATAAAAAACAAGAAAAATCGTGTTCTTTTGGGTATAAAAATGGTGGGGGTAAGGGTCAAAAGCTGAGACTCCCAAAAAGCACTCCCTTAATACTAACTCGATCCGAATATAAAATTTCAGCCCTCTAGGTTTATTTGGGTGACTTGTGCGAGTGGTACAAACTTCGAAAATGTCAAAAAAGCATGAAATTGTAGCTTAAAAATGAGGGAGGTGGGAGTAAAATATAAAAACCTCCAAAAAGCACAACCAGTGATATACATGGATGGCCAACTATGTACCTATTTTTGAAGCAAGTATGTTGTAGACAACTTGTGATCTATGACAACAGAAACCCCAATATAAACAATTGATACGAGTGTGACAACAAGACATTAAAGGTTTGTGTATCTTTGTTTATTCCTGACTCAAAATTAGCATTTCTTTAACAAATGTATTTTGTCATTCATTAGATAAAGACAAAATATAGTTTAGAAGTACAAATGACTGTTGTCATGTTTTTCTTTAATGACTATTTAACTTTTTAAACGATTTTTTAAGTTGCCTCTCTATGTATCTCTATGAGCACAACCTAGGTACAAACTCTATCAACATAACAAATTTTAAGTTAATTCTCTAAGTTAATTCTGGGAGACTGTGGATGCGTTAGATCCAGCAAAAATCATTTTTTCCCCCTCTTCTCCCTCCAAATCATCATAGGAAGCTGAATTTTGGATATGTTGTAGGTAATTGACCGAAACATTATTTCCAACCAGTTTGGAAAAGTTTTATTTCTTTTGTTACCTCCACCACCCCCCTAAAAGTTGGGTCGGATCCAAAATTTGCCCAAAATTTGACCCCAGTTTGATAGTATGAGGTGCCTCGAAAATGAGCCCCACTTACCAAATTTCAGCTCTTAACTTCCATAGGGGCCAGGGGGCCCTACACATATTAAAAGGTAGTGGGAATTTTGAAGTTATAACATACAGTATAGCACCGATAATGGAAACATCAGTTTTGGAAATTTTTTTAGAGCATCAAATTAGTCAACATCACTTTTGGAAAGTTGCATCAAAAATGTCAAGTATTTAATATTTATGTACTTGACATTTTTGATGCAACTGTCCAAAAGTGATGTTGACTAATTTGATGCTCTCAAAAAATTTCCAAAACTGATGTTTCCATTATCGGTGCTATATTGTATTTTAAGGCTTCTGAAGTATTATTCTTTCTATTTTCTTTTCTACTGCTCTTTAATCTTTACTTTATCGCAGAAATCCCATTTTACTGTCTTGCATCGATTTCGTGTTATAACACTGACCAAAAATAGTTTTCGCTCTCCAGTCATAAACATGCTTTGGCATATAATACAGTCGGATTCATGTATTTTCAACACCATCTATTTTCAACCGATTTTACTCACATATTTTCAATTTTTTGGTCCCCACTTCTCACGCAATACTTTAATACAGAAAAATAACTGTTTGATTAACCGATCGACCACTAATGGCATTATACTATAATATATGGTTTTATTTCATTTAAAATTGTTTAAAAAATAATTTTGTTACAAGTTTATAACACTTTTTCATGTTTCACTTTTTGTTTGTAATATTACTTGACATTTTGTCATTTTAAGGTTATTCACTGGGAAAGTATATGTGACTTCTGTGTAAAGATTTGCGCAGGCTTTTTGTGATTGGTTCTATGTTTGTCACGTGGTTCTATGATTGCCACGGAGTGAGGATAAAGGAGAAGTTGAAAATACATGAGCGAATTAGTCCCGACAGGTTGAAAATAGATGAGTCCAACTGTAAATTTTTCTATGCCAACTATTTGTATGTTAGATTTTATCGATAATTGGGAATTTTAGCAGTCGACGTAAAATTCTTTATGAACTCGCCTTTTACAAACTCTTTCTGCCGTAAACGCGGCTCGTACATAAAGATCTTCATTATGTACTTGTTGCATAAATAGCTATAGCGTTTGAAATTTTAAGATTGGCATTAAAAACAAATTTAAAAGAATTCTGTTGATGTTGATTGAGTTAAAATATTTTTAATACGGATAACAAATATATTCATTAAATTTAATTAAAGAAAGCATCCAAATTCTCCCTAATTTGAAAATTTCCATTTAAAAAATTCCTCTAAAGAAATAGTCCCTCCAAAATTTCCTCCAGCAATATCCTTCCCCGAGATGTTTTGTAAGGCTGCCCCTGCTGGATTTCAATCCGTAGGTTGATTAGTCGAACAATAAACTATGTAATATATATATAAGGTGCATTAAAGAATAAATACAAAATTAATTATAAAAATGATTTATTAAAAAAATTATTTTAAACAAATTTCTGAAAAATAACATTTTTTATAAAAAAAAAGTTTTTAGTTATACTTTTGACTTAATAACGACAGTGACAAACTCCATCTCGACAACGTCCTCCACGTCTTCCTCCACCCATGGATAAGCAATGAGCAGCACAAGCTGCGTGATTTAAGGATCCAAATGGCGTGCTAACACTCAACAAATCACAGGTGACTCTTCGATGACGTTCATGGATCGGATGTTCATAAAGGGCATTATCAGCATACTCAAAATTTTCCCTCAAGTGGCCAGAAGAAGGTTCATCACTTGCCACTGAAAAAAAAAAATATGATTACAAAATTTAAAATCTCAGCTTAAAAAAAAAAATGGTAATTGAATAGGAGAAAACTGGAGAGAAATTTATTTAAGAAAAAATAAAAATTGAATATATATACTCACAGTCAACCGGAATGGCATTAGCCGCAACAGCGATCATTAAAACAAAGACAAATCCAAATACAAATTGTAGATTCATTGTTACAAAGATTGTTCAATATTATTTATAAAGTAAATTTCGTTTATTTTTATTTGACTGGTTTAAAATGTTTGACTTATAATCTGCCTTACACCCTGCTATTTATACTTAAAATTTAATTATTATTTTATCTATGATAAATTCTTAAATCAAACGCAAAATTGGGGAATTACTCCTCACAATAATTTTAAATTATTGACCCCTTGTGGTCATCAAAAAGAATATCATTTTGTTTGGATTTATTCATATGCAATCTGCATCTCTCATTTCCTTATTGATAAAACAGATTTGTATTTGCCATTAAAAATTTCCAGTTAAGAATATAAATTGATAAGAATGTGTTTTGAAACGGGTAAGTACATTTTATAAAATAAAAAAACAAAAGTGTACATAATAATTAAATATTTACAAGATTGTTTTGCTATTTACTGTGAAATTAATATTACATCTTTTATGTAGTTATAAAATAATATTTTCTATGACTAGGTTTTGTCACGTTTCGTTTTTCTATTTATTTGTTTACATTATGTATGCTAATGAATTTATGTCAAACTATATGGTTAGTATGGTTACAAACAATTTGTGCTAACGTACTCACGCATGTATTTATAAAATTATTGAAAGAGGCGCCACTAGTCTTTATGCAGGTTCTCTTTGGAAATTCATCCCCTAAGGGGGTAAAACGAGAAACGAAAATTTGCATGGGAAGTACGTTATTTTTTAAGTTGGAAACGTGGAAGTTGGTATTTAGGCTTCCAAAGAACCTCAAAAGTGAGTATCTAATAAAAGAAAGTTCAGAATGGTTTTAAACCAAAGTTGCCAATTCACTGACAAATTTTCAAAGAAGAGGAAGGAACATCAATAATTCAACAATCTTACGTGTGAGAAATTTTTCTCTATTAATTTTCCAAATATTTCAATATATTTAACCCTAGAACGGCAAGTCTGTGTCATATATAACACCTACATTTTTTGTTTCAGCGATATAACTGTTGATAATGTACAAGTTGATGATAACGTAATAAATTTCTTTTTTAGTAATATTTTTAACTTCCCATAGGAAGTTATTGTAATGGGTCCGACTTTACGAATTGCTAATTTTGACATATCTCCACGTTTCAAGGTCACTAGAATCCGAATCCATCGCTTTTAGCATGATGTCTGTGTGTGCGTTCGTTCGTTCGTTCGTTAGTTCGTTAGTTCGTTCGTTCGTTCGTGAATTTTTTTTCGTCTCGCATATCTCGAGAACAAATGACGATATCAACTCCGGACTAATTTCATTAGATGCGTAATCAAAAAATGAAGACCGGATAAAGTTTTCAGCAAATTCGGATTAGCGGTTTGTTTTTTGTGGTAAAAAAACGGAATTAACTTTATTAAGATAACATAGATTATATGGAGTTTTTACAATAACATTATTATATAATGGCCTAAGAACCTTCCTTGATGTTAAAAACGCCAGTATTTTATTACAAAATTAAAAAAAAAAAAAAAAAAAAGAAATGAAAAATACGAAAAAAAAAAAATAAGAAACTTGAAAAATTAGTTTTGCCAAAATATATTTTAAATATATTTTGTCTCGCATATCTTGAGAACAAATGATGTTATCATTTGTTTGATAAGGGTGGAGCCCCCATCCCTAGGTACAGAAGGTGAAGCCCCTGGTATGGTGCAAGGGGCAAAGCCTCTATCGGAGGCCCAGGGGTGGAGTCGCCTGAAATGAAAAAAGAATTATTTATGTACAGTAATCTCTAGTCTTTAAGGACACCCAATGGGAAGTTGACAGTGTGGGTAGACCTGTCCCCCAATTTTTTTTTATTTATTTTGGCCAGTATTAAATTTATTTTATCATTATATTAATATTTGATTATGAAAATTATTATAAAATAAAGTATATAAAGGCATAAGAATAATAAAGAGTAATATAAGAAATTGAGACATTATTGAGATAATTATTTATTAATTAAAAAATGTAATTGTATATTCATTTAAAATAAATAAACAAAAAAAGAACTAATATAAGATTTACCGAGATCGGATCCGAAGCTTCGACCTACGATTTACCAAGCCAGCGCTCTGTCACTAGAGCATAAGTGGTGTTGTTCGGCATATTAAATTATTCTTATAAGAGGTACACAAAAATTAATGGAAACTTTAAATTAATTTTTCTCAAAAATGAAAACGAATGGCGTCCTGCCGTTTTATATTTTTATTAAGAGGAACTTACTCTACAACATATATAAAAATTAAAGAAATCTGTGATTCCCAAGTGTGGAATTTCGGAAATAAAAAAAATAAATAAATCATACGAATTCCATCCCGCGGTCATAGGATACATTTATCTTCACTGAAGGTCCCTAATTTACATTTTACAATTCCCAACTATAATGCAAGCAATATCAAGGATCTATGAATTTTTGCTGTTATTAATTAACTAATATAGAATCCCACAGGAACATTTAATCGGGATAAGATTACACCATGTGTTAATTCAGGGTAAATAGTGTCTCTCTGTGTACTAAATTTCATTGACTTCGGTTTAGTTAGTTGGATGTGATTTAGCAGTTGATTTTGTTTCCACTGGGAACCTTTAATCGGAATAAAACTATCCTATGTATTATTAAAATTATTGCTATTGCATTCACTATAAATTTTCATAACCATTTCAACACATTTTTATAATATAAACTTTTAGTTAAGTTACATATAAATCCATATAGAACTTAAACTTTTTTTTTAACATAATTTAAAAATATTGAAAAATTTAAAAGGATAAAAGAGTTTTTACCAAAATAAATCATCAAATTAATTACGGTCTCGAAAAAGGTGCATTTTTTTATTGCACTTTTATAATGTAAAGCCACCAGAAACTTGTAAACCTTTCTAACAATTGTACAAGTCTGATTTTTGGTACATAGTTATTTCAATATCGTAAATATTGAAATTCTGTCATGTATTTACCAGGGAAATGCCTGGAAATTGGTTTTTTCCCTTCGTATCCATATGGCTACATTGGCCTTTATCTGTAAATGTTACTTTTATGTACAATGTTGCCATATAGCTACACTGGCTTTTGAATAAAACAAACGTTTCAACAAAAACAGTTTTATTCATTTACAAGCAGAAATAATATTACAATTTATTACTGATGAAATGATATAAAATATTTTTTTGTTTTGGTGAGACGAAGTCGTGTATCACATTTTACACATTTTAATCTCGTGAATGATTTTTTACAATGTTATCATCGACATATTTTGTTGGTCTAAACTAGCCAATGATGTACAAAGTTATCTTTTTGTGACAATAAGCTGGATTACGAACGTTTGTGACTCTTATTTAAATAAGGTTCTTTAAAATCTGATTCTGACGCCAGCATTTCTGTGTCCTCATTATCTAAAACTCGAATAATCTGATACATCGGATACATCTGGTGGTAAAATAGCTACATCACAGAGTTTATCATAAAATTTACTATAGTGGGTATAACTGCACGTCTCATATTCCAAAAATGAAAAATGTTAATAAAGGTGATTAAAAATGATAAATGTTATTAAATCCATATGACTACGAATTGTTCATAACGGTTATATTTAAAAATTATTTATCTTAAGCTAATGTGTCCGATTGGCAACAGTAAGTTTTTAGTAAATTTATAAAGGTTTCTAGCCACAAGTAAAATAAAATAATGTTAGCATATTAAAATTAAGTACCTATATAATTAAACTAGCAACATACATAAAAAAAATTTTAAAATGTATTAATCACTTATTATTACACGAGAGGTTTGTATTTTTTCGAATAAATTTGGGTTTATCTAACAAAAATTTGTTGCCTAGCAATTTAACGAGAAGAACTGTCAACTAATAAAAACGCGACAGCGAAGCTGAAGCGTTTTTGGGTTGAAAGTTCTTCGAGTTAAATTGCTTTTAGGCAAGAAATTTGAGTTTTAAAAAGCACAAATTTATTCAGAAAAAATATAAAACTCAAGTGTAATACGGTAAGACAATTTAACGAATAAAATAAATTAGTATAATTCATATTATTATTAATTAATGCATTGTTACCATGGTTCTGAAATCAATTAAATTTAGTCACTATAAACTAGTCAAAATATAGTTAAAATTTTAAAGGAGGGGTATCGATAAGGCCTTATTTTCGCCCCAAAACGACGAAAAAAAATGTCAACGATTTAATGTTTTCTTTATATATCTTGAAAGTAGACTATATGCCTGCCAAACAAATATGTATATAAAATAAAAAAACTACAATTGGTATTACCTGTGGGACGCCAAACTTTGGTCTAACTGTGATTTTCGTTCAAAATAACACATTTTCAATAACTTTTCAATTTTTTTTATATAGAGTGCATTGAGGAAGCAGTATCTTTTTTATGTTATTTTAATGTTCTCATATTACTGTACAATTTTTTTAAAAATTACGTTGCTTCCACTTTACGCTCATCGGTAAACACAAATAAAATAATTTTACAGTTAAAAAATTGATCATCATATAAATGCATAAAATAAATTTATTGAAGTGCCACCACGGCACAAACTTGTTGGAACATGTCACTTCGTCGTTTTGACGGCGTATTGGAGTGACAAAAATGGAAATTTCCCACTTTTAGATAGATGACCCAAGGTCTTGATAAAATATTTTTACATAAAGAATCGAGTGATATTTTAAGAATAAAAATTCAGTCTAGGCATACAGCTTCCAAAATATACTCCCTTTGGATAGAGTACAGTCCCACTACTGTACTAACCTAGTACTGTCAATGCAAAGTAGGGGCAAGACTTGTTGGTTGTTGCGCTCATATTGCCTCCGTAATTTGGTACTTAAGTTACAACAGATATCAGGATCATACCATACGAAGAGTCCCGTGCGATTTCAAAAAAATTTTAATGGATGCAGATGTTGAAGGATATTGGAGGGACGAGAATGAAGACTAGATAAAGAGTGTAAAGTTTAAAAATTCGTCAAATGCGTGTTTTTGACACGCACTAAGTAATGTCATCTCAGTGAAATGTTAATTTATGATTTTTTGTTAACTCTATAGTTGTTCAGAGCTCTACAGCCCTCTTGCGTTTATTCAATATGGATGTACAACTCAATAATTATTCAGTCACAAAACGATATTAATATGTCATCTTCGATGACATAAAAATGTTGAAACTTTTAAAATTATCCAAATAAAATTTATTTATATCATAATTTAGCGTTTCCATAAAACCTTTTATAATAATGAGATCAACTGAAAAATTAATGATAAATGAGAATATTCCGGCATAATATTTATTCCATCTTACTATTTACCTTCATGTAAACCTAATGCACATATAAGAATTTATGGAGGGGATGGGGCGAAAATAATGCCTTATCGGTACCCCTCCTTTATCTAATTGCAAGTATTTTTAACTGGTTTGTTGTATTTATTATGTTATGGTTCTACCATTTTGGTATAAATTCTGTATACCGACTAAATTGTAATTCTGTATTTTTTTGTTTTTAGGTGACGTACCGAAGTTTCCAGATTAATCATATTTATCCGGTCCTAATTTGCATCAATTAAGTAAATAAGTAAATAATATTGTTTATCTTGTCAGTTACAATGTGTTATATAACAGAATGTACTATTGTTTGGTTTTTTAATTTTTTAATTATTTGCATATATAATGTATTATACCTATATTATTATCCAGTGCTAAGGATTCAATCTGTTAATTGCAGTTATTAGATTTATTTAATTTTATGTAGAAACCTTCGCTTTTTCTAAAAAGAAGGCTTTTTCTAAAATGAAGATCAAATACTTTTGAGAAATATTATGTATTTAATTAGAGGAAATTCATTTTTTTGTTAAATTTAAGAAGCATCCCAAGTCTGAACTCAAAATGTGGTATATTGTGAGGTCTTATAGATGACTCTTTGATATGTGTACAGTGTAGATTTCCAGACTTATATGAATAGTTTGTGAAGATCTCTTTAGTCTTTATTTGTTTACGCGAAACTCATCCCTCGCCGTGATCAAAGGGTAAAAAGAAGCATAAGCAAAGTAGGTTACACAAAAATTCTGGCATCTAAGAAAACTCGGATGGTTCCTGAGATATTGCCGATGGAAAATCTCATCGGGCAATCGGTTAGTATGAAATAAGACAATGGAAAATTGAGTGTTACTGAAAGTTTTGTAGCATAGACAAATTTTTGAATAACTCTTAAACATACGTTCTCATTTAAAGAAACATTCATGAGACGTTTTCATGTGATGCGTGCACACACTCAAATCGGTTTTTCTATTTTCCCGTGGAAATGCGACATTTTCTCGGAGTAAAAAATATCTTAGATGTTGACAGAGATAATAAGTTATTATCACACCAAATGTCATTAAAATCCGTCCAGTGGTTTTTGCGTGACACGTGCACAGAGAGGCAGACAAAAAATTTAAAAATAGCTGTTTTGATATACCAGGTGTCCCGTTTGGATGTATACATACGATTTACATGTTAATTTTTAACATTGGATTCCCATAAGGAAAAAGTTATGTCAAAAGAGTGCTTTGAGCAAACTAATAATACTAATTTAATATTATAACTATACTGTTACGCTTTAACAATAATAATGCAGTGAAATAAAGAAATGAATGTCGCAATTTTCAAGCAATTCACATTTTTACATAATAAATATTTCTGTCATGTGCTGTAAATTCAAATACCCCTGTCGCAGCATCTGCATAACATAGCGAATTTCCAAATATTAGGCACTGGCGGACCGCATCTAAGACCTGTATCTATTTAAAATAGTTTAGCTTTCTAAGAGTAAAAGAATTTTTAAAATCGGCTGGGTAATTAGTTTTGGTATTTTTGGGGACCCAAGAACCCGAACGGATTCTGTGCAGTATAGTTGTATCCATCTAAAATAATTTGGTTCTCTAGCAGTGAGAAATTTTTTAGAATCGGTTCGGTAGCTTATTACAGGCGTTTTCGGACCTGCAAGATCTCGGTGGACCTCATTAAAAAATCAGCTCGACCGTATATTCTAGGCGGAATTTATGTAATATATATATATATATATATATATATATATATATATATATATATATATATATATATATATATATATATATATATATATATTCAAAACCCGTTGTGTAGCATTCTACCCCGCATTTGCATCCGCAGGACAGTTGTGGATGTCAGATAACACAACCTGTACCTATCTAAAATAGTTTACCTCGGTAACAGTAAAAAAATTTTCAAAATCGGTCAGTTATTTTATTTTTGACACTTTTAGGTCCCACTCACACTGTCGGACCTTACATAACGTAATCTATATGTATCTAAAATAGTTTAGCTCTGTAACAGTGAAAAAATTTTCAAAATCGGTCAGTTAGTTTATTTTTGACACTTTTGGGTCCTATGGACCCTGGCGGACCTTACATAATGTAATCTATATCTATCTAAAATAGTTTAGCTCTGTAACAGTGAAAAAATTTTCAAAATCGGTCAGTTAGTTTATTTTTGATACTTTTGGGTCCTATGGACCCTGGCGGACCGTACGTAATGCAATCTATATCTATCTAAAATAGTTTGGCTCTGTAACAGTGAAAAAATTTTTAAAATTTGGCCGTTTAGTTTATTTTTTTACAATTATGGGATCAGTAAACTCTGGCGAAACTCATACAACTCTGGTACTCTAACAGTAAGAAAAGGGTTCTAGGGATCTCATATAACTTATGGCAGTCCGTAAGCTTCTTGCGGACATCATTTAATTAATTAATTCAAATACTTTAACTTACTAACTGTGAAAATTTTTTTAAAATCGATTGGTTAATTAATTTTTGGCCTTTTAGGTCCCGAAAATCTTGACCTTACATAAAATACCTTAAATCCATTTAAAATTGTTTAATTTTTTAACATTAATAATTCTTAGTGAAAAAATTTTCAAAATCGATTCAAAATATATTTCCGTGCATACATATGTACATTGTACATATTATGTTGTTTTGTTTCATATTTAATAATATTATATCATAACATAATCTTCAGTTTCTTGGTTCTTGAAAAATTCAATAAAAAAAAATCTTCAATTACATAAGCTTAGAAAATCTGCTTAATTTTCATTTTTCAACTTGAGCCAGCACTATGCTAATTATAATGAAATAAGTGAGAAACAAAAATATGTATATGTATGTGTATTATAATACATGTATGTGAATAGATATCACTTGTTCTCACAAAATTCTTTAAAAAAAAATGAAATATTTTTATATTTCATAAAGAACTGAGACTTAAATATAAATTACTTATTAGACTAACAAAGAAAGAAAACTAATACAAAAGTGAAAATTTACATTTTCTCGAAAAATACTTAAAATAGAAAAAAAATTATAAGAATATTTTCTTCATAATTTATTTTTTTTTGGCTTTATAACCATGTAAAAATCGAACTGTCTAATGATAGGATCGAATGATAAAAAATGGCCAGAAAACCTACTTCTGGGCATCCGATGTGTCTGGCTAAAGAATTTAGCCAAGCCAGATCAAAATCGAGTCTTCATACGAAATTTCATAAGCATTAAACGTTTGGCTCGAAAGTTATCGTGGCGACACACATATATATGTATATATATATATATATATATATATATATATATATATATATATATATATATATATATATATATATATATTTAGAGGATTTACCAATCAAACGTATAGCAGATGATTTAAACGCCTTTTATGGTCTATCAATTTATCAGAGAGAAGAAAACTTTTTGTTTGAGTTTAATAGTGAAATGTATCATCAAAATTTTTTTAATAATTTTAATTCTGTTTTTAATACTAACCTCTGTTATGAAGAGGGCCAACTGTTTTTCTTTTCTGATTATTCGTCTAAATCAAATCTAACAGATGACTCTGCATATTTACAAAATAATATCTTTTTTCAACACATACCCGACTTAAATGACTTTTTTCTGGCTAGTCAAACTGAAATTGATTTTGTTTTTCATGATCGTGTTTTGAATCTTTCTTCTGTTCAATTATCACCTGACGAATTTGATTTGTTATCGAAAGGCCTCAAATTTTCAGTTAACCTACCAGTTACCTTTAAACAAATAACAGAATTCTATGCAATAGTTCTTACTCAACTCAAAAGATTTAGTATAAACAATATTAATTTTTTGAAATTTTTGAATAATAGCAATATTAATGATACAGATAATGAAGCTATCTCTAACCTCAAACTTATCAATAGTTTAAACAAAAAATTAACCGAGTCGAATGTTTTACTTACTAAAGCTGATAAAGGCTCATGTTTGGTACTGGTGGACAGGAATGATTACAACACAAAAATACAAAATATATTAGATTCAACTAATTTCGTTTTATTAAATAATAATCCTACAGAACGTATAAAAGCTAAAATCAAAAATTTTATTAAGTTGTTTGATCTATCAAAGATTGTAAAAATCCCGATGAATCCCGTCACCCCCAAATTGTACGGCCTCCCCAAAATACATAAACCTGGTGGCAAATATAGACCGGTAGTATTACATTTTGATTCCTTGTTTTGTGGTTTGTCTCAATGGTTTCTTCAAAATATCTACAAATTCACTAATATTAATTTTAAATATTCTCTTAATAACACATCTGAACTTATTTCTTATCTAACAAAAATCGAATTACCTAAAAATTGTCTTCTACTCAGTTTCGATGTGGTCGATTTGTACACCCAGTCCCGACCGTTGAATTAAAATCTCTCCTTCGCGATTTTCTTACCACTAATTTCAACAACAACTCTGACGCCCCCAATATTGAAGCTATGTTGCAGTGCCTTAATCTTTTACTAGACTATAACTATTTTTCTTTTGACAAAAAAATTTACCAACAACTAAATAGCTTACCGATGGGCGCTTCTTGCTCACCTTTTATGGCCAATTTTTTCATGAATTATCTAGAGGGTTTAATTTTCGATTCAAATCACCCATGTTTAGAATGTCTTGGTTTCTGGAGGCGTTATGTGGATGACGTACTTGTAGTTTGGACTGGTACTCGGGACCAGGCATTGCAATTTTTAAATTTCCTTAACAACCTGCATGACAGAATTAAATTTACTCTAGAATTTGAGGAAAATAACAAAATTAATCTTCTGGACATCACCGTGAAAAGAGACCATTATTCCAAACGTTTTGAAATCTCTGTATTTCGTAAATCAACACATACAGACCATTGTATTCACCAACTTTCTTCTCATCCTATTTCTCACAAATTAGCTTTTTTCAACTATTCTTTTAATAGATTATTTTCATATCCGCTTAACACCACTAATTTTCTTCGTGAATTATCCATCATTATACATATAGGACATGCTAACGGTTATGAAACCGATTTTATATTTAAAATTTTTTCTAAACATTTAAATAAGCACTTTGACACATCGCTGTTTCCGAATTTAACTAAATCTATAAAATCACCTAATTTGAGATATGCTTCTATTCCATATATATCCTCACAAGTGAACGGGTTCCACAAATTTTTTCATGAAAATGGCGTTAAACTAACTTTTTCTTCTTGTAATACCATCGCAAGTCTTCTCACTAAAAACAAAGATACTATTAATCCTTTACACAGATCAGGCGTTTATAAATTCGAATGTCAATGTGGGGCTCTCTACGTTGGTCAGTCTGGCCGACGTCTCTGTACTAGATTTTCCGAACATTTAGCAGCAATTAAGGCTTCTAATTTAAAAAATTATTCTGCAATAGCTGAACACATTTTGGAAACTGATCACGAATTTGTGATCGCTGATAATTTTGAACCGTTACATTTTGCTAAAAAGGGGGCACTCTTAGACATGTTGGAAAAATTATATATCGCACACCATCATAATTTGAATCAATCAATTCTTAATGAGACTGCGCAACTTTTGTCATATGATCAATGTCGTTCTCTCATGAAAATAATATCTATGCAATTTGAACAGCCATTTAATAACAAAACTTCAAACACTACACATGATCCTACTTAACTATTGTTTTAATAATTAATTAATAATTACTTTTCAATTTTTTGTCTAACCTCAACAATTTAATTTTTCTACTAAAATATGTTCAACTTAATATTGAGTGTTTTAAGTGTAATAATTACTGGGTTTTACTTTTATATTATTTTCTAATTTTTAATGATTTTCGTAATTTTTTTGTGATGTTACATAATTTCTTTGTGACATACCTGTTTTTTCCTACAACTTCGTTGGAATTTTATATTCTTGATGTTTCCTGATACGGTAAGTATTTGGTCGCATCTGGTCTTCTAATATTTTATCATGATTTTGACTTTCCCTATTTCGTATGGGGTCCGTTAATTTTTTAATTCTTTGATTTTTAATTCTTTTAATTTCGTCTGTCATTTTGACATCCATTTGACATTTGGAGGTTATGTCCTTTTGATATTATTTCTCTCAGTTGTTTTCACAACTGAATTATTGATTTTTCCTGAAGATGGTCATTTAAATGACTGAAACATGTAGAACAATTTTCTTTCTTTTAGTTCGTTCTCAATAATTTATATGCAGCTGTCGCTAAAAAATTTTTTCATTATATATATTTATATATATATATATATATATATATATATATATATATATATATATATATATATATATATAAATTTTAGTGAAGATTGCCATCCATTATTTCTTTGGATGGCAATCAACATGGAAGGTACCAGTCAGCAAGGAAACTACCTGAGCAGAGCAGGCTGTTATAAATGCGCACAGTGACTACATCTAATTGATCCTTAAATATACAGACTAACATATGAAAACTATGTCTTTTATTCAAGATTCTGTATGGACGGGTTTGATCCGAACAACCTAATATATTGTTGGCTACGGTTATGCCACTAGTGACATCTCTATAAGTCAATTTATAAGTTATTGTTGTTTGCTCGGTGCCGCGACTAGTGAACCGCAGACAGTTCAACCGCGACAGTTCAACCCCGACAGTCCAACCAACGACAAATCAACCTAACGACAGATCAACCGAATGTTGATCAACCCCGACAGTCCAACTGACGATAATTCAGCCTAACGACATTTTAACTGAAGACAATTTAACCGTTGTACAATCTATTAACTAATAAGAACAAAATTATTTAAATTTTATCTAGTAATGAAATTTACCTCCCTTCAGACTTGAGACTAAATAAGTATCTATGTAATTTTAAGTCTCAAGGGCGACTCTTTGTTTAGACAATTAAGGGTATAATATTTGGTTGGGTTGTGTTGGATTTGGTTACCTTTCGTTGAATTCGATTAGTTTAGGTGTTGTCTGGTTAGGTTAATCTGTTAAGTTGTATTTGATTACGTTAGGTTGGGTTTGTTTATAATTTGTTGAATTCGGTTAGTTTAGGCTGGTTTTGGTTAGGCTGGGTCGGATTTGTTTACAATTTGTTGAGTTCGATTAGTTTAGGTTGGGTTTGTTTATAATTTGTTGATTTCGGTTAGTTCAAGTTGGGTTTGGTTAGGTTTATACATAATTTATTGAATTTAGTTAGTTTAGGTTGAGTTTGATCAGTTAGGTTTTATTTGATTGTGTTTGGTTAGGTTAGGTTGGGTTTGTTTATAATTTGTTGAGTTCGATTAGTTTAGGCTAGTTTTGATTAGGTTAGGTTGGGCTTGTTTATAATTTATTGAGTTCGGTTAGTTCAGGTTGAGTTTGGTTGTTTTATTTTAGGCTAGAATGAGTTTGTTTATAATTTGTTGAATTCGGTGGGCTCAGGCCGGCTTTGGTTAGGTTAGGTTGGGTTTGTTTATATTTTACTGAGTTGGGTTAGTTCAGGTTCGGTTTGGTTACATTAGGTTGTATTAGGTTAGGTAATGATGGGTTTATTTATAATTTATTGAATTCAGTTAGTTTAGGTTGGGCTCGGTTAAGTCAGATTTTATTTGGTTAAGGTGTGTTTGGTTAGGTTAGGTTACTTTTACTTATGATTTATTGAGTTTGATTAGTTTAGGTTGGATTTAGTTAGGTTAGGTAGGATTTGTTTATAGTTTATTGAGTTGGGTTAGTTCAGGTTGGATTTCGTTAATTTATATATTAGTGTTAAGCAGTTAAAATGTCATGTGGTTTAACTGTTCTACGGTTCAATTGTCGTTTGGTTTAACTGTCGTTAGGCTGAACTGTCGTGAGGTTGAATTGTCATCGGCTAATCTGTCGTTAGGTGGAATTATCGTCGGTTCATCCGTCGTCAGGTTGGACTGTCGTCGGTCGAACTGTCGCGGTTGAACTGTCCTCGGTTTACTTATTACAGAACCGTTGTTTTAAATACAACAGATAAACTAACTGGGTCCAATGCAACATTGTAACCGCTCAGATAAATATTTATTTATTATTAAAAATTTAAATTAAATCTTTTTAAAAAATGCACATAACCACTTACTATATATATATATATATATATATATATATATATATATATATATATATATATATATATATATATATATATATGTAACGCAAATGACTCCAATTATATCTTCGAAAATAAAACTACAAATATCTGCTACAAATGTCCGAAATAGACTGTTTTATTTTTATTATTTTAGTTGCTAGGAAAACTAATTCAATCGTTATAATTTCAACTTTCATATTTCACACAGCAATCTGTATGAATTTACAAAATTAAGAAATTTACATTTTCACGGCAATCTTGTGCCCGGTACATACGCCCCCCATCGCAAAAAAAATAAATTTTCCGAGCAACAATTAAAAAAAAAAAAATCTTCCTTTTGAGGAGAAAAGTTTCCAGGAAACAATTTTAACTGTATCCTGAATACATAAAAACTCCCCAAAATACAATGCTAAATAATTACAATTCATGCAAATATTGAATTAAATATGAAAAAAAAAAATATATGTACATATATAGAAAATTAAATATACAAATATAAAATTAAGGTATAGATATGCATGCTCCATGATTCGGATGTTTTCTCTTTTTCCAGAAATTCTTCCAGAAAGTAGATATCCGAACCTGTAACAAAACAAATAAACGGCAGAAAACAATCCCAACAAAATATGTACATTAAAATATTTACAGACTTATTTTATATATACAGATAAATATTTACAAGCTTTTATGTAATTAAACATTACATAAAATTAAATCACATATGCCGTTTTTAATCGATCGATCGATACATTATCCGATCTATTATTTATTTTAAGCTTAAAATATTTATCTCCCCTTTCATAATTTCCATGGTTACGCAAATGACTCGCCTTTCAATTACTTCAAAGGGTCCCAAATAATTAGGAGCCAGTGAAGATTTAACTCTATCGTCCCTAATATATACAAATTTGGCAGACGATAGATTTGCATCTACGAAACTTTTATTTTTATAAAATTTCGTAAAGAAATATTTTGTATTTTGAATGCTATTTGATAAAGCATTCGCAAAATCATATTGACTCAATTTATTATCATTTGCGTTACAATATGATATTAATTGATATGGTAACCTTAATGGATTACCGTATAAAATTTGTGAAGTATAAGTAATTATAGTTGAAGCATAACTTTAAAGGAATAGCTTCAACCCACCTTGAAAATCTACCAACGATTGATACAATAAAGGTATAATCGTCGCAAATTAGTAGGGGTCAAAATTGGTAGAAGTCAAATTATATCCAGATGGATTGATGAAAATCTATCATCTGGTTCAATTATGGGTTTTAACCGTGCAAAATCGTGTCCAATAAATATGTTTTTCCAACATTTATCACATCATTCAACAACACGATTGATCATTTTGGCACAGTAACTCCACATTAAATCTCTCTAATCAGTGTTTGTCAGCAGCATGGCTTAATGCACTTTTCTGCGTGCATTCCATACTTTAAATGGTATGAACAAATTTTCTGATGACTTTTTGAATTGAAAATTTTTTCAATTTTTCATAATTTCTTTTCTTAACTTTGTTACTACGGAAATTATGATTTTCATTTGATTTTTCAAATTTACTTTTAAATGAAATTTATATTTTGTAAAATTTGATTAAATTTTTTAAGAAATCTAACATGTCATCAGCTGTTCCACCAAAGTCGTCAACAGGTAGTTTATTTAATGCACACAAAAAAAGGCAAAACGTTTGCTGGCACATTATTTAAAAATATTTGTTTTCATCATTTGAAATGTTTTTTTATGACAAATAATAAATTTCTACATCATTTTTATCGAACGGTGGCTTTTCATTTACAGAATCCGCCAATACCCGTTCTGATGTAGTTTAAAATTGAATATTTTGACTTGGCCGTGTCATTTTTGTTTTGCTTTGAAAACAAATATTTTCAAAAGCAAGCAATATATATAATAAATATAAAACATAAGTGGTTAACGACTCACCAAAGCAAACGTCGGTTGGTCACCACTGTAACGCAAATGACTCCAATTATTTCTTCGAAAATAAAACTACAAATATCTGCTTCAAATGTCCGAAATAGACTGTTTTATTTTTTATCATTTTAGTTGCTAGGAAAACTAATTCAATCGTTATAATTTCAACTTTCATATTTCACACAGCAATCTGTATGAATTTACAAAATTAAGAAATTTACATTTTCACGGCAATCTTGTGCCCGGTACATATATATATATATATATATATATATATATATATATATATATATATATATATATATATATGAAATATATATATATATATATATATATATATATATATATATATGAAATTCCATCAGAGGGGTGGTAATAAATTATGAAAACTCCCCCTGGTCCCCCGACTAATAATTTATAAATGGCAATTATTTAAAAATATATTTAATAAAACATTAACACTGGCTGGACTGATAGACAACGCACAGCCTAGGCCGGTTGATCTAGAAGTATGAAATAAAGAATTTTTAAAAATTCATCTCGTAAGTGGATTAATTTCGATGTTTGCCGGAAAAAATAAACAATCTTATTCTATGAAAAATGTATTTTATTTTATATCCTGAAAAATTCTAAATATTAATCACAACGAAATAATTAATGATAAAATGACAAGTGGTCATCCAACAAATAAAGTATACCAAGATAATGATCCATAATCATTTTGTTACAAACTAAAATAAAAACGTAAAAAGTAACGCTGAAATCTATTAATGTTAAAATAAAAAAAATTCGCAGTTGCGTAAGATACTAAAATACAGTGGACTTTCGGAGATTGTCCCATCAAAAATTGTCCATATTTCAGTGATAGGGATTTAAACATCGCATGTTTACGTCACAGGAATACTGCAAACACACAATTTTTGTGAATACAATGTTCGTGTGACGTAAACATACGATGTTTAAATCCCTAAAGCCGGGTACACACGTGAGCACGAATGCACATGAGGCAAGCCGAAGACGTACACTTGCTCAAGTGTATACGTCTGTTCAGAACGCGGCAATATGCCTCAGATACATGCCGAGGCGAGGCAACGGCGAGCCATATCGAGTCGGTACATCAAAGGAATTCCTGCCTCGGTTCTATTCTAGTGTGTACGTGGTGTACGTTGTCCATTAATATTTAAATTTTTTAAACGTTTGTGTAATTGTTGTCAACGTGTTACGACTTGTATTTTATAACTTGTAAAATATTATATAGACTTGTAAAAGAGTCACCAGTGGCTAAATATCGTAAAGTAACTGCTAATCTTTGTTCTCCAGAAATTGCTTTTCTCAAATCTGTATCTTTCTTTTTAACTTTTTCGTAAATACATTGCGTCAGGAAAATAAAATCTTCAGGAGACATTCGAACAAAATTTTTAAAACGGCCATATTCTTCATCATAAATTAAGTTATTTAGGATATTTGTAGACAAAGGTCTATTTATACAGTGCGTTCATTTCAAGATTACACATTGCATAATATAATATAGTATATGACTGTCCACTTCAAAATTACACATAGGGAAAATTTCAATGGTAATTTATAGTGTTCCTATGGAAATTCAATTATTATTTTCTTAAAAGTATTGGTGTTCAGTTGAAAATTACACATTGGTATTACTGAATAGCAAATTTTATTGAATAATTTATTTAAGAAACAAAAATTAACAAATTATTGTTGTTTATAGAGATATTTGCCGTGAAAACGAGCCAATATTTCTCTTGCCTTAAAGTACCACACACATTTTTTTCATTTTCCATTTTTCTTTCATTTGAAGTTTAATAATTGATATGTTTTACTTTTAATTGCAAACGATTTATTTTAAAATATTCTGACAAAATTTTAAAAAAATGAAGTGTTATTATTAATTTCCCTAGAAACACTATCTCTTGGATTTCCTATGTGTAATCTTCTACTGGACGCACTGTATATAATTGAGTAGACCACCAACGCCTTTGTTTTCTTTTTTTTAATTAAATTAGACATTACTATGAAAGCAGCATTTGCCAAAACAATATTGTACTCATCTGCAATTTTTAAAAGTGCTGAACAAATGAGCATTAATGGCTCACTTATTTTATTCAGCCTCGTTCGTAGGAACTTTAAATAACGGAAATTGAATTCGAGGCATACTGTACGTCCTCGGCTTGCCTCATGTGCATTCGTGCTCACGTGTATACCCGGCTTAACACTGAAATATGGACAATTTGCGATTGGAAAATCTCCGAAATTCCACTGTACGCTGCCAATGGGGTGTGGCACACAGCTTTCTCGTACTTGTAAAAGCACCTTGGTAATTTAATGCCCAATATATCTTTGTGTAATTTAATATAGGTACGTAAATTAATAAAAATAAATGAACAAAACGATTCATAAAAAATTGAGCGAAATGGGACTAACAGTAAATAAGATATTGACATTTAATGGGATTTCATGGTAGTGCCGTGGATACCATTACTCCGAATGCAATGAAATTTGTAGGGGACCATCTAGGAAGCAGACCGCATAATTTCTGATAATTTCATAAAAATGAATTGAATATCAGAAGTTATGTCACCTGGGGCAAACTGGTGACACACAGACGGACAGACACCAAACCAAAATTATTCAGGAAGCTCTAAAACGTAAAATGTGCGCAAAAAATTTTATTTTGGAGGGGAAAATTTTTTTTATTTTTCAAAACTGATCACAATGCTTTCGCTGCTTTAGTAGTCTCGAAAGCAATAAAACAATTAGGCAATTTGATTACACACGGCATAAATACATACCGCAATCCCGAAAATTTTTATATTAAAAATATTTTTTTGGACAATTTTTTACTTTCGTTTTTTAAAAAAGAGTTTAAAAATTTAAGTTTGACAAATATGACAGCTGTTTGTACATCTCTATATCCATATTGCCTAATCTATGAATCTAGTAATGCCAATTTCACACGTAAGAAATTTTGACTTCTTTAATATGGTGTAAAATTAAATATTACAATCACAGTTGTAATGTGATGGCCTGTTTATTAAATATTAAGTTGAATATTTGAGGAAAAACTACAAATTATTTTGATAATTAATGTATTTAATTAATAAATTTTCTGTTACTGTAACAGGCTAATGTGAATATACCATTACAATTTATTTCGTATTTTTTTAGTATAAAATGCAATTTCTCAAAAAATTGAAATAGAATAATGAAAATTTTAGTATAATTGGTAGTCTGAAGTAATAAACTAATTTTTAAGAAACCTCTCAACATATGTTCCCATTTGAAAAAAAAGATTTTTCTGTTCCAAAAAAACCGTGAGTTCTAGAAGTCTGGAACAATTTTTCGTGAATAGCCTCCTCTATTTTGAATATTTTTTGTATAAACCTTTTTTCGATTACATGCATATTTTAGGAATAAATCGAATGGCAACTCCTGAAAAACTCACACGATATATATATATATATATATATATATATATATATATATATATATATATATATATATATATATATATAATTCTGACAAGTCTCCCAAGTTTTTTATCTACGAAAATTCTTATAAATGCGGCGTTTACTAGTACGCAGCTGCAAAAGGCGTTAATTTGACGATGTTATAAAAATTTATTACCAACGTTTTACTTTTAAATTTACATAAAAGATACTGAAATAACATACGCGAGAATATATTTGTCCGACAAAAATGGTGCGCCGTTCACCGTGTCCGCCATCTGTAAATTGTCAAAATAACAATGTATCATAATTTTACTACCAACCAGTTAATTTTTTCACAGTTGTTAAATAAATATCTTTAGAATCAGATAATAGCATTGTCCGACAAATTATTTGCGGTAAATTCTCAGTCCGACGCGACGCTCTGAAGATGTCAATTTTACACATAATATGTTTATTTATGACCACTTGTCGGACAACAATGTCACATGTAGGTCACATTATAAAATTAAAAAAAAAAATTACATTTACGAAATTTTGCACTTAAACCATTGATTTAATACATACACAGTAAGTTAGTATGACCATTATTTAATAAGTAAAATACACATATTTACATTATATATAAATGCGTGTCTAATCCGCACTTGACGAATATTTTAATTTAGTTTTTTATTTAGATTTCAGTCTAAATCACCATTACTTTAAAATAAAAAAATTTTCTTTTTTTTACTATATACTAGTTTTAGCCATTAAGGAACTCTGAATTAATAAGGCTTTGAAACGCACTTGGCGAAATTTTTTAATATAAACATCTATTTATACAATGAATCATAAAATTTTATCGTTTACTTTATCCTGAAATTTATGAAATAGTCTGTCGAGGAAACCTGAATTAATGCATGTCCAACACGCACTTGGTGAAGTTTTGTTATTTTGAAATTTTAATTCGTTAATTACTTTGTATATCTACTTGTGTAATATTACTAAAATTCTCCAAAATTTTAACAATTTTAAATTTTATAAATTGTTATAATTTTATAGAAAATTAAACATTTAAATTTTTTGTTAACTTACTTTTTAGTGTTCCGTACAGCACAGCTGTAAACTGGAACACTCATAACATTGTGTTACTTTTTTGCTGAAACAACAGTCGCAAATTCTGAAATATTAGCCGCGGGGGCGTAGTACGCTTATTTTTTTTAAAAAGGAAACGAAATATTAAAAAAAAAAATACTAATAAAATTTATTATCTCAGGTAGACATTTTACAGTTCATTTGGTCATATTAGGTGTTAATTTTAATATTAAACACAAAAATACGGAAAAATAAACTGGTAATAACGAACCCCCCAAATACTAAAAAAATTCCACGTTACCCATAGACGTCAAATAAAATAATAGTATCCTTCTATTAATTCAGGCACCGTAAAAATATTTTAGATTATTTAAATATATTGTAAATTATAATATACTTATATACCTACTATTAATAAAAAAAAACCGTTGCAATTAATTTTTCTAACATTTAAAATGTATTTTTGAAATTTAAAAAATTGTAGAAATTCAATTTATATAAAGATCTGATTGTTCTGCGTGAACTATAATATAAACGTCATATTCAAGTCATTGTAACCAATGTGACAAAAGCAAACATAACTATAACTAAATAAATATGGTTCACAATAGCATTGCAGGTTAAGTTGTTATTATTATTCATTTCAAAGTACTATATGATTTTTATTGTAGCTGGTAAATATTATTATCATTTATAGGAAGGAGCATGGAAAACCATTCTGAATAAATTCAACAGTTGTAATAGGCCTCGAACCATACAACAAATTAAAAGCAAATTTGATAATTTGAAAGAAAATATGCAGCTAAGAAGAGTATTTGTAAAAAATGTTTGATATTATAAATAAGAAAACGGTATTTGGTTTAAATAATCAATATGATGATGATGCCAATGAAAATCAACCTGTCAATCAATCTTTCGAAATCTCTGTGGTATATGTTGAAGAAGTTGCTCCAGGTATGGATGATTTGTTGTATAAGTAAGATGATTTTTTTATTAGTTTAATTTTTATTTGTAGATAAAGTTTCATGTAATGAGGTACCGATATTTCTTGATGAATCCGTCGATATTAGAGATGGTAATTGTACATTTGTATCATTTAATACCATTGCTGAATGATTCCCAAATTTGAATAAATACGTAATTAATTTCAGTTTTCATAAAATATTTTTACAGATAAGTCTCATAATCAGGAAAACAGTGTTTACATTCCAAAAATGACTACACAAAAAAGGCAATAATTGCGCGGATCAAATCGTGAAATTTATTCGATTTTAGCAGATTAGATTTAATTAGTTAATTAAAGAAATTATCGCTGTATACGATATACATAGATAGCCCGGGGTAATGACGCAGGTGTAGTAACTACTGTCCAACTATCATGAATATAACTGACAGATATTCTAAAGCAAATTAAGAAATTTAACTAAGGGTTGATTTTGAACCGCTTTGAATCCCACATCCATTCCACTAAGATCAGCAAGAAATCGGTCAGATGCGGCGAATCGGTAGTAGGTGGTGAAGAACCAGTGGAAGCAAAAATAAACCGCGAGTTTGTTACCAGCGACACGACTGGTTTATTACCGGTCAATCGTCGATCCTTAATTGTCCGCCCGTGCCAATTGGCGAGAGAATGGCGTGGATATGACCGTTACTAACCTGCTGGTTGATCGTGGGAGAATGATTTACGTGTACGACGTAGCCCTCTATTGTAGTTATTTACGTGAACGATTCGACCGCATAAATTGTGATGAAAGATTTTAAACGACAATTTTGACAGCTAACCTATTTGTGGATAACAACAGACAGACTATGACAATCGGTTTCTTTCAATCAAAAGCGACCAAAAAAAGGGAAATAATTCTCCACTTGAAGTTGATTACAAATTTTCGATATCTAATAATTTTGAATAACGATAATGTATTTATTTCTTTTGTTGCAGGAAGAGGAACATCTACTTATTGGTACGGTTAATTTTAGTTAAGGTTAATAATAATTATACATTCAAAACTTGGAAGAATACCAAGGGACTACGCCCACTTTCTACAGAATAATAATAATAAGTGCATCAATTTAACAATTTATTGACCTGTATGAAGTTAGCCACCCATTTTTCGAATTTCAACATTTTCAAAGTTTTTCCAATTTGTTCTATGTTTGTTCTACATTATTCCAGAATAGCAAATCCAAAACCCAAAAATATGGCGAAAAATCGAAAAAAAACCCTTTTTTGGACTGACCCCCCATTTTTCGAAAAAGTAACTTTTTATTGTTGTTCCAGGCTGTTCTAATTGTTCTGAACATTGTTCCAAAGTATTACTCTCTCAAAATAAAAATTTAAAAAGATATAGCCAAAAATAGTACAGGACTTACCCCCAAGAGTAAAGTACCCTTTTTATGACTGTTCTCGCGCTGAAAATTTTGTTCTGAGTTGTTCTAGGCCTCTTCGTCATTGTTCTATAGTTTCGAGCCGACCGGCCAACTTATTCGATCAAAAAATCCGAAAAACAAAACAAAATTTTCCACCCCCAAGAGTAAAGTACGCTTTGTATGATTATTCTGGCGCTGAAAATTTTGTTCTGAGTTGTTCTAAGCCTCTTCGTCACTGTTCTATAGTTTCGAGCCGACCGGCCAACTTATTTAATCAAAAACTCCGAAAAAAAAAATTTTCCATCGCCTCTTCAGCGCGAGAACAATCATACAAAGAGTACTTTACTCTTGGGGGTGGAAAATAATTTTTTTGTTTTTCGGATTTTTTGATCGTATAAGTTGGCCCGTCGGCTCGAAACTATAAAACAATGACGAAGAGACCTAGAACAACTCTGAACAAAATTTTCAGCGTGAGAACATATAAAGGGTAGTTTACTTTTGGGGGTAAGTCCAGTACTAGTTTTGGCTATATCTTTTTAACTTCCCATAGGAAGTTATTGTAATGGGTCCGATCTTACGAATCGCTAATATTAACATATCTCCACGTTTCAAGGTCACTAGAATCCGAATCCATCGTTTTTAGCGTAATGTTTGTGTGTGCGTTCGTTAGTTCGTTCGTTCGTTCAACTTGCACTTGACGACTTTATTTTATTATTAACTAATTTGTTTAGTGATAGTGAATATAAAAAAATAAATAAATAATAGTACGGTGCAGTTATTCAAAAAAACGGCCTAACCTCAACATCCAAAGCAACAGTTTCACTCCAACTCCAAATTGTTCTATACAGTCCACATATTATTTGGCAAAAGTTACACCATTTTGAGGGTTGGGTTTTGGGGGGAGGGGGGTAGAAGTAGGCAAATTAACGGTTTTTTTTAAATATTTCGGAAAAGTAGCAATTTTTAGTATTTTTAGCAACTGTTGCACCTATTACCAGATGTAGCAATGGCTAAATAAGAAGAAGAATCCGCTCGAGTGGGGGTGAAAGAAGATTGACGAACACCTGAGAACAATTAAAACAGCACGTCGTGCAGCTCCCGAGGAATTACTTTCCTTCATAGTGTGCGCTTGTAAAGCGAATGCATCGGTAACTGCGAATGCAGAAAGAGTGGTCTAAAGTGCTCAAACATATGCGGTAATTACTAAGGGCTAGGATGTGATAACAGGGATACGAACATCATAGACGAAGATTTAGAAGAGGAGGGCGCTATGTTTGAAGAAGACTAATCGCAATTTCCTTTTACAAAACACAATCCTGTATAAAAAAAAATTAGTTTCCTTAGTGATAATGTATTAGATAGATTATTTTTGTATAGGCACTTTTTGCATTAAACTGCATAGTTTTCGAAATATTTAAAAAAAAAACTGACGAAAACCGTTAATTTGCCTACTTCTACCCTCCTTCCCCCAAAACCCGACGCTCAAAATGGTGTAACTTTTTACCAAACAATATGTGGACTGTATAGAACAATTTGGAGTTGGAGTGAAACTGTTACTTTGGATGTTGAGGTTTGGGTCTAAATTAGGGATGATCGATATTCATTGACGGTAGAAAAACATCGATGTTTAGCGGGAAAACATCGATGTAAAAACATCGATGTTATGTCCTCGATAACATCGATACATCGATGTTACGAGAATAATATCGAAACATCGATATTACTCTAAGCTATCCAGTATTTAAAAAGTCCTTTAGCTGATTTAAAACAAGATCCATTACTTTTATGGCAAGTTTTAGGAACCACTTATCCAAACTTGAAGAAAATTGCCATCAAATATTTGTGTTGCACAGCGACTTCAACAGCTTCGGAGACACTTTTTTTCAAAAGCTGGGCAGCATTTGTATCAACAAAGGAACAGATTAAAAGGAAAACTTCTAACAAAATGACTTTTTTGCAAAGTGTACCAAATAAATTCTGGCAATGTTAATTTTTAATAAATAAAATAATAGATATTTTATTTAATAAATAAAATAATAAATAATGGTTGTTTATTTTGCAACCTAAACATCGATGTTTTCGGACATCGATGTTTTTCTTTCGATATACATCGTATATAGATACTCTTGAATCGATGTCAACAGCGATGTTTTTCTAATATCGATCATCCTTAGTCTAAACACAGCACCGTACTATAAACAGTTAGAGTGACTAGGGCTGGAACTCAAGTTCTGTAGCTTATCAGTCTACTTTTTTCTTGCTTGCGTCAATTTAATGAGTGTAACAAGAACTATTTAATACGTATTTAAATTATAAGAGGAATTTAACATTTTATTCCTCTCAGCTTCTAAAGTTATGGACCAAAATTTTCCGAATTAGTTTTAATTTAAAGCTCTTATATAAAACTACCTGCAATTTTTCAGATTTTTTGTATTTCAAACTTTTGTAACTTTTAAAGTTGCCGATCGAAATTACTCTAAATAATTTTAATTCAGTGTTTTTAGTAGGTGCCAGTATCTGTAATTTTTTCAGATTTTTTAGATCAATAGTTTAAAAATTACAGGTGGACGAAAACTGTCGACAAAAAATGACCACTTGAAGCTCAATATTTCACAAAGAAGGCTTTAAAATGAAAATAGTAAAAGGAAGCCCAACTTCATTTTACTATTTCTGAGAGTCTCGTTCTCTGGTTTGAAAACAACGTATTTTTCGTCGAATTTTCCCTTGAAAAAATTAAATTTATACAACCTATACGATAAGAACGGGACGAGGCGAGAGTACGGACGCTGTCCGTTTTCGGGCCCGTAGAACACTATGTGAAATTTCACGCTCTTTCAAAATCCGAAGTAAAAAATAGGTCTTTCCATTTGAAAAATACGACTTGACCTCAAAATGACCTTAATAATGAAGATCAAGGTCTAATTTAAGGTCACCATTTAATGTCTCCCTTCGTACCTAACAACTTTTATAAAGGTCATTTTTTGATAGGTGGGACCTCTGGCGAAATATTTAGATGCATAGATTAAAATGGCCCACCCCGTGGGCCATATATATATATATATATATATATATATATATATATATATATATATATATATATATATATACTCCCCAAAACAAAATAAGGGCCACTTGAAAGTTTGTATTTTAAAAATGATTTATGTCGATCCACGTCAAAATAGCTTTTCTAAATGACTGCTGTTATGATATTAAGTGGTTGAGTAAATGATAACAGTTAGGTTTAAGTGATATTATTGTTGAGGGGAAGATTTAAACGTTTTTTTTGTCTCGCACCGCGTCAAGTGGTTAGTTTTACTTATTTTTTTGAATTTGATTTTAAATCAGTTTGCGCTAGATTATTGATTGCTGAGGTTGTTTTTTGAAGTTTGGCGTGTTATTCAATCATTTATTTTTACAATGCCGAGAATTCGACACCATATGGACGAAGCTACTGCTACCAGAGCCGTAACGATGATTGAGAGTGGTCAATCTCAACGTTCCGTGGCTCTGCAGTTGGGTTGTTCACGAAGGGCTATTCAAATTGTTTGGAATCGGTATCAGCAGACCGGTAGTGTAACCCGGCGCCGTGGCTCAGGAAGAGTTCGTGCTACCACTGCCCGTGAAGACCATTACATTCGACTGTGTGCACGACCTGAGCCGACTGTTACCGCAGGTACTCTGCAAAATCGCTCACATCGATCTACTGATACTGTTGTCAGTAATCAGACCATACGAAATCGTTTGCATGAAGACCAACAACGTTCAAGAAGACCAGTAATCCGTACCAAACTGACCGGAGCGCATCGTGCAAACCATTTAAGATTTACACGTGAACACCTTGAATGGGGCTTGGAGGAATGGCGTCACGTACTCTTCACGGATGAGTGCAAGGTGAAGTTTTTTAGTGATGTTCGACGTATAAGAGTGTGGAGAAGAAGTGGGGAAAGGTTTTCTGATCGTCACATTCATGAACGCGACAGATTTGGCGGTCCTAATGTCATGGTCTGGGGTGGAATTAGTTTGCAAGGCAAAACTGAGCTTGTTTTCCTGAACGAGGGTACTGTAGCGGCTCAAAGTTACATCGAACAGGTTGTCAGACCCCATGTGATCCCCTTTGCACAACGAGCGGCCGATGGATTTATCCTGATGCAGGATAATGCCCGAGTGCATACCGCTCGAGCGACGACAGCTGTCCTTAGGGAGGCTAATATACAGGTTTTACCGTGGCCTGCAAATAGCCCTGACTTGAACCCAATAGAACATCTTTGGGAACAATTAAAACGGCGAGTCAGAGCAGCCGGAGAGGATGTGCACACCCAACAACAGCTGATTGATGTCTTGATAAAATGTTGGGAGGAGATTCCTAATGAAACCGTTAGGCATCTTATTGAAAGCATGCCGAGGAGGCTTCAAGAATGTGTTTTAAAAAGGGGAGGGCATACTCGATATTAAATCACCGAAAAGTTGCATAATGTGTGCTTTTACTCAAAACGTGAACGTTTGTTGATGACTGTAAAAATGACTATAAAAATGATAAAATCCTAAAAAAATGTAATTATGGATTAATTTTTTATTTAATCTTATTAAAATTAATTTTATTTAGTAAAAAAATAGTTCCTTAATTAAATGTAAGCATACCTTATACTGTAACTTATATAAAAATAAATTTATGCAGCAAAACATGAGTGGCCCTTATTTTGTTTTTAGTAGTATATATGTAATTATTACCATATAGTACAAATATGTTTTCATTTTTATAAGTAGCCTGAAAAATTTCCAAATTATTTTATTTTCATTTTTTACAAATATGCAGCAGAAATTTTGTCGGACAATCGTTTCAATGTGTCCTCTATTTCATTCCAAAGGACATAAAAAAATTAGATTGTTGGTAAATGGTAATAAATAAACATAATATGGTAAAATTGACATCTTCAGAGCGTCGGACTGAGAATATGCTGCAAATAATTTGTCAGACAATGCTACCATCTGATTCTAAAGATATTTATTTAACTGTGAGAAAATTAGCTGGTTGGTAGTAAAATTATTAAACGTCGTTATTTTGACAAGTTATAGACGGCGTACACGGCGAACGGTACACCATTTTTGTCGGACAAATATATTCTCGCGTATGTTATTTCATTATCTTTTACGTAAATTTAAAAGTAAAACGTTGGTAATAAATTTTTATCACATCGTCAAATTAAAGCCTTTCGCAGCTGCGTACTAGTAAACGCCGCATTTATAAGAATTTTCGTAGATAAAAACTTGGAAGACTCGTCAAAATGAAGCCGCACATGAAGTTCCAGAGGAATGGTGATAAACTATGAAAACACCCCCTGGCCCCCGGACTATATACTTTTAACATTCGTCCTTAAGTTATTGTAAACAATATAGAAATATACGCTATTTAAAAACATTTCAGCTTACATGACTTTTCAGTGGAAGAAATTAAGAAAAAAGTCGCCACCGTTTTCCATTAGAAATTAAAATTATTAAATAGATAAAATTATCACATAAAAATTACTGCAAACTAAAATAAACAAATAGAATTTCAGTTAAAATTCACTAGAAAATAATAATACCGCTGTTGCAGCATCCTGCATAACATAGCGAATTTCCGTTTATAGAAATTAGTTTTTCTTGGAAACTAGCTGACATAGAATAATAGTTTAAAGACCTTTTTTATGTGAGTTTTTCTCCTCTTTCCAATGGTGTAAAAAAATTTCAAAAAAATTTTTGAATTAGGGGAAATTTTGACGAAAAACTAATTTTTTTCACGAAAAATGCCTCAAAAATCATGTTCCGGGAATCGGATGTGCCTGGCTTGCGAACTTGTCCAACGGTTTGGGACTTCCAACATTTTCACCAAATTTTGTAAAAGTAGGACATTTCGTTCGAGAGTTATCGTGCGGACACACACACACACACACACGCTTAGTTTTCTTAGTGCTTAGCTTTCTTTTTAGTATTAACCAGGGAGGTATCAAGCTTGGGAATCGCCGTAGTAATAGTAATTTAGGCCAATACTCTTATTCGTTTAGGAATTAAACGCCCAAAAAATTACGAAAAACATAGCATATACCTTGTTTATCAGCTAGTTTGTATTGTACTTGACAACGATGTGTAGCTCAGTGTGAAAAGTATATTGACGGTGCAGCTGAGAGATCCCAGGTTCTAATCAACTCGACGTTTCGTATACAATTTTTTTTTATTAATTTTTATTTTTTTTCCCTTTTTTTGGTAATATTGTATCATAACTCGTTCCGATAAAAAAAAAATTGTACGCAATCAAACTTGGAACCTCTGGAATGCTGTTCTTTGAAGTTAGAATTTCTATTACTAAAGTCATTTTAAAATGGGCATTGCAGTTCACCGCAATTTTATATTTTTAAAAAATGTTATTTCAAATGTCCAAATTCTCGTGCAGATTATTTTAATACGCGCGGTGCCTTGTTTCTAGAACTTGGCTTAGATTCATTCTTTTCAACTAAAATGAATGTAGTGACCCATCGTAATAGTAAAAGTGCCCATTCAAAAACCCGCGAGTCAAAATAAAAATAGGCATAGTTTGTCGGCAGTCTTAGAACGATTGTGTTATTTTGTCAATTACAGTACTTGACTGTAGCCTTTTATACGACAAACTTAAAGACTAAAGTGAACCCTTGTCTTATTTTATTACTAATTGAATGTATCTAAACATAAACTTTTTAGTATTCGATTAGAAACAAAAAGATACCTCTGTCACAGCATCCTACATAACCTGGAGAATTTCCATAGATTAGATACTGCAGGATCTCATATAACAATTTGTATCCATCTAAAAGAGTTTAACTCTTTATCAGTAAAAAAAAAAACATTTTAAAAACATTAACATTTTTGGGACCCCCGGAATCTGGCGAACCTCATATTATAACATAATTTCATCTAAAACAGTTTAGCACTCTAACAATTAATAAATTTTCAAACTCGATTGGGTAGTTTCTTTTTGTGGTTCGCAATAATCTAACCGACCTTATATTACATAACCAGTGTTCATGTAAAATTGTTTAACTTTCAGACAGTAAAAAATTTTCAAAATCGGTCTAGTACTTTTTGAATTATTTTTAAGTAGGTACCTACAATGTAAACAAATGTTCTTTCTCCCTTTTGCGTTTTAAGTGCAGTATTTTGGAAATACAATTAACACCCATATAAAAGCTGCATCGATTCTTGAAAATATAAAATTATTTGCAGTACGCAACGAAAATTTATTTTAATTGGAATCGACTAATTCACAATGTTAATCGTTTTTTTTATCCTGATTCTCTAAGAAATTATTTTCCTGCTAATTCAGTTATTTTATCATAATATAGGTACTTGATATCATTAATATTATGAAAGTTTACTTAAAAATCATATTTAATTTCTTTATTTTACTTATAATTATTCCTTTATCTTCAACATTTTCTTTTTTGATTTTACTCATTTTTCGCTTAAACTATCTTATCCTATTCATAATTTCCTTAAAATATTTTTTAATTTCTTTTCTAATCCCTTATTTACTTTTTCTATTCATAAAATTCCCTTTATATTTAGCTTAATTATCATTTTCATCTTTTAAATACTTTTTCCTCTTCAATATTTTCTTTTGCTTTTCCAACATTTCGATATATTTTTCAACATTTTATATTCATAAATCCCCCTAATCTCTTATTTTTTCTTGCATAACCCCTTAAATCTTTAATTTTTTTACTTTTAATACTTTTAATTATATATTATGTGTTCGAATTCCTAATATTTTATAAATATTTATTAATTATCATTTTTTTCATAAATTATTTTATTACTATTAGCAAGTTTTCTTTTCAAACTTCAATTTGCTTTTTAGTTTAATACGTTTAAAACATAGAGCGTTTTCCCGTTGGGGCTACCGTAGCGAGAAGCGACGCTACTTTGTGTTCGCGTACTCGCAACCATTGATTTCGGTGGTCATTAGAGCTATGTTTAAAAATATTTTGAAATGACTAACGCAATATGGCTCCCGTTGACACATAACTTAAAAAAAATTAAATTTTTCAAACTGTTTATGTTTTAATAATTTTGTTATTGTAACGTATTTAAATTTTTCAATAGGAATGAGTTGGGTTGAAAAGGCGGTTTGCTTAAGTGTTTAACTTAAAAAAAATTTTGAGTTTATTCAGTAATGAAGTTTAAAACAATTTTACATTATTCTCAACAAAGCTGTTATGGTACGTTAATAATAATTGAAACATCTCACTAAAATTTCGGAAATTAATATTGCTTTCTTTTAAATACAAATGGAATAAATCATAAAGTTATTCAGAATAATTGAATTGTTTTTTAAACCACAAAAAAATAAATAAAAAAAATGAAAATACAAACAATTATGAATAATTGAAATTTTACTTACATTAGTAGATTTCGGCAACTGCAGAACGTCTTTCCTTTCGAAGGTTGGAAAACTGGCATTTTGATTTACACAAATTACAGAAAATTCACTGCTCAACAATAAATTATATTATTTTTAACTTGTAACAATGAACCCCTTTTGAATAGTAATTAGTTATTATGTAACAATACTGACAGCTAGACCAAGACTTTGAACTTTGCTCTGGGGCGGATGGAACTAAACTGTCTTTTTTGAATCAATAACTTTAAACTTATTCTGTGCCTTTGGCACGTTTACGTGACACTTTTTTAACGCTTAAGACAATTAATCCAAGGCTATTTCGTTCATCGAATTAATCGTATAATATCACATCATTACCATACTTAAATGGCTACACGGTTAATATAAACTTAAGTTACGGCTTCAATCAGCGAGTAATCCAAACTAACATTTCCGTTATTGATTTTGTATTTCATTTCTTGTTTTTAAAGACATTTTTTTTTTCCAAGCGGTTTTCAGTTTTTGCGTCTTAAATTAATTACACATCTGCAAATGTACCGATTAAAGAAATATAAGGTTTCATTACATTATTATGCCACGTTAATTTTAATAATTCAAACATACAATTTTTCTTCATTACACTAACAATTTCAACCATTTTAAGAGATTGTCAAAAAGAAAATTTGAATGACATTTGTATACTACGCGAACAACTATAGCGCGTATCCATGGGAGCAACGCTTATGCAACGCCAACATGAATGCAACGTCGATCCGAGGTGATGCCCACGGAAGCGATAAAAGCCACAACGCGAACACGCCCTTAAGTACTTGTATCATCTTTTTTGTTTAAAAATACTACTTACTAATTCATTCATACACTTATGTTTTGTCAAATTTTCCGATTTATTCATATTTTAACATAACAATCTACAATTATTTACAATTTATTCATATTTTAACATAACAATCTAAAACTTTTTATATTCTACAATACATACATTTAAAAATTTTCCAAAAAACGATCAATAATAATCAATAGGTATAAACGTAAGTCAAATCTTTAGTAAAAAAAAAAAAAAAAATTAATAACTGTATTCTTGGTTCAAAATAAAAATTTCATTCATAATCAAACGTGAAAAAAAATTTAATTGTAATTATTTTAATACACAATAATAATAAAAATTATTAATAAATTAATAAATTAATTAATAAATTAATTAATTACTTATTAATAAATTATTATTAAAATAATTCTATGTTCCTTTTATGATTTTAGTTTTGGGGTGTTTTAAATCGTATCCTTTGTATTTCAATACTGTGTAGCAAATTTTTTCACAAAAATATATCAAGTTTTTAATGACTTTTTGTTTATGCTCAAGGCTTTTTAAATTAATTGTTATTAAATCTATATTATCAATAAAATTTCTATTCTCTACAAGATTTATTTCATGTTTGGTTTTATATGAATTTAATGAAAGAATTATTTTTGTAATTGATTGTAACTTTTTGTAGACTTTTTCAACTTTATTTTCCCTTTTTCTAACCTTATTTTCCATTTTTTTGGTTTTTTTCTCCCCTTTCCTAATCTTGTGTTCTTTTATCCTAGTTAGATTCTTCTCTTTCCTAACCGTATTTTCCTTTTTCGATTTTTTTTCTCCCCTTTCTTAATCTTGTCTCCCCTTTGCCTAATTCTGTTTTTCGCTTTTCTGAATTTACTTCCCCTTTTCATATTTAAATTAATATTATTTTTTGAATTTTTATTAAAATGTTTGCTCTTTTTCTTTTTTCGATTTAGTTTTTTCAAATGACAAGAATTTCTTTCATTATATTCATTTTCATATTCAATTATATTATCAATTAAATTCTTATCACTGTTTATCTGTTCGCTTATTTCTTTTTTGGAATACTGTAACTGGCTTACTAGATTCACTAATAGCACTTTTTGTTGCTCTAATTTTTCACACATTAGCACATTTTGTTGTTCCAATTTTTCCTTTATTATTGCACTTTATGGAGCTAACATTTAACTTACTATCACATTTTGTTCAGCTAATTTTTTCTTAAATTTTTCCAAAAAACACAGTACTTGTTTTTCGAATTGTTGTTTTATGAATGTATCAAATTTGTTGAAATTTTCTAGCAACATGCTGGTCGTTATTTTTCTTTCGTCGATGAGAATATTATTTACGGTGTTTTCTGGACGCCTGCATTGCTTTGTGGTGTTAATCGTGATTTCTTCGACAATTTTGGATCGTTTCCCGGATCGATTAATTAGTACGACAATGTTTCCCACAACATGTTAATATTTAAAAGATTGCATTTTTGCCACGACAAATACACATATGACACTGACTAAAAACTAACTGAATGACTCATTCATGACAACGATAAGAATTAACTGAACTACTGGAACCCGATCTGAGGGCGTGAAGCCTATTTATTGAGATTTTGAAAAGTGACGATTACATTCAATACTAGGAATTTGATTGTTAACTTGTTAAAATCAACAATCAAATTGATGATTGTAAAATTGAAATATTCAATCAAATTATTCAAAATAAACGAAAATATTTAACGATTTGTGAAATATTTAATACTTTGTTGAAGTATGAAAAGATTAAATATCTATCGAAATTCAACAAACAACCACGTGTATGTTAAGAATAATGAAAACTTGAAAGAAATATTTATATCAACATATAAATCAAACTAATTAATAAAAAATCTTAATAAATTGCTTCACCCAAAAAAATATACGCAAATCATATTCCGATCCCGTAAGTAATCTCCGATTCCGTAAATTTTTTACGATCTCTCTAAAGTAATCGAACTTTAAATATTTTTCAATATTTAAATTTAATTGTTATAAATTATTGATTTATTTACATATTAAATTTATCAACATATTATTTAATATTTGAACGCAATCTAAATGTAATATTATTTTATAAATTTTTATTGAAAAATTTTAATCTTATAAAATTTTTTTTAAAATAATTGATAATTATAGGTTACGTAGGATATTTTTGTTATGTATATGTCAAAATGTGTCCTTTACACAATAAAAAATTTAAATTAGAATGTTGAATACTTTTCTAACTTAATAATAAAAAGAAATTTAAACGGATGTTATGTTTTCAGCAAATTTTAGTTATATCTAAAAATACCTACATAAAATCAATTAAATTAGAAAACAATCTGGAACATTTCTAAAAGCGTTAAGTCTTGCATCTAACTCTGACGAGATTTATTGTGGGAATGCCCATATAATTAATTTAAAATTGTCATGACGTATTCCCATAGTATCCAGCAGTTTTTCAAAAAAAAACAACTTGAGACAAACATAAATATGTTTTCTTTGTGATTGAATGCGACAAATATATATCGCTGTTTGCCTTGCTTAAAAAATTTTTTTCATTACATATCACTCAAAAAGCTTCCTTTTTGAAAATGTACCATTTTAAAAATTGAAATAGAGATAGTTTGTTCGTATAATAAAAAAAGACAACAAATGTCCCTTTGGAAATTTTTTAGTCAATTTCTAACAATTTTTTTAATTTTTCTCTGGAATTAGTTTGCGTAAAGTAATAATTTAAAAACTCATCATACGTAATATTTGCTCGTCTTTCCAATGGTATAAAAAATATTTTAAAAGTTGTTTAATTATGACAGGAAACTTACAAGGAAAGGTATCCAACTGTATCTCTAAAAAAATTTTGAAACTTTGGTGGATTGTAGATCTTATTAAAACTAATCCAAAGCCGTATTTCGTTCGTGCCCATAAGCGGTTTAAGAGGGTGAAACTCAAGATACATCAATCTGACACTATTTGCTATACAGGTAGGCCACCCAAATACACAACTTATAACCGAGGTTAGATCCTAACTTTTGCCGATAATAATAAATTAGTTGTAAATTAGTTAGAAAATTCCTTGTAGGTATTGAAGGGTTAATCACAAGTTAGACTTAAACTTTACAATAAATTAGTTAACTTCTATCGTTTTTTGAACGTTGATTTAAAACTATAATGTAACCAGCATACAAAAGTTTCTTAACACCGTTTTAAAAACTGATTCACAACATTTGGTTATTTTTTAGTTGAAGAGGAACTTGTAACTTCGTAACCTATTCCAAACTTAAAGGTATAATACAACCATTTTATAGCTTATTTTAAATTAAAGGTTACGATATAGCAATTTTATAATTTATTTTTAGCTAAAGTTTATATATAACTGTTTTGTAATTCATATTAAACTAATAATTGCAATATAACCGTTATAAACTAAAAGTTATATTACAATCATTTTGTACCTTATTTTAAATTAAGTTATAATATAGAAATTTTGTAACTTGTTTTCAGCTAAAGTTTATGTCCAACCGTTTTCTAATTTACATGAAACTGATTATAATATAGCCATTATAAACTAAAAGTCATACTGGAATCAACCGCCTTATATCTTATTTTAAATTGTTATAATAAATTTTAGATTTTATTTTTTTGCTATCGAAATTTAACAATAAGGATTTCTTTATTTATGTACATAAAAAGTACGAATAATTTGAACCATTATTCAACGTATTTTAAACTTCTGGTTATAATATAACCATTTTGCAACATATCTTAAACTTCTGGTTACAATATAACCATTTTACGACATATTTTAATTTATCGGTTATAATATAATCATTTTACAACAGCGGTTCGAATATAACCATTTTATAATTAATTCTAAACCATAAGTTGTGCTGAAACACACGCGTCCATATATTTAGCGTCAGTTTCATTATAACTGTTATATATAAGTGATTGGTTTTATTGCAAGCAATTTCCACATATAAATATATTATCTATAAAAAATGAAATCGTTTTTTAAAAATAAAATTATTATCCGTAAAACATTTAAAAGAAAAGTGAAATCAGTAGGTATTAAATAATAATGTGAAAAGCAGTGAAATCGTTCAAAATAATACTCATAATAATATTTTCCAAAATGAAAATAGTGCTGCCATGTTTGTGGATAATGTTTTGTTAAATTCAGAAAATACTTTTGAATGTTTTGTTAGTGAAAATTATGAAGCGGTTGCAAGTATTTCGTCTGGAGAGTTGAAAAATGAGGATAAACCATTTAAAGATGAAAATAGGGATTGGTCCTTAAAACTACAACGTTAAATGCTTTTCAGCAAAATTATATTAATTATAAGTAAATGTTAAATTAACGTAGAACTTTACTATTTAAAAAAGCAGATAACATTTAGCAAAAATTTTTATACTTATTTATAGTTATACTTTTTTTCTACAGTTACATTTTTGTTTTCAAAAAATATTATTTTAAAATTAAATACTATGGCCCTATGGGTACTACATAAAAATTACACCTATATAAAAATTAAGCATACTCTACTCCTAACAATTTTTTTACATGTTAAAATTTATATGTTCTTATTTCTCTGAAACAAAATGTAGAAGTTTTAAAATCAGTATAAATTTTAACTAAACTGTTATTAAATTATTTATTGCATATATCTGCTTTGAAATTTCAAGTAAAGAAATTGTTAAAAATAAAGGATTCCAGATATTATTACATTAAATGTAATTATTACATATTTACAGCCTTATTAATGAGAATGTGCTTAAAACCATTTTAACTAAAAGCATGTTAACTTGATTTTAAATGTATCGTATTAATAAAACCATTTTAAGATGATTTTAGTTAAAATTGGTTTAAAAAGATTTTAAAAAGATTGCGTTCAGTAAGGTTGCATGACGTTGCGTTTTGAAAAAAAATATCTATATAAAATAATATATTTCTAATATTTAGACACATACGTAAAAATAGTTAAAAATGTTTCTGAATAAATATCCAATTTTTGGTGAATATAAGTGATGTAAAATTTAAAAAAAAATACAAGCAGAAATGTGACATTTAATTTTTTTTATTTTTTCAATGCATTTTTGACTTATAAAACAGTAAAATTTGAATATTACGTAAAGCGTCAATATAAATAAAATATACTGTAAAAACTAAAAATTACGAATCAAAGGCATTTGTCGCCATGGTTTATTATTATTGTATACTATTTTTGTGACTTGCTAGGATTACAAAAAATATTTTTTTATTTTAATATTTTTGGATTAATTATTTTAAAATGACAACTAACGGACAATGGGCGATTTCATAGAACCCCATTTATATTTCTTGTAATACGTTTCGTTGAGGAAATTGAATAAATTGTGGTCGTAACCGAGCGAATAATCGTCTACATCTGGGTCATATGAACCTTTTGCTAAATATCTTATCGCAATCATTATTTGAGTAGACTCATTAACTCTTTCTCCGGGATTGTTATTAATTTGAGTCATTCGTCAATCATTACGAATTAAATTTATAACAAAACAAGCAGTGTCTTTTCTCATTCGAGATCTTTTCTTAAAACTAGGGCCATAAAAAGTTTACAGCGGATCAACACGTGGCATATAAACTTTTTAATTTGCTTCAACGCCCAGTAAATCAACTTTTATACTTAAAAAAATTCTTCGGTTAGATTAATCTCCTTCATTTTACTATTATTAAAAAATTATATTTAAAAAAAATTATTACCATAGAAATAGTGTTTAAAATAGTGTAAAACATGGGTTAGATTGATTTTAAATTTTAAAATACTACTAAGCTTAAAATGATTTTAGTATTATTTTAAGTGGGCTCATTAATACGACAAAGTACTAATAGCATACAAAAACAAAGTTTTTACTTGACATTTGCTCATTAATATGGTTTTACTAAAATTATTCTAATGTGATGCAAAAATGGTGTTAGTATGATTTTATTTTCCTCATTAATAAGGCTGTTAATTTTTAAAAATTTTTTTTTATATTAATTTTTAAAAATTCATAAATAATTAATTAAATGTTCCTATCTCTATTAAAAAATATCTTTAATTTTTCAATTCGTTATAATACAACTGTTTTCCATTGTTTATAATAAAACATATTTTTAATTCAGAAAACTTTATACGTAATTAATGTATTAAATATATTGTATATGGTAAAAGAAATACGTATTTTTGTTACTTGTAAAAACTAATTTGTACCAAAGCTAGTTACTATTACAACTGAATTTAAAATAAATATATCTTGTAAATTTGAATTGTCTTTTCTTAATTTAAGATCGTCGGAATTAATAGTAAAAAATTACTATTAAACGTTATTCTAACGTTAGAAACAATCCAGAAAATAACCAAGGTTGTAAGAAAACTGGGCAAAAACGGTTATGACAACGTTTGTCAAACGTTCGTGAAACGTTATTATAACTAATATATAACCCCTTTACTTTAAGGTTATTTTTAAACCTTAGAGTAACGTTAGAAAATAACCGTAGTTTAAAGATCTAATTAAACGTTAATCTAACGTTAGTAAATAACGTTACTTTAAAGTTGTTATTAAACTTTAATCTAACATTTAAAAATACCGTTCGCTTAACGTTTTCTTATAACGTTAATCTAACGTTAGAATTAACCTAGAATATATCCACGGTTGTAAAAAAACTGGGCAAAATCGGTTATGACAACGTTTGTCAAACGTTCGTGAAACGTTATTATAACTAATTTATAACATTTACGGTTTTATAACCCATTTTAAGGTTTTATAACCCAGTTTTAGTTTGTGTATTTGGGCAGTTACATGTTATTGTCCTATACTCATTTTTAGTCGAATTTTTCCTTGAAAAATTAGACTTATACAGTCTATACGACAAGAACGGTGAGAGGCGAGAGTAGGGGCGCTATCCGTTTTCGGACCCGTAGAACACGAATATGTAGAAAAAAAATGTCTGATACATTTATATATATATATATATATATATATATATATATATATATATATATATATATATATATATATATATATATATATATATCTATATATATATATATATAATATATATATATATATATATATATATATATATATATATATATATATATATATATATATATATATATGTATATATATATATATTCCCGCCACTTTTTAATTTGTGTAGAGCCCCCCTATGGAAGTTAAGAGATGAAATTTGGTAAATGGGAGTTCGGGTCAAAATCTCCCCAAATAAACCTAGAGGGCTGAAATTTTGTGTACAGGTTAAGCTAATAGCCAGACACTGTTTTTTGGGGGTTTTAACTTTTAACCCTTACCCCCACGATTTTTACGCCAATATTTCCTTAATTTTTTTGCTTGTTTTCTAACACGTCTAGAGACTCTCTAAGGAAACCTAGAGGGCTGAAATTTTGTACGTGTATTCAGTTAGTATCCAGCTAGTACCTTTTAGGGAGTCCACATTACTTTGCCCCCCACTTCTTCCATTTTTACATCGGAATTGAATGCTATTGTTAAATGTGTTTTAAATGCATTACTTTTATTCTAAATACAAGTAGGCGAATAGTAATTTTAAAAAATTTAAAAAAAAGTGAATACAATTTTTTAACAGATGAAATACATACATATTAAGTAATTTGAAAATGTTATTAAAGTCACTGTTTATTTATAAATTAGAAATTTTGGATTTTTATTATTTATAAAATAGAAATTTTGGATTTTTTTGGAAAGAAGTTCCAGTTTACTATTTAAGTTCCTTTTTTAATATTTAAAAATAAAACACAAAGGCAATTGGCGGATAAGCATGGATAGAAATGCCCTCGCACGAATTGTGTTGGCTTCTTCCATGTTAACTGCTATCGGCACAAAATTGAAATTTACTGAGATTCAGCTCTTAAAAACTTAAAACCTTTTTTTAAAGCCCCGATCAACCGGACACTCATCATCAGTTTTTAAACCACCAAAATTACAAATCGCTTGTGGACTTTCAATTATATTTCGTTTGTAGACACTCAATACCGAAGATGAAAGGAAAAATTCGACTTCCGTGATGGGGTTCCGCTGCTCACGGCGTTTTTTCTTACTACAGCTTACTACGAGCAAACCATCTCCGTAGTTACAAAAGTAAACAAACCTTTAATTACCATAGTAAATATCACAATTACACAAAAATTCTGTAATTTTTATATATTTTACCAGTGACGTTCAACTAGGTAAAATGTGTCATTTAAAAATAGAAACTATATTTTGTATTTAAGGTAAGTAAATATTAGTCAATCCACCTTCATTAAGACGAAGTTATTTATTTTCGATTTTCAAAAGCACACATATATGTAAAGATTTTTCTTTTATACGTACGTAAGGTAAAAGACCCGGTAATTGACCCTGGCCCAGTTTCTGAACTTTTCAACTTTGTTATAAATTAATAAAAAAACTATATTTTAAATAAGAAAAAAAATAAATTCTTAATTTAAAGTAATCTATTCTGTGTCTAATGAACAACAATTTAAAAAGTTTAGAATATATTAACTAAATAAAAAAAATTTTTTAAGTTTAAAATGTGTGTAAAAACTATTTTTTTGGTAGTTTCTTAACAGTTTATGTTACAAAGTACTCATTTTGATCTGTGCAATATTCATCATGTAAGTATGAAAACTTAATTAAAAATATATGAGCAGGTTAATATTTGTTTAAAATTTATTTTAAAATATTTATAAAATACCTTAGAATGATTATGACATTATTATTGAAATATGAGGGTCAATTACTAGCCTCACTTCTAAAGTGGTATGGCCCAATTAAATTCTAACCAGTTTTTGTTAGTTATTTTGTTATTTATAGTTATCTTCGATTAGTTTTTGTTATTTTTCATAACGTATATAACATTAAACATTCATTTTTATCAATAAAAAATTATTTATAAATTAAATTTTAAAAAACTGTATTTTTAAATTTAAGGATCAGAAACTAGGCCACTGTCAGGGTCAAAAACTGTCACATGAGAAATTTTGAAGGTCAGAAACTGGGTCCTTTTTGTCAATTTTTAAAACATTAATTTAAATTATTAATTCAATTCAAATAATTATTTTACTTGTATGACTTTATTTTGAAAGCCATAAACTAGTTGATAAAATTATTAATTGTCTCTTAAGTTTAAACTTATATTTATTACTGTCGTTTAACCTCAGCCGTCACTCTTAAAAGGTCAGAAACTAGGCCCGTTACCTTATATCCTATAAAACTATTTTGTTCGCAAATTTTTAATAGTTATATTCTACCCCACTGACTTATATATGCATTTAAAAATTGGGACCAAAAAACTAGCGAAACTGGCTAACCTGTATAATATACTAATCAATCAAATGATCTTGGGTGAAACTCCCCCTTGAAAATTTGAGTTTTTTCAATTTTCTTAAATATATTGGAAATGGTAAGAGCTTTAGTAGGGAAACTATTTGTAAATGGCACTTTAAAATCTTTATTATGATACCAAAATTTAAGTTATAAAATTATTGGGGTTTCATCTCCCACCCCCAACCCCTAATTTTTTCAGGTATTTTTTGGTAAAAGAGGAGACTGATATGTGTAAATAAAATAATTTTTACTTAATATATTTTATATCACACAAGTTTATTACTTGTTGCATAAATACACCCTTTGTTAATATTAACTTGGGGAAATTTTTAACTTTTTGATTTAAAAATGAGCAAAAATATGGTCAAAGAATCTGGTATTTTAGTAATGAATTGTTACAAACTTAATATATATATATATATATATATATATATATATATATATATATATATATATATATATATATATATATATATATATATATATATATATAGCGTCTTTCATAAAGTTCGCACCATATGGGAGACTTTTTTACTATTGATATTTTGAAAAATATTTTAGTGAGATTAGTTGGTGCATCAGTTGGAATGAAAAAGTAACTAAACACATTTCACCCCCACCTGCTATTTGGCGGAAACCGAACATTTCAAATTTATAAATTACGAAGAATGGTGATATTTTCAAAGTTATTGGTCACTTCTTCATGAAATTTTGGCGTGGTATCAAAATTGGGTCTAGTAAACATATTCCGACAGCTAAATACCATAATCTGCAAAAATAACACCCAAAATTCAGATTTTTCAAAATACGACTTTAAGTGGTTCAAGAGACTAGACTAAAGTGGTTCAAGACTAAATTCAAAATGATTTTACGTATTCTATTAAAATAAAAATTACACCATTCTTTGAGATCTACTTATTCATAAAACCACAATTATCATCAAAATATTACCACAGATATTGGCCTTTCAATAGAAAAATCTAGTTTTTTCTAAAAAAAACACGTCTCTGTAACACTGGAGTTTTTATAAGCATGAACAATTATTATTACTGTATTTTGTCTGTAGTTAGTAGCAAAGATATTTATTACGCTAATTTCATAGAAAATTTCCTAAGAATAATTCAAATAAATGATATTCAAAATATATAGCATGATACACAAAATTCACAGCAATATTGATAATCTACTTAATAAATTTCTAACACTGACTGACAGACAGACAACGCACAGCCTAAACCATTGGGTTTAGAAGAATGAAATTTTGCATAGGAGTTCCCTATGTAACGTGGGTAAGCACTAAGAAAGGATTTTTGAAAATTCGTCCATTAAGTGGGTTTAATAGGGGATGAAAATTTGTATGTAAATTCGTTGTTGTTTTTGAAGTTAATGGTATATAAAAATATGTTACTATGACTATTAAAATAAATAATATTTTATTTAATGAATCTTTAACTTTGACTGACAGATAACGCACAACCTAAACTGTTGGGTTTAGAAGGACGAATTTAAGCACAGGAGTTATGAAAATTGGCGTTTAGGCTTCTATTTATAAATAAAAGTTAGTTGTTTCTGGAAATTTATTCCCTAAGGGGTAAAAACAGAAAATGAAAGTTCATATAGCAAGTTCGTCATTTTTGAAGTAAGAAACGTGGATATTGATTTAGGCTTTTGAAAAACATTAAAAGTGAACAGAAAGTGAATACCTAATAAAAAGATGTTGTCGATGAGAATTCCCATCGGGCATACGGCTAGTATTAACAATAATTAGTTAAATATTAAGAAGATTTCTAGCAGTTTTAAAGGACTGAGGGTCATTTATTTTATTTTTTCTTAAGAGATTTTTATATGGAATCAGCGTACTGCACATCTTCACTACAAATTACAAAGAAAATAAAATGATGATAATTGTTCTTGTTTATTAGAACCCCAGTGTTACAGAGATGTGTTTTTTTATGACAAAATTAAATTTTTCTATTGAAAGACCAATATCTGTGGCAATATTTTCTTAATAACTGTGATTTTATAAAAAAGCAGGCTTCAAAGATTGGTATAATTTTTATTTTGCTAGAATTCATAAAACAGTTTTAAATTTAGGGTCACTTAAAGTCGTATTTTTAAAAAAGTCAATTTTTGGGCTTTATTTTTCTAGACTGTGGTATTTAGCTATCGGGATACGTTAACTAGACCTAATTTTGATATGATGCCAAAATTTCATCACGAATTGATCAGTACTTTTCAAATTATTACCATTTTTCATAATTCGCAATTTTGAAATTTCCGGTTTCCTGCCAAATAGTAAGCAGGGGGTAAGATGCGTTTAGCTACTTTTTCACTCCAACCGATGCACCAACTAGTCCCACTAAAATATTTTTCAAAAAATCAATAATAAAAAAGTTTCCCATATGGTACTAACTTTATGAAAAACACTATATATATATATATATATATATATATATATATATATATATATATATATATATATATATATATATATATATAAACTTTAGTGAATATCATTTCCGTATTCTAGGAGCCTTAAAACATATTTCTGTTATGGTCCCGGGCTTAGGTCATGTGATGACACCTGTCATAATAGCGTATTTCCAGTTTTGGAAATTCGCTAATAGTAAAATATTCTGAAATATATGTTGACAATTGGTTTTAAACGTTATGAGAGTTATGTTTAAACAAAATTTTGTAAAAAATATTTTCAAAGGAAATATATAGTATATTGTACAATAAGTGGGAAAAGTTTCTTATTTCTCATGGTTACGAGTTTATTAGGTGAGAGTTAAACATCAAAAAACCCACTCTAGGTACCAAATCAATCAACATATACAATTTCAACCCCTAGGTTAATTTTGGAGGGGCTATGGACGTGTCAGTGTGTCAGACCTCCCAAAAACACTTTCTTCCTTCTCTACTCCCTCCGAATCAGACTTTTTTTCCTTAGAATCGTGTTTACGGCTTCTAAAACGAATTTAAAATCTATTCTCGCCTCGATCTATTAACCTCGGATATAGTGTAATAGTCTAATTTTTTGGTGAAAATTCTATTGAAAATGAATACTTAAATTATTTCAATAAATAGTTTATTATATAAAACAATTAAAAAATGCATTAATTCTATTTATTCAAAATCTTATAAATAAAAATTAATAACGACAGTGGCAGACACCATCCCGACAACGTCCTCCACGTCTTCCACCACCCATTGATAAACAGTGAGCAGCACAAGCAGCGTGATTTAAGGATCCGAAAGGTGTATCAACACTCAACAAATCACATGTAACTCTACGATGACGTTCATGAAGCGGATATTCATAAATAGTAGCATCGGAGTTGTCAAAATCGATCAAATGAGCAGGAAGTGTATCAGGGTCGGTCACTATAAATAATTGATAAAATACATAATTGAAGTACTTACAAAAATTTTAAAAATTTAATATTACTTACAGTCAAATGGAGCAGCTCTGGCCATGACAGCAATCATTGTCACAAAAACAAGACCAAAAACAATTTTTGAATTCATTGTTACAAAAAAATTTAGACAGAAAATTAAATAAGGTAATAGAAGTAAATTTTAATTTTTATTGTTTAACTTGAATCTAATAAATATCTGACTAGCAACTCGTTTTCTAGTAATATTTATACTAAAATTCAACCACTTTTCCTTGATAGATACATAAAACGTAAGCTTGGGGAATTACTTTGTACAAAATAGGTACAATCTCTTTGATAATTTCAATGCAGAGAAAATAAAAGACATGATATTATCTGACACATGAGATGGGGTCATTTGGAAGCATATTTTGATACATCTATTTGTTTTTGCATCATATTTTTTACTACTGATGAAATATTTATTTAAATAATTTGTTTAATGATAAGAACTTCCATTCAAAACTATTTGTAACTTGCTTTAAAAAACGGGGAAGTACTTTTTTGTTAACTGTACTGTTAAGAATTTAAACATTTACTTTCTAGGGAAGATTTTATGGCCTGAATATATATATATATATATATATATATATATATATATATATATATATATATATATATATATATATATATATATATATATATAGCGAGAGGTTTTCGAGAGTTGCCATTTTGATTACAGATTCCAGCCAAACCGTTGATTTAATCGAAAAATTGTTCAAATAAGAGTTGTAGACATCGACGGGGGCAACCGATTGCTATAGTTAGGAGCTTTATAGCTCTTATGGTTTTCGAGGTATGATGCAAACTTATAGTTTTTTTAAATGGAAACGTATGTTTAAAAGTTTTTTAAAAATTTTTTTATGATTCAAAACTACCAGTAACACTCAAAATTTCATTGTTTTATTCCATATTTTTAAGTAATTACGTTTTAAAAATGACACTTTTAAATTTTGTACTCAAGTGCTTGCAAACGATTAAGATTATACGTAATTTAAAAAGATATTAGCTCAATATGGCTACCATTTTAATCAATGTAGTAACGAAAAATTAAACGATTATTACGTTTTTCATCGGACATTAAAATTATTAGAATAGATTAAATTATCATATTTTATCATATAAAAATGATAACTAGGTACAATAAGGAAATAAAATTTCAGTTTTAATTCATTGAAAAATAAAAAAATAATTTCTCCGAAAAGTCACTGCTTGACAGGTACATAGGCGTCGAAATATATTTTTGTGGCAAGTACTTTCCAAAAAAATTAAAAGTTTTTTGTGAAAGTACTTCTCCTTTTTAATTTGGTTTTTAATAAAAAGAAAATACTATCGAATTTCAAATATTTTTACACTATTTGAGTACATTTGTTAATAATATTTTCGTTTCCAGTTAACCTGACTTTGCTATTATTAATAAACGCCAATGTCACTTTGTTGTGTACATATAGTTTACTGCTATCTGCTGTTCTATAAATAAAAAAAAATAATAAATATATTTTTCAGTAAATTAATCAATAACTTCAAATTCTTTTTAAATTATTTTAAATACTAATCTTTTAAAGTAATTTGATTTTATTATGCAAAAATGTTAAAACTTCATCTATATGATCATCATGAGCCCGACGTCTATACTCCAAAATCTGAATTACTACCATTTGAATGATAGAAAACGATATTGAAAAAGGTTCTTTTCTTGAATGTAATAGAACTGTAACCGACCAGAATACTGTCGTTTGAAGTAGCCTCAAATGCATATGCGTATTTTTACCACCTAATTGATAAATTAAAGAACAATTCAAAAAATAAACTTCTCAGAGGATTTAGATATTTTCCTGGGGTCGAAAGTAACCTATGTTTATCGTTGTATATTGTTCTTTTTGCTAACAATATGCTAATCAATTGTCCGTTGTTATAATTCAAATATCAGGGTGACCGACCCCGGCCCGGTGGAAATTTCATCTGTATGGAATTTGTTAGGAATAGTAAATGTGCCAACTGACGATAACTGGATGGTTACCGGTTGTTTATTTCTTTATAGGATACAAATAATATTTTGAACAGTAAATAAGTAATTTCATAGTAGTCGTCGGTAGAAATATTACTCAATAAAAGGTATAGTCTATTTTTGATCCGGAAAAAATATTTTATTTCTTTAGGAAAACCAAGAAAAAAGTAATAGTTCTCAATAACGACGCGATGAAAGTACACTTTATACGATTTAATTAGGTGTCATAATTTCAAAAGCCGCGCGAGCGAAGCCGCGAGTAAAAGCTAGTTTGCCATAAAAGATACTTTAGCTAGTTATTTTTCATCTGTCTGTATAATTCTTAAAATACTTTAAAGTGTACGATAAAAGTTAACTTATAAGAGCTGTGTGTGACTAACAGATATAAAGACGTCTCTAATATTGATCAGAATAGATAATCTTACAGTTATAGGGAACGTGAATGACATTTTAAGTCCAGTGTTTTAAAATTAAGTAGGGGAATCTATCTAAAATGGGACACTTGATAATATATAGAACAACGTTTATAATTTCAGTATAAGTAGTGATATCTATCAATCAACGTTAATTACTAGGTAGTTGCATGGGGAGTGTACATAAATCTTCATGGATTTCAGTAAGAAGTAAATTTTCATTAAACAGCTTTTTAGTCTTTTGAATTTTAGATTATTTAAAAGGTAATTATTGTGCCGTTAACTTTAATAAATATTTAAAATCAAAATACGTTGCATAATGCACTAATAATTATTGTTAATTTTTGTGGTAAAAATTTTGTATAGATCTTTTAGGTTATAAGTTTCTTCCCTTTTTAAGTGATAGCGTTTAATCTAAAATGGAAAATCTTATTCACATCATGTAACTAACAAATGGGTGCACGATATATGTGCAGGCGTCGATAGAAATGATGATCTCTTTACTTGTAGTATTTTCCAATAGTACTTTTTTTAAAATTAAAATTGGGATACTGCTGCCGATGGATGGCGCAGTGCCCGGCGGCATCGCCATCTATGGGCATGCGCCGCCAAAAACGAAGATGAATAAAAAGAACACAGAAAGACAGCGACACATAAATGCAATAGACAAAGGACAAACACATACAGTAAAAAGACAAACCAACAAGCAGACCCTGCCATCCCAGGGTCTAGGGAAATGCTCTATGAGGACTGGGCGCAGCGTACAACGCCGAAACCAACGAGGTGCCCTGCCTCAAGTGGATATTGTATCTTCACAACGCTGGATAGTTGAAAAACCCCTAGCGATGCAGAGTAATTTCGCAATTTTTTTTTTATTTATTCTTTTTAGCCAGCGGAGTGACCGAGCGTGCTTATGCACTAGCGCTTACCGATACAAATCCCGCGGCCGGCTATGCTTCTGAAGGTTTTCTGCAGTTTTCCTTCACAATTCCAAATGAATATCAGTATAGTTCCTTAAGAAGACGGCTGCAGACGCATATACCTACCAAATCCTAGCCCTCACACCACTTTTCTTGTCCTCCACCCACATCATAAATGTATAATGTAATTGTAAAAAAATGTTAAAATAATAAATAAAAGATACAAATAATGATGTGGGTGGCGTCTGTTATATACTAAAATGTCTCAAAAACGGACGTTAAACACATTATTATTATAATTATAATTATTATTATTATTATTATTATTATTATTAAAAAGCAACAACGCAAACTTATTTTAAAAAGACAAAACAAGAAATATCACAGCTCTAGTTACAAAACTATCACAGCTTTTAAAAAAAAAAAAAAAAAAAAAAAATAACTGCCCTGTGGCAAGATCCTGCTCTCCATATTCTCGATAATTCCGAACCGGCTTCGTCAACTCATAGGAACTCGTCCGTGTAAGGAACAAATGACGTCTGCTTACGAACTGAATAACTTACAACCCATCATTCAGACGTCGGGGTTCAACTTACACGGGAGACCGGTACTTGACTAGGCCACATTCGTCCGAGTCGAGGCTACAGAGAACGGAACAGTCCCACAGAGTATCACAGCAATTCCCATTCCGTTTCCATCACACCGAGGGGACGGAAGCGGCCACATTGACCCCATAGAACGCTCTCATGTGAGGAACGACCGACGTATCTGCTTACTAGGTGAGCATGCTCGAACCGTTCAGACAGACGTCGCTCACACAGGAGAACCAGTGCATCGAGGGCCGCGCTCCTATCCATCGACATGACGAGAACAAAATCCGGATCTTTATCACAGAAATACACCACTGGTATGCACCAACCAGTGGATGCAGAATAAAAAGCTTAAAGCAAAACACAGGTACAAGGCTATCACAGACGAGAATTCTACAAATCACAGAACGATATCACTTTTTCGACTTCTCCGAATTCGAGTCACGATTTCGGTATTCACACACATATGGATACTAAACACACTCGACGCTACAGCCAGACATCCGGGCTAAAATTACAAGCATTTAGCAGACGATAGTATTTCTCACATACGGTGGAAATCTCTGTCGATCTTACGACGTTCGTCCTCGTCGAAAAATTTACCAGAGCCCCGATTAGCCTGCTCGCCGAAGCTAACAGTTGCCTTCCGAGCACGTAGCTAAGACTGGACGAGGGTTTGGATTTATGTTTTATATAATTCAAGTGTTTAATTTTATTTTGAGTGTAATATTTGTTTGAGAGTGTAAAGATATTTATTTACAAAATGTCAAAAAAAAAAAAAATGTACGTATAAATGCTATCCCAAATATAGCATTTCTCTCTATACCACAATCATTTTGTTAAAATGGGAAAAAAGATCACCTTACAAAATAGGTTTTTTTTAGTAAACTTATTACTATTTTGTTTAAATTTTTTACATTTAATAAACGAATGTTCAGTTGTTATTTTGAGATTTTTAATTCACTTATATTTGCTTTACTAAAATTGGCATAAATTTTTAAATGCTAAGTATCCCATTTTAGGTAGACTTCCCCTAATATCAATCAAAACGTAACTTTAATGAAACTAATGAAGTGAATGAAACAATAAACTAATTAATAAAACTAGTTATAATTCTCAAATACAAAACCTGTATAATATTTCAGTGATAATAGAAATGGTTAAGACTAACTTTTGTTCATCCAACTAGTTTATTATTCTTTTAAAAATGGAAAATTTTAGTTATATTACTTACGTAAGGGAAATTATGAAGTATAATAAAACAGAACAATATTTTTCCGTAATTATTTTAATAATAAATATTATTAATATTGAACACTTAGTCTTTTTCTCTTAATTATAATAATAATATATTAATTAATAAATTACATTAATTAACATTTTCAATTTTAAATAATTATACAGAATACCTGTATATGAAAAAATTGAGAACATATATATTTCTATATCTATAATATTCTTTTTCAGCAGTTATTCGACAAAACGCAACTAATTAATAAAAATTTTATTTATCTTAATAACGAATGAACAAATATTAATGCAAAATAAACAAAATTTTTAATAATAATTTATGTTTTTATTATAATTGATTAAAAACAAAATATATATCACAAAGTTTAAAAACGACACTTTTTACAAAAATTGTTTGTTTTTAAGTCCTTTGTTATTTTTTGAGATTAAATGATCTAATTTAAAATATTTCTGAACGAAGCATAATTTTCTAAAACCCAATGATATTTCTAAAGGGTATAGTAAGATAAGCATAGGGAAACGCCCCCCATAGCCGATGATACTATATGTAGTAACATTGGTACGCCAAGTAATTACCAAATATAAAGTCATTGACCCTTAACCTTGATTTGTCCTTGAGATATTAAACAAAACATGTGTGAGTGCTGTAATTTTTCAAATTCAATGGGTTATATTTTTTGAGAAAACTGAGTTTGAAAAATTACAGCACTCACACATATTTTGTTTAATATCTCAAGGACAAATTAAGGTTTGGGATACCAGTGTTACTACATATATTATTACACACATCGGCTATGGGGGCCATTTCCCTATGCTTATCTTGCTATACCCTTTGATTTGACTCCAACGTTTGCGACGTAGTGTGTAAAGACAATTTACTTAAGATAATTTCAAACAAAATTCAAAAATTGATCTGCTTTTTCGATAAATAAACTTAATTTTTGTCTTTTTAAAATGATTTGACAAATGAATCTCAAAAAAATTAAGGATTTATCAATTAAATGCTAAAACTTTTTATGTTGACTAAACTTATTAGTCAATAAAAACAGGATTATAATCTAGTCTGAGAAAGAAAGAAATTTTAGTTCCATTATTTTAATACTTTCCCGCATGTCTCAATTAAATAAAAACATTTTTTTTAACTTAAATTGGATTGGGGGTAAAGTAATTTTTACTTCGACTTAAGAAAATGGAGTAAATGTCCACTAGGACTTAGATTGCGTTGGGACTGCAAACATAGAAAATTCGCCAGTCTAATTAGTTTCGAAGACAAAATACTTCTTAAATAACTAAAGAGGAATCTAAGTTCTTGAATTTATCGAAAGATTTTGGTTTTGATATAGTAAACAATTTTTGATATATATTTGAGCAAAATATCCGAAACTTTTACTTCAATGCAAAAAAATTTATATCTCTGTCAGGTTTAGAAATTAGAATATTTATTCTTATCAATATTAATTTTATTAAGCGTTCTCTAACTCATTAAGCATCAAATTTTGAAAAATATTTTAATCAAATACTCAAATAATCAAGTCTGAATTTAAAATTAAAAACAATATACGCACATAAACAATATTGAAATAAAATTTGCTTAAATTTGATCAACAATATAAATAAAAATTCATACAATATATCAATTAATTATTTAATTATATAGGTATCTACAGTTAATTCAAGTAATGAAATTCTTTAATTAATGGTTTTATTTACAATAAAATTCTAAAGCATACATTTTAACAAATTAAATAAAAAATTAAGCATGCAATAAATAATTTAAATATAATTGGAAAGGAAATTATTTACAAATAGATTTATCAATAATTTGTACAAAAAAATTTAATTGCTAAATATAAAGCAGTACATATTTATTTTTGACAAATATGGTTAAGTTAGGTTATATTCTTTATATGTCAGTTTAAATTTGACGTTAATATTTTTATTATTATTAGATAAATCAGAAATTTTGTATTCCTACAACTGTTAAATGAAAAATTAGTGGCGTATTTTATCAAAAATAAATAGTGCCTACTTTACTAAAGGCAATTAACAATGGACTTAAAATTATTACTTTTCATATTATGGCACAAATTTGAAATTAATTTTTTTTATTTTTAGTTAATTTATTATATGATTTGTGTACTATGTATACAAACATATATTATATATGATATTTAGTATATATAAAATATAAGACATTCGGTTTTTTCGACTGTTTTTTCCTCTTGTATTTTTTCTGCTTACATATTTATCTACGCTTTTTCATTTTTAATTCTAAGAATTACTACAAAATATTGTTCCCATTTATGTATCGTAGGAAGATACATTATGTATTCCTAATAAATACATTTTTTTCATATATATTTTTTGAAAATGTATTTTATAAAAAATTGTATACTTTTTGAATGAAAAATTAATATAAGTTAGGTTACGTGACGTTATGTGTCGCTGTCAGATGGTTCATATACTTATTTGTATATTAATAACAATAAAAATTAATGGTAATAATTCCATTTTTATGATTTTTACGGTTTTAAATTATTTTTTACTAAGTATACATACATATAATAAAATCATTTGTTAAAAAATTTAATTTGCATAAAGATAGCGGCTATGATTTAATTTTCAGTTGTTTTTGAAAATTTTGTAAATGTACTAATATGTATAAAGATGATTTAAATTATTCTTCAAGCGATAGTTTTAAGTATATTATATTAGAAGTAAATATTGCTTTCTTTTTTAAATATAAAATAAAAAGCAAATATTAATTGGCTGGGTGCGTGATGGCAACGACATCTATAAAATACATTTTTCCGGGCTCATTAATGAATATACATAATGGTAACCGCGGAAATAAATAAATTTAAAATATTTAAAAAGAAAAGAAAACGTAAAATCTGAATACAAATATTTACTATTTACAATTAATTTTTTTATAAATAAATTTGAACAATTTGAGGTATAAAATACTAGATGAAGTATAATAGTTGTATTAATAATTCTTCCCCTTCTTCGAATCATAAGACGACTCAACGAAACCATAAGAATTTTGTTGTTGTCAAAACTACGAAATTCTAAAAAAGTAATTTAATAATTTTCAACGTTAACATGGATATAATTATTAAGACAGTAAAATGAGCGCGAGCTTAAAAGACCTCCAGAAACTGAGATGAGAGGAACACAAATTGTATTATTTACACAGTTACCAACCAAACAAAGTAATTATGTTCTTAAAGGAACGAATAAATAAACGTATATTTATTAATATGATAGACAAAGATAAATGCAGATGTAGGTAAAAAAGTTCTTTCTGGCTTGCGCCCATAATATTTCCTTCCAACTCCGGACTATGCAGAGGAAAAAGTTGCTGGTGACAGTGAAGCACGTTAGGTCAAATTCGAGAATTAAGAAATGCTGGGATAAGTTATTTAGTTGAATGTAGAGTCATAAGATAAACATCAATAATTTTAACTCCTTATGAAACATCAAACATAATTGCATGTGAGTTAAAATACATCAAATATTTTTAATTCTGTATTTATGGATTGACGTGTAGACGTTAATACTGTTGACAGATAAATAAGGAACGACATATTAGTTGCAATTGCGTTTATAATCAAAGTGGATCAATGTAAATATTTTTATTTAATATTTTTATTACACTATATAAACACATATGAGCCCGTATTAATGCTTGTTTTTTCCACTACTCACGCTACACTCGATATAACTGTCCCCACCATATACTTCGCACCCTGCTTGTTTTAATATTAAATTCAGTTTTAAGGTTCATTCATATCTACAGACACTGAACGTCACAGACACGTATCGTGGCAGACACGACATTTTCAAAAGTATTCATATTACACAGACAATGAGCAGACAGACACAGACAGTAGATACCGTAGATACTATACGTATACCACATATAGTATGTATCAGTGAATTACAAAAATTAAATTATAGCAAATCTGACAACGTTATGTGACTTTTATATTGAAGATTTTTCCGAAATTCCGTTATTATTTCCGAAATTGCGTTACTTTTGATTATCGCCAAATTTCTTATCAGTGTGATTGTGGAGAAATGTACATAACCTAATAAATTCGATTAAATGTTTGTTATTCAGATCTTATATAATTAACAGAAAATGTTTATTTTCTAACAAATTCGATTAATTTTTCGTTATTTATACTTCATAAAACGAATAAAATGAAAGTTTATAAATAAATTCTAGGAATTTTGTTTGTACGTTTTGAAACATGCATTCATATTAGCCGCGCAAAGTCAACAGACACGTTCCAGCACAGACAAAATATTCTCCTCGAGAATACTGTGCGGACACTGTCTGTCACTGTACGTGTCTGTGCGCTTACGTTACGCTATAATATGAACACACCCATAAGAAAAGCATTAAACAATATTTGTCGTGTCTGGCACGATACGTGTCTGTTACGTTTAGTGTCTGTAAATATGAATGGACCTTAAGGCTATATATATATATATATATATATATATATATATATATATATATATATATATATATATATATATATATATATATATATATATATATATATATATATAAAGTTAGCTGAAATTTGATTTAAAAATTTACTGTTTTCTTTTTTTTTAATTTGAGCTTAATTTCAAATGAGCATGTTAGCTATTTTATTGTCCTAATTAAATAATTTTGGGGATGAAGTGTTTAAAAAATTGAGCAACTGAACGGTTATATTCCATAAGAGTAGTTAAATTGAGTTTTCGTGATTAACTTCTTGATATGTTTGTGTAAGTATATACAAAAATTACTGAATTAATTTTCTTCTTGGATAAATCTTGGATAAATTTTCGTGTTTTGAAATATATAATTATTAAAATATTACATAGGTTATTATAATTTTTAAACGTATTTTCAAAAATACATTCAGTGTTACATTTAGGCATATTGTATAATAAATATGTAGTAAGAGAAATAGATAATCAAAGTTAATTCAATCGATTCGTAATAGTAGATGAGTAACAGCGGGAATATTTCAGATTAGCATTTTTATAAATATGAAATTGTTTTAAAAATATTTTATTTTCTTACAAACTACTTTTTATTTAATATTAAATTCAAATATGACTTTAAATAGACTTACAAACTTTTTTTGTTATGAAAATTTAAGAAAGAAATGAATTTAGACGTTGTTTTTGTGACTAGATTATGAATTTTATTCATTTTTGTACTATATCTACATTTTCTCCGGAAGACACTAAAGTATTTTAATCGTACCTTATTTAAAGTGAAAAATTCTGGGGAGAATTCCGTGGAGCGTTGATAAAATTTTTCATGTTTGTTTAAAATATATTCTGCTTAAGAACTACTCGGAATAAAATTAACGCTCCCAAAAACGGGAAATGGAATTTTACTCCAAATTCAATTATTTATTTATTTTATTTTAACTTTTCGTTAAGTTAGCAGATGAACTGAAATTCTGAAATTTAGGAATGCGATTACCTTGAGCTCCTTTTTAACATTAATGTTTTGTAAAATATTTACGAATATTTTATGGCAGTTTAGTGTTTTCTGACGGACAAATTACATTTTACAAAAAAATTATTAAATTCTAATTATGTTACTTTTTAGAGACTTTATGTTTTCTAACAGACTTTTTGAAATATATAAAAAAATATTTGGTAGCCTAATTTATAAAAGTAAATAAAAAATATATTTATTTATTTATTTTTTTTTTGATTTCTGAAATATCAAAAGAGGCTACTTTTTGAAAAATTATCAATTTACGAAAATATTGTGAGAAATTGCTTTATTTTACTATTTATAAGTATTGTCATTTGACTTTCTTTTAATAGCTATTTACATAACAAGTCCGAAAATTGATATTTTACTGGACAAGCAGACATATTCTAAAACTCGCCTTACAAGGTAGTCCTAAAAGTCTCCGAGCCCAGCAATGCTATTTTCAGTCATGTTGCGTACAATACTTTTTTCTGCAATGGTTATGACTTATTTTATTTAATTATTTTTTTATATTTATATATAAAACGGATATTCTAGTTTAGAGAGCTAATATAAAGCATGTTTTTTAAAATAATTTATTTCTCGAACACAGTAAGAGATTTTCGTTTCAATTTTTATTGTTTGAATATACATTACTTAAGGTTTATGACAAAATTTATACATTATATAAAAAATGGTTACTTGAATGCGTTTTCCTCGTTTTTCTCGAAACTCATATTTTCAAATCGGTGTGCATCATATATTCATAACTTGGTTTTTATCCGTCTTGCATGTTATGGAGCTTATTTTCGTCTTTTAATTTCTGGAGAGATTACTAAGAATTATTTTCCGTGTCCATTTTATAGTGTTTTTTGATTAAAAAAGGGTAGTTTTTGTAACAAAAATTTCAAAAGGATGCGTAATTTGATTTTGTTGCGTAATTTGATTTTTTTAGAAAAGTCCTGCATCATACTCCCAAAAATGATGTACATTTTAAGAATTTTAAAATTATTTTGTTTTAGATGACCCTGCTATGAGCTATCATGTACGCCAAATAGCATGAACATTTTTAACGTCGCTCCTCCAATAGAAATTTTATAACGCGTATGCGCGAAAATTTAAAATGTTTCCATAAACCTTAAGTAATGAATATTCAAGCAAAAAAATTCAAACAAAAATCTCTTACTGTTTTTGAAAAAAAAAAAAAATTATTAAAGAACACACTCTTTTCAGCCTTTTACACTAGAATGTCCCCTTAAAAGTATAGTGTACAATGTACTTAACTGAAGTCTGTCTGGATTTTCTTCAAAAATAGTGTGATCACAGCTAATTTAACAGATGGCTTTCTCATTTGAATATTAACAGTACAATTATCTGATATCAATTATTTATTTATTTCCATAAATATAAGAATGAATAAACATTTTCGAAACTAATCTGGGAAACGGTTATTTTCAGTACTCTTTGATTGAATAGTACAAGACAGAGTTACTTTCGTGCTAATAAACTGATTAAAAATCAGATTTATTCCATTGCAGAAAAAGGAATTTTAGGGGAATAAATTTTTAAAAAGTTGATGCAAAATTTTTTCGGAAAGCTTTTTAAACGTTGTTATTTTTGAACATAATCTTCTGTAAAAATAAAATATTAATTTAACAGTACATAAATTCTAACTTAATAATTTGTTTCGGTGACCTTGAATAAGTATATATTTTTAATTATTATAAGTGTCTACTAGTACCGTGTTTTCGTGTTCGAATTTTTTTAGTCTTATTCTTTTGTATTTAAAATAATTAGTTTAGTACACGCCTTTTTATTAGGCAAATATGTTTGCGTATTATTTTTTGTGTATATTGTACGTATACAGTCATGAAATTTAAATATATGTATAAGTGATTATGGTTACATGTAAGTTGGTTTCATTTTATAAGCTCTTTTCCAAATTTCGCACAAACAAACGGTGGAATGAAATCGATAAAAAATGGCTAAGGGCATAGAGACGTGGGTTATGATTGTCCAAGCCCATAGTCCATAAAAATGTAATTGTATTGGATGTGATTCTGCACGTGATTTCTCTAATGTACTTATGGCCCACATTGCTAAATTAGTCACTAATAAAAACGTGACAATTTCACGCCCAGGTTTACGCCGTATTTGATCCGGTGTAACACAGGAGCGTCGCGACGCGTCCAGTATAAACATCGTTTGAAATGTCGTCTGAACTAAGGATGTTAGCGCTGTGATTACAACTAATATTGTATTTTTTTCAATTGTGAATTGTCCCCCAATTATGGTGAACATACTATAAAGGAACATACCGGTTTGCGCTCCGATCAAAAGTATATTATCTAATTCTAAATTACGACCACCATCATATTTAAGTACCCGCACCTGGAACATACCGATTAAGCTTGCTAATGTACTAACGCCGTACAATGTAAGCTCGCATATATTCACCTCCATTACGGCCAGATTCACGAATTCGGGCCGTGAAATTAGGACGAAAAATAATATTAATGATATTATTGTTAAGACTAGGATTAGTATGCCAACAAATAGACCTTTGTGCGCACGTGCACAATCAACGGAATAATGGTGCGGAGACTTTTTATATGTCAGACCTTCAGTATTTGATTTTAGACCTATCAGATTATTTTGTTTTTGGGCTTGTTTGCTTATGTTCTTCCACATTACATACAAGATGGCGGCACATATTAAACTATATTCTATAGTACATGGGAATAGGAAGGGGGATGCGTCCTGGACAAGAGATCCAATGATGTTAGTACGACGACACTCGTAGATATTGTGTGGACCTTTCAGACCACGTGCCACAATATGATGATGGTGAGTGACTTGTAGGTGTTCATGTCCTCCCCGCCCCGGACCATGGATTTTTGAACCTAAAAGGTTTAAAAAATTTATACAGTGGGCGTTAGTTTTTACTAATATCTCATAAATCATAATTTACCTACCTAAGCGATGTGATATTCGTAATGAATTATTTTCTGGATTATAAAAAGTAAGAATTTCGTGTTTAGTCTCTTGTACCAAAACATTGAGCCAAACTGATAAATTTGTTCCAATCATGTGCATTAGTCCAAAACGTGCTGCGATTTTGTGCTTATAAACTTTCATTTGCTAGAATCAAAAATAGAAAAAATATTTTTTTTTTCATAGAAAGAGCGATATTGAAAAGTCTGTTACTTACTTCACTTGTGAGAAATATAAAATACATTTGTATAAAAATAAACGCCATCCTGGTGGCTGGTGTTAAAGCTAACATCACATTGTGACATTTTGTGTTGCGTTCCAACTCAAAATACTGTCCAAATTCCAATCCTGAATAGATCATACTGCCAATTCCAAATGCTGTGAAGCAAACCAACAAAATTCATATTAAAAACAAATACTTTTAAGAAGAAAATATTATAAAAATAATAACGTTTCTTTTATAGAGGAAAGAGACTAGACTTGGACTGGTATTATATTACAACTCTAAGAAAAAAGTAAACGTAATAAAATTTTACAAGTTGGATTTACACTATAGCAAAAAATGAAATAAATTATTTTCAGTACGAAACTGCTCTCTTGCAGCAACATTTATAAAAATATTATTTTTCAATTCAAAATAGAATATGGCAATACAAAATACGATTTAGAAATGTTAAATTATAATCTAAATCAATAGTTTTAAAAATTATATCCATTCATTTAACTTTTTGAATTATGAAGTTTTATTTTATCTATGTAAATCCGACTTAGTTTATCACATTTTTGTGTGAGAGAGATAAGTAAATTAAACTGTCACTGTACAAGCTGCTTTTTTTTTATTCTTGTCATCTTTTTTAACCAATCATATTTCTTTCAAAATTTTATTACCTTTACTTTTTTCTTAGAGTTGTAATATAATAGTAGAGATGGCATTAAGGGTAGTCTTTTTGATTTGAAGGAAAGTATAATAAGCTGCTTGGTGATTGGAAACATTTTTTATTTTTTTACGTTGTAATAATTGTTTTTGAAATATTTCACCAACATTAAACTTGTTGGTTATTAAAGAAGAAGGAAATTAATAAATATAATAATGATGTTACAATATCAAAAAGGTATAAGAGTAAGGGTTTCAGTTTAAGTTTAAGGGAAAAGATATGAGACTGCTATCACTTTTGAGAAGATGGCTCAAAATTTACTGTAGTAGAGATAGAATAGACTTTTAAAGTTTAAATTGGTAAGAATAAAAAATTTAAAATATGAAACGATGAAAATTTTGAAAATTTAGATTTATTTTACATCTGAATTTAGAAGGTTGAAAATTATTTTTGTGTAAATAATTATTACGCCTACTCTCTTAGCCTATTTGGATCATCTTACCTACCCTAAGAAAATAGAAAGATTAAATGCAGAGACTTGGAAAATTAAACAAAATTTAATTTAAAATCAATTATTGACAGTTTAATTGTAGGAGACCAAAGATTGAAAGAATTATCCCAAGATGTCTATTCGTTTGTAATTGAAAAAATTCTTTAATAGCAATTTTTCGAAGAAAGTTTCTTAAATTTCTTCTAGATATAACTTTGAAACAGGAATCGCTTTTAGACAAAAATGAGAAGAACGGCCTCCAAAATTTACACCTTCAGATGTAAATTTTACACCTCTCTATTATTATTATTATTATTTTATTAATTTATTAAATGGCTGACTGACATTAAATGATATAATACACTTGATGACGTCAGCTCACCGAAATTTAACTTTGCCGCAATTAAAACCTTAAGACAATGATTGCAATTGTTTTCTTTAAGAGAATTAGCCGTTTTTGTTGTAAAATTTTAATTTTTGTTACCTAATTGGCAAAGTTCATATCTGTACCTGAGAAGCATAAAACTGTAAGTGCCAAATCGCCAAGTTTACAGGATACTAATTGTTTGGTCATTTACACTGTTCCACTTGTAGATTTTTTCAGAAATACGGTATTATAAAATTCCACCTCTCAAATAGTTTTAGGTTAGCTCACTTACAGTTTGATAACTTTATAGAGGCAAACACATACTATAGGATAGTGTAAAAATTTAAAAATTATACAAAATTGAGTTACAGTGTTATGCTTCTCAGGTACAGATTTAGAGAAATGAAAATAATAATATCAAAAACATACAGTTAGCTTAGAGCTTCATCATTGCTGTATTAAAATTACAAGCTTTATGGGTACAAATATTTTAACGTACATAATATTGCCATTAAAGGGAATATTTTACTTAATTTCAATTTATAGTAGAATCAAAGTAATAGTAGTTACTTTATTTAATATCTTAATTTTTGAATTCAAGCAAGAAAAAGGTAAACTTAGAAAACCAAATAAAAAATTTTAGAGATAACAATTACATAGGGGAGTGAGAGAGCTGTCCATTAATCTACTATGGTAAACTGTAAATAATTTTATGATTAATTGCAACTTATGCAACTAAACAAAACTTTCATTTTAAGTAGATAACTAATTTCATAAATGTATTGTGAACTATTCTATTTTCATCTGACACTCAAAAGTACATAATAAAATATAAAGAATATTACAAGATACACCATAGGACTAAAGTGTTTTTTGATCCCTCGTGTGAATTGTTGTTCTCGGACCTTTACAGGCCCTCTGGCAACAAACTTCATACTCGGGATTGAAAGTCACACTTTAGGTGTATAATATACTATAATGGCAGAGAAAATATTACTGAATACAAAATAAAAAACGATAGCCTCTATTTGCCTATTGTGGAATATATCCTTTAACCCTGGTCTGACCAGCGCAATTACCATACCATTATGTGCGTCGCCAGAGTTAGGGAGAGGAATAGTTATTTCCCCCCCCCCCCCCCTTAGCGACTCGAAAAAATTAAGAAAAATTAAAGAACATTATATCTGAATGAAGGAGGAAATACCTTCAGAATCAGAAAAAAATTAAATTTTTTCTCATAAGATATTAGTAAAATATCGCAAGAATGTGCTCCCAAAATTTTTAGAGCAATATTCAAAGTTCCTCATATATTTTAGCCTTTGAACACAAAATGCGCTCGAGAGCGTAAAATAGGATCGGCACTCGGCAGCTTATTTTATGCCTGTGTCGTTGAAAATTACAATTTTATTATAAAGTTATATCAATGGAAATCTCCAATGTTTGTCTTCACTAGCTAGATCAGGAAGTTCAGCTAATGTTTGATGTTACGTTATTTATACAAAGAATTGATGAATCAACATATTAATACTGATTGTCTCATTGCCTATATCGTGATCTGTCTTTTTTTAACATAATATCTTTTTCTATAAAAGTAACAAATAATTTATATTAAAAATTAATAACTAGGAAAAAATTTATTAGATTTTATGACAAGTACACAGCCAAGATTAGGTACATAACGGATTTTAATACAATTCATTTTTAAGTTACGGGTCTTCAAAGTTTTAAATTTTTGTTAAAAAAATTATAGGTTAAATTAAAATTGTCTGTACTTACGAATAAACAACAACTGACATCAGATAATAATTGTACTATTATTATTTATATGAAAATGAGATACTGATTTTATACAGAATTTCGGAATATCAAAAAGTATGCATTATAACGCTTAATATTATAAAAGTATTATATTATAGATATGTAATATAATTATATAATATAAATTTTATGTATGTATGTGATATATCTATAATATATAGTAATTTATACTTAAATAATAATCTATAGAGAAATGTTACTGTATAAAACTATAGAGAAGCTGCATAAAGACTAGTGGCGCCTTTATCAATAATTTGATAAGTACATGTGTGAGCACGTCAGCGCAAATTTTTTTTTAACCATAGAAATTCATTAACAAGTTTATACTTTTGTATTAATTTTATTACTTTTTTAAAATTTATAATTTTAATATATAAATATTAAATAAAGTAAATACAGAGAAACTCCATTGTTACCATTGTCACTAGCGACGTCTCTATAAGTCAATTTATAAATTTTTTACAAGTTATTGTTGTTTTAAATACAACAGATAAATTGACTACTTCCAATGCAACATTGTAACCGCTTAGATAAATATTTATTTATTACTAAAAATTTAAATTAAATCTTTTTAAAAAAATGCATAATTAGCCACTTACTTTAATAGTTATATTACATTCAAGTTTTATATTTGTTTGTCGCATAATTTTGGCTGTTATTCCACTTCGTACACAAATATATAGTAATTCTTAAATGTCGTATACATATGCCCTTTTTTACACAAGTATTTTCATTTTTGTAACAAGAATCACATAAATCAGTCACTTGGAAATCTCGAAAACCGCTTTTTATAATAACTGTATTTGCTATTTGACAATTTTCATAAAAATATAACAAACTTTTAATTCAAAATAGCTTATTTATATTAAACTCTTTCATTTAAAAAATGCTAAATATAGGCACCATGAACGCTAGTGTTGTAATTCAAAGATCAGGCAGGTTCTCTATATAGCACATTATACTACCAACCAATTTGTATAAAATTGTATGATTAAATCAAAACAATAAATAACTAACTACAGAATTTCGGAATATCGGATTTAAAAATAACGTGAAGTCAAAACTATTACCTAGGACCTTGAGGCCCCAAAAATTATACGTCTTATTAAAAAATATGAATAGAAAGGAAGGGAAGGCGCGAACGAAGCAAAGCACTATAAGTAACTTAGTTTATACAGAATTTCAGAATATCGAATTAAAAATTGGAGCAATGTCAAAACTTTCCCCAGAACAATTAAATAAATTTCAAATTAGAAAGCTGAATGGTTACTGACAAATTTTCTCTTAGACACAATTGGGATTTCGGAAAAAAAATGGAAGCGTGATTAAAATTTTTCGTTAGGGCCTCCGTTCCCTAAAAAATGCTTAAAATTGAAATACACCTAAAACCATCATCACCAATATCTACAGAAAGATCCGAAATCGTGGAAATTAGCTATTTTGTTGAAATATGAATATGATTAGAGCAGAAATGTCGTGAGGGCGGGAAAATAGTCGATCAGGGAATGGCAGTAAAGATAATCTAAGTCCACTTCGGGACTCGGAGTAAAAACTGAAAACGGGATTAAAATTGATAAATTGGACGAGAATGGGATTGAGCGGGATTTGATAATTTTCCTCGGAATTTAAAGTGAGTGGAAGTGAAGTGGAATGTAAATTACTCCCCGCTGCTTTTCTACTTAAGAGTCGTTTGGCGAGCGAAATTAATAACTATAAATAATTAATTTCGTACATTTCAGGATTTCTGACTTAAAAATAATTAGATCTCTAATTCTGATAATTTTACGTAGATGAAACTGAGGGTCAGAGCAAGAAATTTTATAAAACACCAAAATGAAAACAAAATAAACATCTAAGCTTGAGCGAAGCTAGGACGAGACACTAGTATTTTATAATACAATTTGTTAACTAAAATATGAAATTTATACATACATACTTTAATAAAATATTAATAATTAGTAGCATTAATTTGCAAATTAAAGTCTTTTTATATTTAAATATTAATTCCAATAGATAACAATAAAAATTTGACAGATATGACAGATATATTAATTTTAAACGACATACATAGGTAATAATTAAAATCGATATTAATTTATAGTATAAGAAACAACATATTTTTTTTTTTGAATTTTAAAATTTTCATACTTTTTTTTAGAAATTTATATGATTTTTATTATATAAAGTACGTTGTTAGTGTTTCCGTTATTAACAAAAAATATAATAAATTCTGCTGATAAAATATATATTAATCGAGAGTATTTATAATAAAGTTTTTAAGTACCCATCTCTAACGTCAATTTTTTATCCTCTGCCGTTCGTCCTGTTATTAGAGCTCTTCATCGCTCAGACAATCAGTACCTACTTGAAATATAGTAGTAAAGTTTAATTACGGAGGAACTGAACATAATTTTAAAAAGTCCACCAGGGTTCTGGGATCCCTAAAAGGATCTAAAATTGAATTAATTTTAAAACCATCAATATGGGAATCTATGGAAAGATCTCAGAGTGTGAAAATTATATATATTATAGGCTACTTCCGAGTCGTTTGACGAGCGGAACGAACGATTACATGGAATTAACCTTTTATAGAATTTTGAACTGTTTGACGAGCGAAGCGAAGTACTTTAAAGAACTGATTTGAAACTAAATTTGTCCGATTTGTTTCGGAATAACTGATTTAAAGTAGCTTCTCTTACATTTAAGATAATTTTACACGAATGAAACTGGAGGACATAGTCAAAGGAAGTCAAAAATAAATTAATTAATACATGTTTCATCACTTTTTGAAAAGAGTAAAATAGGGAATAAACGAAAAAAATTGGGGAGAGGTCAAACTTTACATTTTCAACGCCTACTGTTCTAGCATCTCCAACAATGAGTCAATTACTTTAGGAAATGTTCAAATATAATGCAAACAGACTTATAGGGGATGTAGGGATTTAAATTTTCCAATAGGGATAGGGAGGATACTTATTTAGAGTAAAGTATACAAAATATTAGGTATCTTAAAAATAGATAATATTTGAGTATTTTAAATCAATATTTACTTCTATACCAAATTCGCTGACACCTTCTTAATAGGCTTACTTTAGATTTTTAATCTAGACATAAAAATTTTTTAAAAAGAGATATTTGTTGGGATTGCCGAGGAGAACATTTGTGCAAAATGTTAATTCCCGGAAATGTTTTTTTATATTGTTTAAACAATATTGAAAATTCATGAATAGCGTTTTTTGACCTTTCACCGCTTACATAGCGAGAACGGTGATAGATACATAAAAAGTCCACTTGTCTATCTTGTACAGATGAAAAAATACAGCGCTCCAAACTCGCACTCAAAAATCCTCTTTTTCGAGCGTTCCGGCAAGGTTCCGGACGGCACACCCTGGACGCACAGCGTACTCGATCTCGTTGTGTATGTGTCAGTCCCTTAGACTCGTGCTCCAATTTAAGCCTACTAGAATACCACTCTTTACGCATACGTATCGAAAATAACTATTATATATGTATATCATTGCCCACATTGATTGTGAAATTTAATTGTATCATTTAGCTCAAACTGAAACTTTGGATCATAATAGTCGAATAATAAAAATCAAGTAGATATTGGCTTTGCACAGACAAAATGGAGTACGTGTTTTGGTTAATTTTTAATATTATTCCTCTTATGTCTCGTTCACACCGGAGCGTTTAGTGTTTAATTATTAACGGTTAGTAGCAAAAAGCAAGTAGAACGCTTAATAATACGTAGAATGCATTAGTAGAGCAGACAATTTAAATATAATTAAAGTTTTAAGAACCTTACCAACACAGGGCCCGCTCTAGGGGGGGGCAATCCGGGAATTTGCCCGGGGCAGTCAGTCAGTAGATAACAAATTTGTGGAAGACAGACGTCCACATCGCTACATTCTTATAAAAAATAATTACAAACGTTAAAAAAAAAATGGCTGATTAAGTCTTTCTAATCTATATTTTTGAATTATTATACTTCCTGGAAGAGGGAAATAAAGGTGGCAGATATAGGGGCCTCTGATTCTGGCTAAAATTCAAAAGAACCTCTGTCGTAGCATCCTACATAACATAGCGAATTTGCGTCTACAAAAAATACTTTTTCACGAAAACCCGTTTAGATAGGATAATGGGTCAAAGCCTATCGTATGTGCTTTTTGTCGCTCTTTATCATGGTGTAAAGAATTATTTAAGAAATTTTTTGCTAAAATTTGCAAAAATTCAATTTTATTACAAGAAATAGTAATTTTTCCCAACAATTGGTTTAAATATGATAATGGTTCAAAAGCTTATGTGATATTTTTACCACGTAATAAAAAAAAATGTGGAAAAAGTAATTACTAAGGAAAACTATTTAAGTATTTATAGCTTTTGAAAAATAAACAATAAGATAGCAACATAACAATCAGATGCCTACTCTTTGGAAAGTTCACCTTTAGGCCTTTAATATCCTTCGTACTCTTACACAGATAGTAAATTAAGCGAATTGCATTTTTATATGCACAAATAACAAAGACTGACTCAGAATAAGCCAGTAAATAAAATTGTATGACTGGCTGGCTTCGCTGACTGCCAGAACAACTAAGTTTATCTCACTCTACCATCGAAATTGGGACGGATGACAATTCTAAGGTATACAGGGTCATAAAAGAACAGGAAAATTTACCTATAATTCAAAAAAATAAGTATGTGAATAAATCTGACAAAAAGTTGTTTTGTTTAGAACTTTAGAACATTCAGTACTACATTTTCTTTCTGCATTCAAAAAATCAGCACCAAAATTTTCTGCCATTTTTATTTCTTTGCTCTTTAGGCCTGACCCACACTAACGCTTCGCTCTCGGTACGATATCGCTATGCTCCCAATTCGATAAAATATTCTTACACACGAAACAATGAGTGTATTCACATCATCGCTCCGATATCACTACGATATTAGTCGCTGTCCAATCCCGCTTCAGAACCGCTCCAGTGCCAATATCGCTCAGGTAATATTTTATCGGAGCGATACCGGAGCAATACTAGACTTGTACTGATAGTGTTATTACGTATGAAATGGTAAATGAAAAATTGCATTCTTTGAAAAAAGTAATTATGGATTATTAATTTAATTAATTTTTTTATATTCTTCATATTATATTTTCAATTCTCACACAGAGGCAAATATAGAGACTCCGATTTTACGTAGTGACGTCAGCGATTTAGTGGGGTTCTCCTTTCATAAATATATTGTTGTTTGTCTGTGTTGGTGAAAATTTATAACCAAGCCGGGTCATTACAGTGGGTAACACGTATTATTTATTAACTTATTTTAAAGAATTTCAGCCATGACTTTTTCAAAAAATGTTTAATAAACCCATTCTTAGAGATGTCTAACCCCTTAAAAATTACTTATTTTCCAAAAATCCTTTCCTTAATATACAACATCACCAAAAACCCTTTATAAACTTAAAAATTACGTAACTCCAATGAAAAAAATGCTATAGTATAATGTAACCTCAGTTTATATCTTTTAACCACTTTTCATCAAAATTGCTTAAGGGCTGATATGAGAAAAATACCAAAATATGATTTTTCAGCAATTTTTTTAAGGGGTGTTTTATCTCCTAAATATGATATTGGGCACGTATAATTAAAATATATTTGTTACTTTGTCAAGTACTACAATATATCTTAAAATGAACGAAATCGCAGAAGGACACTTCCGTAACATTCTTTGTCAGTCTGCCTGACGATGAAATCACTTACTTTTTCATATAATAAAAATTCAAAAAATTGAAATTATTCTAAAATGCAGCAGGAAAAATTTCTACCGCTTGCATTCCCTTTACTTTAAAGCTAACACAATTTTTAAAACAAGAGGCAGACGCGATGGTATTGTATAGGATATCTATTTTTTTTACAATTTTGGAAAGCCTTCATTTAGTATCGCAGCAATAAATTAATGGCAGAAATTGTTTTTATTGTCTATCTTACTCAGATCTTTCTTATTATCAACTTCTGCAAAACGATGAAATCATATAAAAATTCCTGCCATCAGCTCCCTAGCTATTATAAGGTAGTGTCGTGTAAGATGGCGCACTTAATGTTTAGATGGCTGTAAAAAAAATAACGGAAAATGTTATAGAAGTAAATTGTATTTATTCTACATAGTACCTTAGTGACTAGTTAACACTGTGATAAAGGATTTTTATTATAAACTCAATACCGATCGAGTTATTAAAAAAAATTCTCAAAATGGGAAATGCGCACTCTTACACGACCGATCCGCATTGAGGTCGGTAAGATGGCGCACTTATTAAAAAGCTTCAAACTTAGCACAAATCACGTTTAAACAATCCCGCACCTACGTAACAGAAGAATTTCTTATGTCAGCATTTGTTAATATTTTTCGTTATTCTAAATTTTAATCGTAAGTAACGGTAGGTCGTAGTCAAAAAATAACGAAATTTTTGAAGGTTTAAGTTATGGGTATTCCAAACGAGTAGAAGAGCTATGACAGTACGGCGGCACACTACGTCGTCAAAAGCATAGGAACACCCTGACCCAAGGTGTGCCCACATTTTTCACGCCGTACTATACTTAATGCTCTAGTACACTACACAGCTTGGGCCAGGGTGTCCCCATACTTTTAACGACGTAGTGCGGCGCCACACTGTCATAGCTCTTCTACTCAAACGTATTGCGATTGTTAAAACCTACTTTTCGTTATCGAAACTTATCGATACCGAATTACTTATCATAAATTGATTATAACTGGTTAATTTAGGCTCCATTAGTCCAATTAATTGGATCAGCAATAACACATTTTTAAAAAAATCAATTTTCGTAACTTTTCGTAATGGAAAACTTTTGATCGTAAATATCTCGTAAAAGATGCGTCGTAGCAAAAAAATAACGAAATTTTTGAAGGCTTAAGCGAACCAATTTGTGGGTATTCCAAACATTTTGCGACTATTAAAATGTAGTTTCCGTTATCGAGAATTATCGATATCGAATTACTTCTTATAAATTGGTTATAATTGGTTAATTTGAGGCTCCACTAACTAATTCTGTTGTTAATAATATTCCACTGATTTTATTAGCAATAGAATATTTTTGAAAAAATTACATTTCGTTATCGTTAGTTTTCGTAATCGTAAACTTTTGATATAGGAACTTGACTTACACGAATTTACATTGTACGAAAGTTTGCTGAATAGAATTCCTTAGAAAAGTTAAAGAATAATATTATAAAAGAAACTATCGTGTAAGAATGAGTGCGCCGTCTTACACGCCTTTGTACTACGCCACCTTACACGCCTGCCTATTGTCAACAAAATCATCCTGTGGGAACCATCCACGCGTACTGACACGAATTAACGTGATCAAAGCTCGTTCGTGACTAACTTTACTAACCTCAGGAACATTTTGTAACGTTTAGCTTGTTTCGACATAAACCGTAGTAACACATTCAAATTCGAGAAAAATAATATCAAATCGTACTAAAAATTTTAAACTTATCTGGAATATCGGGATTATGTCGTAAACCAATATTTTTTGGTGCGCAATTACCGACACCCCAAACGCTTCAAAACACGATTAAAGTTGGTTACAAATTTCGTTTCTGTTTCAAGAAAACAGGAGTGCGCACTCTTACCGACCGCGCCATCTTACACGACCCTACCCTACATATGCAAGTGCTAATAACTCAATATTCTATTTCTGTCTGTTAACAACGTCCATAACTTTTTCTCCCTAAATTAGATACGGTGAAAAAGGATAGAGTGCTATATAAACGTGCTAATGACAATAACCTAACTTCATTGTCTATTCACGTTTTTGACTTGAAGCACCTTATTTAAATCGTTAGAACAGTGAACGAAATGATGATTTCACACATACAGTGAAATCATAGCAACAGCTTAAAGTGATCTTTTCAAAATGTTCGTTCGCCCAACGAAGCTTTCAAGTGTTCCTTTTTACTTAGCTCTCTGCATAACTAACTACCCGTTGGTTCGTTGTTTTTATTTTACATTATTAAATAAGAAAAGAAAAGGATTCATTTGTAGTGAAAAATTGTTTTAAATGGTCTTTTTATGTTTTATTTATGTTTTTATCACTTTCATATACCAACTTCCAGGGTATATGGTATTATTGTCAAACATTATCATCAGGGCCTCCTTGCAATCACGACCTGCAGAGTCAAACTACAATTAGAACACCCTTAAGACAAACAGAAATGAAAAACATCCAAATTTTTTTTAATGGATATAATATAAAATTATATAGTTTAAAAATAAAAGTTTTAAGTCAAAATTTATATTTATTATAAATTGAGTTTTAAGAAATGAAATATAAAATGGGTAAAAACAATAAATGATGATGGTTGTAGAAATAGTTAACAATAATTTAATTATTTCAAATTCAAAATTGTAAGGAACATCTTTTTGTTAACGTGATAATCTGTGAACATTTGAATTTTCAACTATAGCTCCAAAAACCGTCTGCCCTCAGATCGACTGAAATTTTTTAACATAGTACTCTGTTTGGTCAATAAGTTACCCTGTAAATGATTTTTTCGTGATTTGAACGCGAAGTGCACTTTTTATTTCTTTGAGAGTCTAAATTTTGGGGTTACCAAAACATCGTTCCCTCGACAAAAGTTAAAGGGAAAATCTTATAAAACTTGAAGTACCTATGAACGGAATAAAAATTGAAGAATACCCTTTTTCGATGTCTTGTTTAGTTTTCGAGATATTATGTATTAAATATCCAAAACTTACAATACGAAATATATAATGTATTACATCTTAGAATCTAATTTTCTACTGGTAAATTGCGATTTTTATTGATAAAATTAAGAAGATATTCCAGTCTATATAGGGCTGGAAAAAGCGTGTTTTTTGATAATTTTTTTCTCGAAAACAATAAGAGATTTTTGTTTGAAATTTTTTTTATTTGAATATACATTACTTAAAGTTATTGAAAAAAGAATTATAATTTTTAATGTTTATAAATTTTAATAATAGGATTTCTATTACAGGAGCAACGTTAAAAATAATCATGCTATTCGACGTGCATGAGGACTCGTGGCAGGATTATCACTTACTATTACACGAGAGGTTTTTATTTTTTCGAATAAATTTGGATTTGTGTAACGAAAATTTGTTGCCTAGCAATTTAACGAGAAAAACTGTCAACTAACAAAAATGCGACAGCGAACAATTAGTTAAATGTCTGGAACGCCTTCAGAAATTCGACTTACACATAAACAATAACAAATGCAAGTTTTTTGTTCAAAAAATTAGCTACCTTGGATATATTATTTCAGATAAAGGTATTAAAAAAGACCCTGCAAAAATTCAACCAATTACAGAAGTAAGGAAACCCAGAAATGTTACAGAATTACGATCTTTCTTGGGTTTAGCTCAATATTTTTCTAAATTTATTGCACATGCTTCCACATTACAACATCTACTGAATCAATTGTTGAGAAAAGACGTACCGTACAAATGGACAAAACAGTGCCAAGATGCTTCCGAACAAATTAAAAAAGAAATAACTAGTGATAAAATTTTGATGCCATTTAACCCAAAATTACCTTTAATAGTAAAAGCAAATGCAAGTCCCCACAGATTAGGTGAGGTCTTGTCACATAAAGTTAATGGAGAATTGAAACCAATTACATTTATATCAACATCTCTATCGAACGCAGAGAAAAATTACAGCCACTTAGATAAAGAAGCAACCGCTATGTATTGGTTTTTTAAAAGGCTGTATCACTACCTATCGGGAATAAGTTTGAATTAATCATCGATAATTAACACTTAAAAACTATATTTGATCTAAGTAAATCATTACCGTCGACAAACGAGTTAATCATTACGACTGACACGTCATGCAATATTCTTACGACAATTTAACTACACGATTACATACAGAAGCGAAAAACAAAATAAAGTTGCAGATTATCTATCGTGCACACCTGCAGAGTCGGAAGAATTAATAAAATGAAAATAGATAATATCTATATAGTTAGTTAACCTCTTACAAGATTGTAAATATAAAAAGTAATTACAGCAAAGGAAGTAGCCAAAGAAACTTTAAAGGATTCAAAACTACGCGAATTACTGCAAGATTTAAAGTCAGAAAAACAAAGTAATACCGAGTATTCGGTACACAATAACATTATTTTTAGAGGACATCGAGTGGTCATACCAGAGACCTTACAAGACTACGTTTTAAAAGAACTGCATCAGACGCATAGTGAAATCGTAAAAATGAAAGCGTTAGCAAGATCTACTGTTTATTGGAAGAACATCGATAAAGAAATTGAATCAATGGTTAAATCGTGTCCAGCATGTTCCAGATTTCAAAATAACCCAACTAAAATGCTCCCACATACATGGGAGACGCCCGTGGAACCATGGCAGCTTATATTGTGGCTATATTGATTTTGCATCTCCCTTATTTGGGAAACAATCCTTAATCGTCGTAGATGCTCTGACAAAATGGATTGAAGTAGAAATCTTTCATAGACCATCCACTTCAATAAGCACAATAAAAAGTTTAAAACGAATTTTTACGTCACAGGGAACACCGTACAGAATTGGGTATTTGACTGATGTAGCAATTGATAGTAAAATAATAGTTAATGGCTCTCTTATGCCATTGACCATAACGTATGCCAGTGGATCGTTATGGTAAAGAAATTAATATCTGTATCTAACATCTGACATCTAACAAAAGTGCATATTAGACGAGCGTGCGTAAACTAGATAGCTTAATTGGGGGGAAGGAGGGGTTATGCAAAAAACTACACTGAACTACATGGGGGGGGGGAGTCAGAGTCGAGCTACGTAGTGAAAATTAGTGAATAATCTTGAATTACTTATGAGGTGCTTAAATTTTGAATATTATGAATTTATCAGAACTTCGCATCGCTAGTGATCCCTAGCCACTGACCTTAACGTAGTGATGTGCCAAAAAGAACAGAACTGTTCTTTTGAAACTGTTCTTTTGTTGGAACTGTTCCGCAAATGAACAGTTCCGCGATTTAGAGTGTTCATCTGTTTACCTGTGGTTCACTTGTTCATCTATTCATCTGTTCTGTGCTTTATTCATATATCTGTTCAATTTATAAAACTGTTCAACGATATGTTGTTATATATGTATATGTACGTACGTATTCTCTGTTCTTTAAATAGTTGGCTACGATGTGACTTTATTATTATAGATGTCTCCACTACAATAAACTAGGTAGATTTTTATTTTAAATTTTAACGGATATAACGAATAAAATAGCATTGTTTGATTTAAATTTTGAATTTAAATAATATATTATAATATAACTAGCCGAATGCCCGATGGGATTTCCCATCGACAACATCTTTTTATTACGTACTCAATTTCTGCTCACTTTTAATGTTTTTCAAAAGCCCAAATCAATATCCACGTTTATAACTTCGAAAATGATGAACTTCCCATATAAATTTTCATTTTCTATTTTAACGCCTTAGGGAACAAATTTCCAGAAACAACTGATTTTTATTTATAAATAGAAGCCTAAACGCCAATTTTCGTAACATCTGTGCTTAATTTCGTCCTTCTAAACTCAACGATTGAGGTTGTGCGTTGTCTGTCAATCAGAGATTTATTTAAATAAGATATTTTTTTTATTTTGATAGCCATAATAACATTTTTTTATGTATCTCTAACTTCAAATTGATGAATTTCCATACGAATTTTCGTCCCGTATTTAACGCACTTAGGGGACGAATTTTCAAAAATCCTTTCTTAGTGCTCGTCTACGTTACATAAAGAACTCCTATGCAAAATTTCATTCTTCTAAACCCAACAGTTTAGGCTGTGCGTTGTCTGTCAGTCAGTCAGTGTTAGAAATTTATTAAGTAGATGGTTATTGTTAGACAAACATTCAGCTATTTAGCATAAAATTCAACATTTCTATGGAAGATTATATTAAGTAAACTATAATACTGCAATGGTACAAAAAATAAAAATTAATCTAGTCAGTTTTAATGAAACCAAAAAGCTAATCGACGGTTGATATCCTATAAAAATAAATATATTATCTAGAATTAAATGATTTGATAAAAAATGGTTGTATATTGGCAACTTCAGTTCCATCAGAATGAATTTTTCCAAAACCGGACACAATAATAAACGACCAAAAAAGTGGTTTGAAAACCAAATGTGTCCAAAAAATATTTTATTTTAAAAAAAATACTAATGTGGTTTATTAAAAATGGAATTAACAATTTATCTCCAAAAGTAACTTTTTAAATAATTGATGAATGTGTAAATTTAGAATAAAACATAACTGATATTTTTAATTTGAGACTCAGTGTTTATTTTGCATTTGCAGCTTGACAATTATTAATTTTATATTTTTTGTAAATATTAAGGAATTTATTTTGGGCACCAATAAAACTGTAAGTGAAATACCTAGTTGAACATATTACTAAAACGATGTCGTCCTACAAACTGTTGTTTTTATCATGAACAGTTCTCGCTTAATGAACAGGTATGAGTATACATAAGACTGTTCTTTTAGAAACTGTTCTTTTAAAACCTATTCTTTTGCAAACTGTTCTTTTGGAACTGTTCTTTTTACAGAACTGTTCGGAACTGTTCCGTAAAAAGAACAGTTTGGCACACCACTACCTTAACGTATGATTCAGTGATAATGATTAACCATTTATATTAATTTAAAAAAGCATTTAATATTGCAAAAAGATACTTATTAAAAAGATACTCACATTTTAGTTTTTACATTTTCAAGTTTTGCTGAAAAAATTTTGGTATTCGAAGCAAAGAGGTTTGCTAGCACAAGCGATGCTATTATTCCATTTTTGTTAAATTAAAAATGAGGCAATATGTAATTAATGACAAAGACAGAAAATATATGTTAAATTATTTAATGTCATGTATACGACATTAATGAAGGTGGAGCTTATTTTCAAAAAGCAATTTCTAACAAAATGTAATTTTCGAGTAAAATGAGATCTTCTATATCTAACACCAGCAAAATTTTTACGGATTTTTTACCAGTGAATAACAAAGTTCGGATGCTATAAAGAAGAACCTCAGTCAGTATGAAAATCTAATTCAAGTTAATCCCTTTAAAAATGGGTCCTCAAAAAAAAATAAAATAAAATAAAATAAAATTCGTTTTGAAAATAAAATTTATCTTATTTCATTTTTGAAAACAAAATTATAAAAAAAATAAATTCATTGCCTAAAATGAAAATAAAAATGAATAATATTCCATTTGTTTCCACGACATTAGTATTATGTTAATTTTTAACCCTGCAGTTTTCCTTAATGCAGTCTCATTTTGCCGCCTTGTTCTTCATCTTCGACTTCATTTTAGTAATTTTTTTTTGTTATGCTTTCTAAAAATTATTTGTAAAAATTAAATTTTAAAAACTTTTTTAACCTTTATCATATAAATAAAGTTATCCTACTTTGTTTGGAAATGGACTTTTAAGCTTGAAACAATTGTCACAATTAAAAAATAAACGTGATTTTTTACTAAGTATTTGCTTTATTATTTAAAATATGGAATATCATTAAGTAATTTAGATTTATCTGTTTTTCTTTTTTCCTGCGGCTTGTAGCACTTTTTGTTTCCGGTATTTTTTTTCAGACACTAGTAGTTGTAACACGTTACTCATATTATCCATGATGCTATTGTGACCGTGCAACAAAAAATAAGTCAATAGCTTTAAAACGTAATATTTTCTATTGAGTTTTCAGTTCCAATTTTATTTCTTCTTTGCTAAGGTACATTTTTGTACGTTAAAAATTTCAAATTAACGATCATTATTAATTCAAGGTAAAAAATATTTCAGTTTAAAAAATTGTTTTCAAAACGCAACTTCTAAAATTTATTTTCATTCAGATATTTTTTTTTTTTTTTTTTTTGAAAATAAAATTTGATGTTCTTTTTCGGTACTTTGTAATTAGTTTTGGAAAAAAATTTCCGTTTAGAATAGTGACTTTCTAAATAAAGTTTATAATTCTATATTAATCTCAAAATCAGTTTTTTCTTAGAAATTACTTTTTGAAAATAAACTTCTCATAATTGCTATACCTATTACATAATTATATAATATAAAAAGCGAATTGGTTCTTGATGTTACGTCACTGACACGGACCAAGTGTTTTCGCACAAAAATTCAATTAAATAAAATTTTTTTTCCTTTAAGTCGCTTCTTTTATACAAAAATCGATTAGTGGGATTATATGTAAGTCATATTTTAAAACCCTCTTTCGAAATTTGTCAAATATCCAATTGTATCGGATAATGCCGTTATTTTCAAATCCAACGAATTCGAAAATTTTTGTGAAAATACTTATGGGAATAACACACCTGACATCAGTTGCTTGCCATCCAACTACAAACGGCCAAGCAGAGCGTACAGTTGAAACAGTGGAACAAAAATTAAAAAAGTCCGAGAGAACAGAAAACATCGATGACAAATTACAAGAAGTTGTATTTCGGTACCGAAACATGCCATTATAATGGCAAACCCCCAGCCGAATTGCACATTAGAAGGCAACTTCGTACAAAGCTGCACATGTTATATCCCGAACCAAAAGTGAACAGAGATAAACGACCAAAACCATTACGTAAGCTACGAGAATTTAAAGTAGGGGAAATAGTTCTATCCAGAAATTACATTGGTCTTGATAAATTGCGCTCGGGTGTTATTGTCGAAAAGTTGGGTCAACTACATTATCACGTCCGACTAAATAATAAATATGAAACGACATACAAACCAATTAAAGGCTACCGAATGCATTGAAAACTTTTCTGAAAATAGTGAACAAATAGAAAACAAGTCAACACCGAAAACAGTAGTGTTCAGATTATCGCCAATTGTGGCCAGACCAAACTTTAGTCCTAGCATGGCACATCAAATACGGGATGCACAAAACAATCTACAGAGTGCAATACAAATATAAACAGTGATGTTGAAAAGGATGCATTACCTAATAACGAAGAACAGAAACCTCATTTAAGACGCTAGACAAGGACAAAGAAACCAATCAGCAGACTAAATTTATAACTTGTTATTAACAACAAAAAAATAAATAAATAAATAAATAAATAAATAAATAAAAATAAAAATTGTATGATGACTTTGTTTAAATTAAGAGGGGAGAATTGTTATATCCACGTAATCCACGTACATATTCTGTGTATAGTATGTTCACCGTCTATGGTTACAGTTATCTATACTAGGGATGTTATGGATATGAAATTTCGGATACGGAGACGGATACGGATATTTAGGAATATTTTTTTCGGTTTCGGTTTCGGTTACGGATATGTAAAAGTATCGGATAATGTTTCGGATACGGTTACGGTTACGGATAATTGCTTTTAGTAAACTTTTTTTTTAGATGAAAGAGGAAAGTTTCACCAAAAAAAGTGAACGCTAAACATGAATCAACGAAAATCTATCAAAAAAATACAAGCAGTGATAATTTCCTTCGATTTAAACGCAGTTTTCCAACGGTAGTTGTCTGTAATTATCCGAAACAAATTCGAAACTTTTATTTCGGATACGGTTTTGGATTTCGGTTACTGATTCATGTCGTTCTACAAATTCCGGCTGCTGAAGAGAGGAATTTAAAAAAGGGAGAAAAAGTATTTTTAGTTCCTTGAGACTAAAAGTGACACTTTTCTACCTGTTAAAGCCGAATTAGCCACTAGGGGCAGGTATTTAGGGGGGGGGGGGAATTTTAAGTAGAGCAACAATTTTTTTTAGGGAAAAGTTGTATTTTTTTTTGTATTTAAGTAAAAAACAGGGGCGGCATTTTTCACGGTGCCTAGGGCGGCACTTACAAGTAAAGGTCCCGAGGCCGGACCTATCGATTTTGATGAAACTTAATTATGTTGTAGAACACTAAAAACTAAGGGACACGTATTTTTTTTTATCTGCGGAAAAACGGTTTGAAGGGGTGAAATCGCCCTCCAAAAATTGGGGTATACATTTAATTTTTCAAATATCTCGAAAACAGTAAGAGATAGAGCAAAAGTTTAAATTAGCGATATTACTCTTTTTTAAAGAGCTATCTTATTGATATGCAATTTGTTCAAATTACATCAACAGGGGTGGTAGGGGTTAAAATTGAGGGGTTAATTTTGCAAAAAGGAGGTGAAAAATAAACAATATAAAAATTTTGTTTACAGATTTGAGATCTACGTCAAAAAATCTAATTGACCGGTTTTTGCTCAATATCCTAATATTAAGTCTAGGGGTAGTTAACTAGAAGGTGACTATGTCGAATAATCGTACTATTTGGGTATTTCAAGAAGTTTTTCTTCATGGAAAATAGCTTAAGACAATTAGAATAACGTAGAAATGAAATTCTCGAATTCAAAATTGAGTTTGAGCAACATTGGAGAGGGGGTGAGTTACCCTCTTACATTACATACTAGTTTATATACACTAATTTTTGCTATTAACACACTGATAGTGGGTAAAATAATGTCACAATAGATGGTTCTGAAGTTGGACTAAAATGAAATTCTCGAATTCAAAATTGAGTTTGAGCAACATTGGAGAGGGGGTGAGTCACCCTCTTAAATTACATACTAATTTACATACACTAATTTTTGCAATTAAGACACTGACAGGGGGTAATAATGTCACAATAGATGGTTCTGAAGTTAGACTATCGTATGTAAGGTTTTTATTAGGTTTCGTTGTTTTAGGTTAGGTTATGTAATTTTCGGTATCGATAATTTTCGATAAGGAAAACTATAATATCCATTAAAAAACAAACCTAATAAAGACCTTACATATGATAGTCCAACTTCAGAACCACTTATTGTGACATTATTTTACCCACTATCAGTGTGTTAATAGCAAAAATTAGTGTATATAAACTAGTATGTAATTTAAGAGGGTGACTCACCCCCTCTCCAATGTTGCTCAAACTCAATTTTGAATTCGATAATTTCATTTCTACGTTATTCTAATTGTCTTAAGCTATTTTCCATGAAGAAGAACTTCTTGAAATACCCAAATTGTACGACTATTCGACATAGTCACCCTCTAGTTAACTACCCCTAGACTTAATATTAGGGCATTGAGCAAAAACAGGTCAATTAGATTTTTTGACGTAGATTTCAAATCTGTAAACAAAATTTTTATTTTGTTTATTTTTCACTCCCTTTTTGCAAAATTAACCCCCAAATTTTAACCCCCAACCACCCCTGTTGATGTAATATGAACAAATTGCATATCAATAGATAGGACTTTAAAAAAGAGCAATATCGCCAATTTAAACTTTTGCTCTATCTCTTACTGTTTTCGAGATATTTGAAAAATTAAATTTTTACCCCAATTTTTGGAGGGCGATTTCACCCCTTCAAACCGTTTTTGCGCAGATAAAAAAAAATACGTGTCCCTTAGTTTTTAGTGTTCTACAACATAATTAAGTTTCATCAAAATCGATAGGTCCGGCCTCGGGACCTTTACTTGTTAGTGTAAATCTGACCCTGCTACCTACGTACTATGAGGGACTAAAGTATGTATGGAACTGCAATAAAATATTTTTATTTTTTAAAACTATGATTACATCTTAGCAGTTTAGAAGCAAAATTATTTTTGTCAGAAATTTGATTTACATACCAACGGCTCCCATACGTAAATAAAAGCTGCCGTAATGATACTGGTGCGGTGGATTAATTACGAAAGATAAACGTCTTGTGTTAACAACACCAACACGATAATGACTGTCTGAAACGGAACTGCCGGACTCGTCGGACGGTTTGCTCGTGTCGCCGGAGGCTGTACCTGACTCTTCACCACTATCACTTACTGAAACTTCGCGTGCTGCTAACGTACTCTTGGCTTCTACAAACAAAACACGTAATTATTGATATAAATATTTTTGGTCGGAGTACATGCATAAAAGTTCTTTTAACTCTTTCCAACAAAACCTTTTATAACGAAAAGCTTTATAAAAACTCTGCTTTTTGGGGTTTTTTTATGACCATTGATTTTACATTGCAACTTTTTGTTTCCATTGTTATGTTTGGTTAGTGTAAAATAACCGATTAAAATATCTAGGTAAAAAAATTACTTCTTTAATTAATTGTGATCAATCTAAAAAGTATAAAATAAATTAAAACAAAAAAATAAAAATTAAAATAAGCTTTTATTTAAAAATGTGCTGAAAAGTATAAAAAAAATTTTGAATGAAGTTTGAAGCAATATGCAACATAATTTATAAAAGCTTAAGGCGTTTAGGTAACTACTAAGAAGTAAAGTAGGCAAAGTAGCTACATCCAAAACGGAAATAATTAATGATAACGCCGCATGTTTTTATAAATTATGTTGGATATTGCTTCAAACTTGACTCAAAAGTTATTTTATACTATTTACCCATTTATAAATAAAAGTTCGCTTTAAATTTTTTTTTTTATAATTTTAATTTATTATTGGAAATTTTTATTAAAAATTATTTTGTTTTTCCTTGATACTGTTAATTTTGTTAAACCCATAGTGTACTAAAAAAATTTAAAGCCACATTTAAAATTTTGTGTTATGATAAGAAAATTAATTTTATAATACACGATTGTAAATATGTTTTATAAAACTTAAAACAGTTTTCTATCTGTAACAAAACACTCCGTAAAGGCTCAAAAATACCCAACCGGAAGATAGATTTTCTGATTTTCTTAAACTTAATAAATTACACTGGTTGATTGTTGAATGTGAGATTGTACGTATACTATATTATCATGACGTAGAGGTAGACTACTCATAGACTACAATGGGTAATTAATATCAATTATTTACACTTACTTGCGTTTTTCAAATGTTTCTTCTCCGTTAACAGCATTGTATACATGTAGAGGAGGAACAGCATACTACCAATGTAGAGATATAAATAGTACCACTGAAAACAAAAAGATTGATTATCAAAGTTAGCATTCTATAGATTTGAACATGCATAGGTATAAATGTGTTTATAGTAGTAAAATGGAGATAATGTAGTTAAAGATTGAATTGTTTAGTAAAGCAAATTGTGCATCAGGAATATTTTTGGAAAGTAAACATAACATAAATAAACGTATAATAGTTAAATAGACATAACGTAGTTAAATGGGTGGTTCTACTTTTAAGGTCTTAACCCTAAAAAAAATAGAGGAAGCCATTTAGTAGATTTCATGCGACTAAAATGTAGAAAAATTATCATAGATTCGATATCTTCAGACCAACAGCGCGGTTTCATATTAAAACCAATATTTTTTTGCGTGTTACTGGATCCAGACAGAAAAAAAATGTATTCTTCCTCACGAAATTAAATTGTTTAGAACTTGCAAAAATTAAAAGAAATTTAGATGGAAATTTGCATTTATTATAACAAAATCTCAACTGTAATCAATTTTAGATATTTGGTCTTTATAATTAGATAACAATTTCATATATTCGTATAAAAATTAAAGTTTGTCCACTTCGTCATATTTTCACCTTTAGAATTTCGCATAAATCAAATTTTTTCACCTTTATAAATATTTATTGAAAGAGCACTATTACACACTAAAATCCAAGTTTTGCACAACATAAAATGAATTACAAAAAGAATTCATACTTCCATTTTTGTTACATAATAGCAATTTTTATAAGGGGGCGAGATCAAACTCATCGTTACGAAGGAGACGTAAGTGTGACGAAATAGATATTTAACAATCAACAATCAATGTTACTTAAAAACTAATGAGTATCTCATCATTAACTACAGACAAAACTTGTTTATTACTAAAATCAATAATTAAAAATATGAGTAAACTTGCCAAAAACCTACGTAAATTGGAACTAAACAAAGTAAATTAAGGAAAATAAATCACATTTCAAAAACTTCCTTCACTGATTTACTAAAGAAATACAAAACTCGTGTGCCTCTTTTAATAATGTTTTTTTTTTTTAATATTCGTAACATATCATCTAAGTGCACAAAGGCCACGTCATTTTGATTAAAACGAAATAAGGTTTTTGTATGACGAACAGCGATCATTTAGATCGAAAACTTTAGTTTATCGTAAAGATTACATTATTACAAATAATATTTATGTAAAAACGATTTGAAATTCGCTAAATAGGTACATACCAGAAAAAGCTGTGACGAAAGATACCATCAATAAACACACGCTGCCGGTCTTCTTGCTTGATATAGAAAAAAATGACAAGCTGTCAATGTCAATCACTTAATTTGACTTTCGCTTTATGGTCTATGGTCTTTGACATTTCGTTTCACTAAAAAACATGACCCTTTCACCTAGTTTTTTTTAAACTTATAGTAATATTTGGCAGTTGTGAGGAAGGATACTCAAATTTTCGCGACAATTTTTTGTCACGCCAAAAACAAAAAAAGAAAAAATAACTGCAGATAAATAAAATTTAACTTTCTAGTTACCATGCGTAACGATTTAACTCTCTTTTTTATTTATAAAATTGTGTGGTTCCAGTAAACTTATTTTTAAAAAACGTTATAGTTCCAAGCAATACGTAATAGGGACATGCATTTTCGAACTGCAATAAAAGTTGGGCACCATTTTTTATAAAAAAAAAAAAATATTAAATCAAAAGATAAATTTGAGCTATTAACTTTATTTAAATAAACTAAATGACAGTATCTTCATTCTGTATATAGTTTTAACCTTTCTTATTGTGGAGACAACTTTAATTTTTTGAAGGACCTAAATAGTAGAATCATCCAAATGTTAATTTGTTTATTTGATAATTTTTGTGTAAAATTTACATCTGTGCCATTAGGATGGCGAAATTTTTTCTCGAAGTATGATTTTCAGTACGAAAATCGACAGTTTTACATTTCAAATTCTATCAAAACTAGAAAAATCAGCATTAAAAAATTTATAACTAAACTTCAAATTGTATATCACTATTACGGCCTTTATAATTTTTATAGCTATAAAATTTGAGAGTATCTGATGAGTTTCCAAGTTCAAAAATTTGATTCAGATTTATGGGAATTGAATAATTTGATTGAGACACTGCTAAAACTGAAAGAATTACAAAAACTGTTCTTTAAATGTGTCTCTCACCATCATATAAGTACCTAAGCTAATTTTCTATAAGATTTATTAGATTAAATATTAAATTTTGTCAAAACTCAAAAAAATTAGATCCTAAACTTAGAAATAGCCTCAAATTCCATGTTTTTCGGTAAGGCTGTTACTTTAACTATTTTTAATAGTAGAACTTCTTATCAAAAAAGCAACTTCACAATTTTAAACCAACCAACGAGAATAAGTTATTTAAATTTTCGTTAAACATAATAATGGCACGTAATTAACTTCACCCAACAAACCTGCTATACAAACTAAACCAATAAAACATTTAAAAAAAGAAATATGTATAAATAAAATAAAAAGCTCTAAATGTAAATTGGAGACATGAATGGATGAAGGTGTTATGTAACATTTTTATAATTTTACAACAAAAGCGTTTGAAAGTTTTTATTTACATATATTTCCCATGCAATAGCACATGTTTATTATTCAATTTCTACAAAACTATTGGACCTAATGGAACCAAATTTTAATATATGATACTTCGTCATAGAATATTTCAAAATTTGGCAAAAAATGACTTTTTGAAAAAAATGTTACACAACACCTTCATCCACTCACGTCTTCAATTGTAAATGGAATTGTCTTTTTTTTATACGTTTTATTGAAATAAATTAAGTGCACCATGATTGAGTGAATTTCATGAACTTTTTTGAGCTGAAACAAACTTGAGTTGAACTTTTTTTAACTGAAACAATTTTAATTTATTTTTATTATATTTTTAATCAATTTCTTTTTATCTTAAAAGAAAAAAAGTTTTTAATTACAATTTTTATATATGGAAAGAAAATAAGATTCTTTCTTTATTGGTTTTCAAATTTCAAAATATATTCAAACTTATTTATTTATTTTTTTTTAATAATTCTACCATGTAAGTTTACAAAAATGTTGGTTCATTAAAATCAATTTTTAAAGAGATATATTTAAAGAAATTGTACATCTAAACTTTCAGTTAGAAAATTATATTCATTAATAATGTCCGAAATACAGTACCTAATTACAGAAAAAAATGTGTGCAGATAGACTGGCAGGAAAAAATGTTTTGTTCCGCATATTGATTTTTACTAATTTTTTACAGTGGTTTTAAATTAGCGAAACTATACATATAATTAATTCGCATAAACTACAATGTTTTGAATATAATTATACCTATATGTAGTATTTCTTAACTGCGATCCCAAATTTTTGTTTCTGATTGTGCCACTTGGATCACGTTAAGGAAAATGTTTAGGTTGACATAATGATAGATTAGATGTGATTTTATTGATACAAAATTTTCATTGATGGAAAAATAAAACAAATTGTATTTTGAAATATTGCTTAAATTGAAAAATGATTGATGCATAAGAAAATATAATATATATCACCTATATATAATATTTTATATACACATGTGCCTGTAAGGTCTGTCAGGCGTCATAAATAAATATTTTCGTTAATATATACATGTAACGAGAACAAATCGGTTTCAATTTAAATATTTATAAACCGATGAAAATAGCTACTTTATACAATATACTAGCGACCTCTCTTGGCTTCACTCAGGTGTTGTCTATTTTGTTTTATTTTGGTGTTTTATATAATTTCCTACAACGGAACAAATATATTTTATAGCTCCGGCCCGCAATTTTACCCACGTAAAATTATCAAAATTATGGCTCCAAGTATTTTTAAATCACATATTCTGAAATTCTGTATAAAATTAGTTATTTATAGCGATTAGCTTCGCTCCCCAAACAGATGTCACTAAATGGCATTTTTTGTCCCATTCCCATCCATTCCTAAAATTAATTTGTCATTTCCGCCCGAAAAGTTGTCAAATTCCGCTCACTCCTACTCCCGTTCCATTTTGTTTTCGGTCATTTTCAAAAAATCAGCACATTTCCCAAGTATTCAAATGAGACACTCAATGCATCGACTTACCCACATTTTTCTCATTCAAACGACATCCCTACTTTAAAGTAATTAGTGTACCCCTTTCTGTAGATACCCGTAACGATATTTCTAAGGGTACTTCAATTTCTTAGACAAGCGACGCCCTAGCAGATCGTTTTATAAAATATTAAAAATTATAGATTTATAAGTAAAATTTGGTTAAAACCCATCTAGTCGTTTATTTTGGGCACTTTTTGAATCTCCAGGACTGTGGGAAATCCAATATAACATAGCCTATGTCAGTCTGGGATAGTTTAGCTTCCCTACAGTGTAATAATCGGCTAGATAGTTAATTTTGGGTACTTTTCGCGTTTCCAAGATCATTTCTCATGTAACATAGCCTATATCAATCCGGAATAGTTTAACATTCTAACAGTCACAAAATTTTTGAAATTGATTCTGTAGTTTAATTTAGGTACCTTTTGGGTATCCAGAATCTTGGGGGACCTCATAATCTGATATAATGTAGCCTATATTAAACTGGAGAAGTTTAGCTATCTGGCAGTGAAAAAAATTTTTAAATCGGTTAAGTAACTTATTTTAGGTCCTTTTTGGGTCGCCAATTGTCCAAGGGACCACATATATCATAGTCTATGTTGATCCGAAATAGTTTAGCTGTCTAACAGGGAAAAAATTTTCAAAATCGATTGGGAGTCTATAATTAGTGATGTCGGATGATTAATCGATTAATCGGTTTAGTTGACTAATTTTGTTTAAATTTAGTCAGTTTTCAATCGACTATAATGACTAAAATGATTTTTTTTTTTTAAATGACTAAAAACGACTAATTTAATTTTTTTCCTAGACTGAAAACGACTAATTCAATTTTTTCCCTGTATTATTTATATAAAATTTGTAAAATCAATAACTAAAAAATTATCCATTGGCACGATTTTTCATTTTTCATCTTTCTTTTTTTTTTAAAAAAAAAAAATAATAATAATAATAATAACAAAATATTAAGAACTAATAATTTATTCAAATTCAAAAGAAAACATTTTTTTTTTTTGAAAGAACTACATAGGTTACCCTATTTATGAATTCGACTAAAAATTTAGTCGATTAGCGTGCTCGATATTTTCGATTAAAGACTAATTTTGTCTAGAAAACAACTTTAGACGATTAATCGACTAATTTGTCTTCAGCTCGACATCACTATTAATATGTAATAGTTTAGCTGTTCAACAGTGAGAAATTTTTGAAATCTGTTGGGTAACTAACTTAAGGTCCTTTTCGGGTCGCCAGGGTCTAAGAGCCCTCATATAATATAGCCTATGTTGATCTGGAATAGCTTAGTTTTCTAACAGTGAAAAAACTTTTAAAATCATTCCAGTACTTTTTGAGTTGACTTCGACATACTTACAAACAGAATTTCTCTCTTTATTATATTAGTATAAATTTATATATTTCTGAATTTTTTGTTAGGTGGGTAGTCTTATGTCTTATACTTCGCTCACTCCGGACCGTTTAGCAGTTAGTGATTAGTAATTTAATAGCTAGTGGAACGCATTATAGCAGAACAGAAAAGTACGTAGTTGTTCCAGATATGTAAAGTACCTACTTAAAATAAAAAGGTATTTATATATACCGTCCACAGCTATGTATTTTTACTAATATTATAATCACTAACTGCTAAACGGTCCATTGTGAACGTGGTATTTTAGATGTAGGTAGGGTAAAAGCCCCCTTTGTGGAACGGTATCTAATTATGAACATTTACATATTAATGAAGTTATTTCTGAAAGAAACGTCTGATTACAAAAATTATTATTAATAGAATGATTGTTTTTCAATTTAAATTCACCTCGCATTTAAAATTTCCTTACTTAATTAAAGAAATAAATATGTAAATGTCGAAACTGTTCCAGTATTAGATACCGTTCCACAAAGGGGGCTTTTACCCTACTGTCCATTTTTAAATACACCCAATTATTATAGTTTCATTATGTTTGTTTGTCATATTTTTCAAATTTTTGCATCTTTGAAGGCAAGGCCGGCCAGAGGTAGGTGCAAACGTTGCGCTACACAAGGCCCCACGCCGTTGACTTACGATGACGCTAATTGTGACGATATTATCAACGAATTTACAATAAAACATATTATGTAAAGAAATGAAACAAAAACTACCCCTAAGTAAAAGTAAATAACTACCTACCTCTTAATATTACGAAATTCAGCAAAGTTGAATTTAATTAGATATTTTTACGTAGATTTAAAATTTGCAAACAAAATTGTAATATTTTTTATTTTTTACCCCCTTTTTCAAAATTAACCCGCAAATTTTAACTCCGAGCGACCCCATGATTATAATTTAAATTTAGATTAATTATGTGAGCATTTAATAAATTCTACTCCATTATTTAGTGCAGTAAACGGTAATATTCATAATACATATTAGGATTTAGTGTCATCAATAAAAATAATCTGCAAACATTTTTACTTATACAATTCGATGGGAATTATGAAATATATTATTATTTTTTAAAAAATTTGTATAAAACTTTAAATAAAAAAGAAAAAACGGTAAAAAAATACTATATTAATACACGGACCATCGAACTGTGGAAAAACTTATTTTAGACAAATAATTTCAGAGTTAATGATTAGCGTTGGAACGACTAATAAAATAATAATTTTAATCGCAATGAAAATTTTCCTTTAGGTAACTGTTTAAATAAGCGATTACTTACATATATGGCATGAACCATCTTTCACACGAGAATCATTAGAATGTATCAAATTATTTACAGGTGGTGCAGATTGTCCCGCAAATATAAAATATTTAAACACTCAAATTATCCGGAAAACTCCAATTCTTACTTTATCTAATACTGACCCATTTCCCAAAAACGATGAATTTAAAAATCGTTTATTTAGATATCAATGGGAATTGAAAAATTATCCCAATGACTTTTTTAGTAAAAAAAAATATTACCTATAGCATTCTATAAACTTTTAGAAAATCTAAATATTATTAAATAATATTTTATGTATACATATAAGTATTAAAATAAAATGACATTGATAATTTATTGCCCTTGACATTGTAAAATTATCATTAATAAACTTTTTTATAATTGAAACATATTTTTTTATTTATATTATCTACCTAAAAATCAGTGATAAAATGAAATTACAAAGAAAATTTATATTTATATACATATTTCTTTTTAACGAATTTCCAGAATGGAATTCAGCTATTGCAGCCACTGTCATGACGCGACTTGAACCCGGGACCATGGCAGAAATTTGTTTTGAGGTCCCTAGAAACCGAAAATAATATTCACCAAAATTTATATATATATATATATATATATATATATATATATATATATATATATATATATATATATATATATATGTGTGTCCGCACGATAACTCTCGAACGAAATGTCCTAGGTTTACGAAATTTGGTGAAAATGTTGGAAGTCCCAAACCGTTGGACAAGTTCGTTAGCCAGACACGTCGGATGCCAGGAACATGGTGTTTGTTCTTGCAAAAAATTAGTTTTTTGCCAAAATTTCCACTTATTTAAAAATTTTTGCGAAATTTTTTTACATCATTTAAACGACGAAAAAAAATTACATAAAAAAGGTCTTTAAACTATTATTCTATGTCAACTAGTTTCCGAGAAAATTTAATTTTTATAAAAGGGCATTCGCTATGTTATGCAGGATGCTGCGACAGGGGTATACCTATATGCATAATTATATGAAAGAATGTGTTTGTGGTACAGGAAGATAGATTGTATATAAGTCATATACGTCATACATATGTATATGTTTGTATGTTACTTATATGCCGTTTTTTAGGGTTCCGAAGAAAGTTCTATTTTTTAGAGCTCCGAAATAAATCTCCCGAGACTATAATAGAAATTTGTTTTGGGGTCCCTAGAAACCAAAAATAATATTCACTAAAAGGGCATAGCCGGGTAAGATAGGGAAAACGGCCCTTGACGCAAAATTGATTGTTCTTATAGGAAATAATACTTCTTAGCCCCAGATACATTCCTGCCAAATTTCAACCCTCTGAGGCTAATAGTTTTCAAATACACAAACAGACAAAAATTTTCAAAAAAAATTTTTTTTTGCGAAATTACTGAGCCGATTTATTTGAGTTTAATATATATTGTGTACCCACTTTAGGCAAAGTTATAAAAAAAAAATTAACGTTATATCCCTTTATTATACTAATTTTTTTTAAATTTTTAAATTTTACTAAATTTTTTTTCGCACTTACGCGCTAGCGACACCCACCATTTTTTGTTAAATAATATGTCTCTTAGTACTCTATAACATATATTTTTATGGAAAAATTTTAGTTGGTAGAACATAGTAATATTTCAATACAAGTGCATACCATGTTAGGTACTACATATATTACTTATGTATAAGAAGGGCTATAAAGTAAAAAATCTACCCAATTTCTAAAATAATACAATTACATACGTTCATAACTACGATAAAATCGGTGGCCTAGTTGGTAAGGCGCTTGGCTGGTAACCAAGAGATCCGGGTTCGAGTCCCAGCCGATCCAGTTTGGTAATTTTTCAAACACTATGTCAATTTTAATTAACATAATGAATTGGCCATTTGCCAAAGTACATCGAGTGTTCAAGTATCAGCCAAAGCTGGACATTCAGTGAACATATGAATATTGGTGTATGTTTAAATACGGATAAAAATCCGCCATACACTAATAATGTTTCACAGGCACTCGATAACATTTGAAATTAAAAGTATAAAACTGCGTCTCGCATTAGAGAGAGGTTGTGTTTGATTGATTACTGAATTGGAGTGGCACTCGAACAAGTGATCGGTGGCCTAGTTGGTAAGGCGCTTGGCTGGTAACCAAGAGATCCGGGTTCGAGTCCCAGCCGATCCAGTTTGGTAATTTTTCAAACACTATGTCAATTTTAATTAACATAATGAATTGGCCATTTGCCAAAGTACATCGAGTGTTCAAGTATCAGCCAAAGCTGGACATTCAGTGAACATATGAATATTGGTGTATGTTTAAATACGGATAAAAATCCGCCATACACTAATAATGTTTCACAGGCACTCGATAACATTTGAAATTAAAAGTATAAAACTGCGTCTCGCATTAGAGAGAGGTTGTGTTTGATTGATTACTGAATTGGAGTGGCACTCGAACAAGTGATCGGTGGCCTAGTTGGTAAGGCGCTTGGCTGGTAACCAAGAGATCCGGGTTCGAGTCCCAGCCGATCCAGTTTGGTAATTTTTCAAACACTATGTCAATTTTAATTAACATAATGAATTGGCCATTTGCCAAAGTACATCGAGTGTTCAAGTATCAGCCAAAGCTGGACATTCAGTGAACATATGAATATTGGTGTATGTTTAAATACGGATAAAAATCCGCCATACACTAATAATGTTTCACAGGCACTCGATAACATTTGAAATTAAAAGTATAAAACTGCGTCTCGCATTAGAGAGAGGTTGTGTTTGATTGATTACTGAATTGGAGTGGCACTCGAACAAGTGATCGGTGGCCTAGTTGGTAAGGCGCTTGGCTGGTAACCAAGAGATCCGGGTTCGAGTCCCAGCCGATCCAGTTTGGTAATTTTTCAAACACTATGTCAATTTTAATTAACATAATGAATTGGCCATTTGCCAAAGTACATCGAGTGTTCAAGTATCAGCCAAAGCTGGACATTCAGTGAACATATGAATATTGGTGTATGTTTAAATACGGATAAAAATCCGCCATACACTAATAATGTTTCACAGGCACTCGATAACATTTGAAATTAAAAGTATAAAACTGCGTCTCGCATTAGAGAGAGGTTGTGTTTGATTGATTACTGAATTGGAGTGGCACTCGAACAAGTGATCGGTGGCCTAGTTGGTAAGGCGCTTGGCTGGTAACCAAGAGATCCGGGTTCGAGTCCCAGCCGATCCAGTTTGGTAATTTTTCAAACACTATGTCAATTTTAATTAACATAATGAATTGGCCATTTGCCAAAGTACATCGAGTGTTCAAGTATCAGCCAAAGCTGGACATTCAGTGAACATATGAATATTGGTGTATGTTTAAATACGGATAAAAATCCGCCATACACTAATAATGTTTCACAGGCACTCGATAACATTTGAAATTAAAAGTATAAAACTGCGTCTCGCATTAGAGAGAGGTTGTGTTTGATTGATTACTGAATTGGAGTGGCACTCGAACCAGTGATCGGTGGCCTAGTTGGTAAGGCGCTTGGCTGGTAACCAAGAGATCCGGGTTCGAGTCCCAGCCGATCCAGTTTGGTAATTTTTCAAACACTATGTCAATTTTAATTAACATAATGAATTGGCCATTTGCCAAAGTACATCGAGTGTTCAAGTATCAGCCAAAGCTGGACATTCAGTGAACATATGAATATTGGTGTATGTTTAAATACGGATAAAAATCCGCCATACACTAATAATGTTTCACAGGCACTCGATAACATTTGAAATTAAAAGTATACGATAAACTAGTTTAAATTTACTCAAGTGCAACATTTTCTGCCGTCTGTCTTTTTTTTATTAATAAAACAAAATGGATATTGATTTCTCTTTTGTTAGAGTTGTTTTCTTTGTAAGACGTCAAGTGAAACTTTATTAGCTCATACACCACGTATTACGACGTCAACAATTTCATACAAAGTTTTTTAGCTGTCAAAATAGTATACCAGTTGGTCATTTCGTTATAATTCCCCATGACCCGTCATCGTGAGTAGTTGTGTTATGAGGTTAGGAACACAGTCATTGACACCAGACAGGTGTTTCACCTGTCTGGAGGTCATGACCCTGTGTTCTAAACCTCACATACTATTTAAGGAGAGGACACTAACCTAATACCTTGAGGAAGGTCAGTGACGCGATAATTTCAATTATTGAGGTAATTCAGGTAAAAATATTTTTGTTTAATCTAAATTCTTAATATTATTTTGTAAACAACTGTCTGGACGTTAATGATTGTGTTCGAACCATCATATATGGAAAAATCATTGATTTCTCTATGACGCGATGAGGGCACACTAACCTAATACCTTGAGGAATGATCACCAACGCGATAATTTCACATAGGGTTATTTAAAAAATTCCAGGTAAAAATTATTTTCAAAGTTTATGAATTTTTAAAACACATAAGAACATATTAAAAAATTTATCAATTTGTTAATTGACCTTTTAACCCATTTTTTGATACAGACTATTACATATTTATTGAACAGAGTACATTCAACACAACCTCTCTGTTGACTGACCTTTTAACCTAATTCGATTAAAAATAGAAATTTTTATTTGATAAAATGCTGAGATTTGTATGTTTAATACAGTGAAAACAGATGTAATTATTATTCATTTAAAATAGTTTGACCATTTTTCTTATGTAAATTCAATAGTAACAGCCTTTCAATCTAACTTTAATGCATTCTAATTCGTAATTTTTTGAATCAACTAATCTTATTTCAAATAATAAAATACACATACTTAAAAAAATTATTTTTAGGTACTTACCCAAGAGAATTGCACACACGAATTTTTAAAAAAATGACAAGAAAAAAATAAAAAAGCACTTTTTACATTTTTATTGGTTAATAATTAATGAACAAAAAAAACTCAACAATTGTCAACAATTAACAGTGTTTATTGCTCTAAATGTTACAAAAAACTGTTATTACATTTAAAAATTATGTATAAATTTTATCAATTTGGCTTTTAACCTCCCACACGCGTTTTGTATATTTCAAGGAAAATTTTTAAATATGTACACATATTTTTGGATGAAAAAAATTATTTGATATCATTTTTTTTCAATAACAAAATGGAAAAAATAATTTTAATTAGTTTTTGAACTGATTAAACGAATTTGCGTAAATAATTTTAATTAGTTTTTGAATTGATTAAACGAATTTGCGTAAATAATTTTTTTTACACATAAATTTAATTAGACTGATTAGATATTATTTTTTCAAATATTAATTTTGCAATCTCATTTTTTTATACTAAAAAATACACTGTGCTTAAAAATTATTAGTCTTACAAAGGTTTTAAAAAATTTTTTCAGTTAAAATATTGTTTGTAAATTAAAGCTTCTCTTAGCGCACATTTCTTTGAGTTTTCGGTATGAAATAGACATGTATAGGACGAAGAATGTTCTAGTGAATGAACTGATGTTTCGGGTCGAATGTTTTCGATATTGATTGAATCAATGTTAAAATGTAACTTTAGCAATTTACGTTTTTGTTCGCCCATCACAAAAATTTCACTACAATATTGTAAATAATTTTTTATTTCCTCTTTTCCATGAAAATAATCGCTTGATCCGTCAAACCACGTCAGGTTATGTACAAATTTAGTTAAATATTCGTTAATTCGTTGATATTTTTTCGGTATGTTGTTCCATTCATATGGTGGTTTTAAAATCCAGTGTCCAATTTTATTGTCTTGAATGATTGCAACTTCTTTGGGAATAAAATCACCAACAACCCCGCGCATCCCATATATTTCAACAATGGTGAACATTTTTTTGGAAACAATTGAACCAACAAAAATCAAATATTCACCAAAAAACTTATTTGTAAACTAAATTGTGGTGATGTATTAATGAAAGTATTTATACATTTTCCCTTTCTTACAATTTTCTAAAACTGCTTCAGTTGTTCGTGAACATCTTTTTCTAGTTTTTCAATATGTTCTTTTGTTACAGAAAGTATTTCAAGTAACAATTCTTGACTTTCTTTTTCAATAATCTTCTGAAAATCTCTTGCAAATTTAACAAAGTTTTCATCAATAAAATATCGTTTTTTATCTGAAATTTCTTGTTTAAAATTTAACATGAATTCCAAAATATGATTCAGTATTTTTAGACTTTCTCGTCCCAATATTAAATCTGTTTCTCCTCCCAATTCATTGTTGGAATTTTGTTGATTGTTTAAGTAGTCTGGTAACATGATGTGAATTAATTGAAGTCTCGAATGCAGAATGTTATTTCTCTTCTTTGTTGGTGATTTTAAATAAAAATAAATCTTGCCTCAATTTATCAATTTTTTTATTTAGTTCAATTTGACAATTTTCGAAATTTTGCTGAATCATTTGAAAATAATTTGTACGTGATTCAGTTGTCATGTCAGTTAGTATCAACCGCACATGGTGCTTAAAACTGGAAAACTCATTTTCCAGTTCTTTAAGTAGACTATTGAACTCTTTTCTCCAATTTGAAATATTTTCTTCATTGACTTTTTTCAAGTTTTCTAATTTTTCATCAAGATATTTCGTTACATATTCTTTTTGTGTATTCCAAGGAAGTGAAGAGACAGCTAGCTTTTCTCGCTGATTTGCGCTAACACATAATGTCTCTAATCTTATTATTTCCTTATTGATGTTTGAAATATTTTGCTCAATATTATTTTGTATATCATTTTTTGCTTTAATAATTTCGTTTCTAGTATAATCAATAATTCTTCTTTCATACTCCTCAATTCGAGATGTGGTTTCAACTTGGAGCATTGATATTTTATCTTCAAAAAGCTTTAACTTATTCTCAAATATATCATTCATTTCAAAGTCTTTTCTTTTCTCATATTCTCTTAAACTGTTGCTAATATGTGAATTAATCAGCCTTTCAAAATAACTTCTTGTTTCTCTAATTTTTTCATTAACAAATTTTTTAACACTATTTTCATCCATTTTTTTATAATTACTTTTTTAAAAAAGTTTTCACCGATTTTCATATGTGAAATGATAAATATTGTAATTTTCTTTTATAATTATATACCTGATGGAAAACAATTGGTGGTGGGGTATTCGAAAAATTTCGTACATTGTGAAAAAAAAACTCTCTTGAAATACCTAATTCGTGGAGGTCTTAGTGTACTTGTTTATAAGTTTAGAAAAATATGATTTTTAAAGTAAGTGATGACCTTTAACACTTCTTAAAAAATTGTTGTTTGTTGAAATAAAAATAGTATATAAGACAAAAATTTCGTTCTTTTAATTTACATTTTACAGTTTTTCTGAATTGAAAAATTTATTATTTCAAAAAAAAGAGAAATGGCTAGTAAGTACTAAAACACCAAAAATTTTTGTTATTACTTTTTTAATATATACATATTTTAATTTTTATTACAGTTACACGAGAAGAAAGAATCATACGGAGGGTGAGGGCACACCTGAGACCCGAGTTAAGAGTGAGTTAGTAGAAAGTAAATTACTATTTGTTTTATTGCAAAAATTTTTTTTTTAGAACATACCGACTTTTCTGATGTTCTCAACGGAGGCGGTTCCACCTTTTGAACCGCCTCCATGGATGAGTAGGTTAAACATCGGATCATGTATTGTTCTCTACTTTGTAGAGAACAATTGTTTGAACATCTGGGTATATGGGGGTAAGTACAAAATATAAGCTTTAAATATTTTTTTATAATTGTTAACAATTTTGTATTTTTTATTACAGATTAACATATACATATATACTTTGCAATAGTAATACTTGTAATTTCTTTAAAAAATAAAAAAATTAAAATGACATAATTTTTTTATTTTCTTCCTTTTTTCTTACTTATTTTTCAGGAAAAACAGTATGTACTTTTTTTTCAGTTTTTTCAAAATACAACAATATTTTTTGGTGTATCTTATATTTTGTAAAATAAAATATTAAAATATCATACATTATCTTTTATTTCATCATTTTTTTCAGAAAAAAGTCTTTTTTTTTATTTTCTACATTACTTAAAAAGATACAAAAAAGATTAATTTTTGGTAGTTAATATGATTTTATGTCTAAATAAAAAAGTAAATTAACAAAAAAGGATTTGAAGATGAATATTTAAATTTTTATTATTTAATAATATAAATTTACAACCAACATTTTGGATAAAAGTAAATTATTAACTCAATAGTATGAATTTATAAGTAACATTGGATAAAAGTAAATTAATTCTAATAAAAGGATTTTAAAATGATTTGTTTCTGTCTGAGCAAAATTTTCTGCAACTTTAATCGGATGAAAATTACATTGGTTATTTTTAATATGTATCATGATATGAGTGAAATAATTGAAAAGATTCATATTAGATAATTTTTCAATCTGTGCGTAAATTATAAATTTTATATCACATAAAATTTGAAATGATGATAAACCAAGGAAAATGAAATTTGTATTTTTAAAAATTTTAATTGTTTTTATAGTTTTATCACCTTTTTGGAAAATTTCACTTTTAACACATATATTGTCACCCAAATTCAGATACAAATCTTGGCAGGTGTCTTCGTGAAAGTAATCCAGTATATTTTCTCGATTCTCGAAAATTATGTCTAGATGTTGTTTCTCCAAATAAATATTTTCAGATCCTCTACGAGCGAATAAATTTACAACTATTTTGAACTCTTGACAGGGTAATGTTCCAATTTCAATTAATTTGGTTTCACTAGCGTTGATTGCATATGTTGTAGCCAAAAGTAGTTTGAAACGTTTCGGTATTTCTTTAAGTTTGCTCATTTTGCTTGGAGTAGGAACCGATAATGTCTCATCTTTCTCATTTTCTGCAACACTCTGTTTAATATATTTTTCACACATACTTGTTCCAATTTTATATTTAATTAGTTGTGGTTGTGAAATCAATCTTACATTTGCTATTTTTTTCTCAACTCTTTGTATTTAAAACATATTTTCCCACCATAATTGAGAATTTTTTTGTATGATAAAATACTATTTTTTTACAATTATTCTATTGAATTACGAAGCAAATTATTCCACTACCCATAATTTTTGAATAATCTTTGATTTTATTTACGCAAATGACCACATGATTTTGTAATAACCTTGATTTTATTTTTCTTATTGATCGTATGATTTTTTTAATATCCTTGATATTATTTATGTTACTGAACACGAGGTTTTTTTTTCAAAGTCCTTGATTTTATTTATGTTGTTCAGTGAATTATTTTATCTCTTAAAGTTTAAAAAGTTAATAGCTCATATTTATCAAAATAAAAAATTTTTGGAAATTTTTCTTATTTTTGTAAATAAAAATTGTGATGTCAAGTGACACCATAATCAATTATGGTTCAAAATGTTGTGCCCTCAAAAAATTGTTTTTTTCAGTGGTGTGATTAGATTGTGTTGTTTGCTATAAATACGAAGAAATTTTAGCAATTAAAACACGTACACCATTCTATAGTTTTTTTTCAAACAATTCGCTCATCCAACCAAATAAGGTGGTAAGTGTTGATATAACGTTTTTTTTAATTTTATTAGTTTTTTTTGGACTTAAAATATTTGAAAATATTTTAATACTTCGTTTAATATTAAGGGAAAAAATATATTAGTTGTATTTGTAAAATATGTTAATAGGAATAGGTTTTCTATTTTTTATGTGGGTCAAAAAGTGAAAATTTTTATTTTTTACTACTTTATTTGGTTGGATAAGCGATGTCTTGGATATTTTGTAAATAAAAAAGTAAAAAAATTAAACAAAATTCTAGTTTCTTTTTTAATTATTAATTAAAAAAAATACAAAAGTGAGTGAGACAATATTTAAAAAAGTTAAAAAAAGTGTGTGAAATATTATTTAACAATCAATTTAAAAAAAATGGAAGGTGAGTGGAACAATATGGAAATAGATAATTTACTAGGGCGAGTAAACATTGTTGGTGAAAGCATAGCAGCCAATTTCTTGTACTGCGAAGACAGAAAAAAGGCATTAATTAAAATTTTTAATGAATATTTATTTTATAAGTACAGAGTTTCAAAAAATTCTAAGATTTATTCATTTTTCACATTTACTAAAACGAAATACTCTAATAAATACATAAAAGAAAAAGAAGATTTTTATTATTGTCTAAATTTGTTTAAGAATGACTATGAGGAATTAAAATACACCTCAGCTGATGGTATTAATCTTTCGTTATTTTGTTTGTTTGAAGATTTACAAGATTTCTATATAAAAATTATTGATAATGATTCATCTGAGATCGAAATTGAATTTCTAGATATAAATAAGGAAATAGATGGTAATTATAATCAACGATCATGTTTTGCTGATATTTTTAGATTACTACTTAATTTCGTAAATAACGTACCAAATACGGAAATAGCACATCATACAGCAAATCATCTTCAAAACAGAAAATGTAAAATTACAATGAATTTTAATTTAAATCCTAGAAATGATTTTGAAGAATCAGTTTCCGAAGTGAGCAATAGTGATACTGAATCAACAAACAGTATAGTAAGTTCTGATAGAACCTATTTTGAATTTCCCAACAATCGTTCGAATTATCCAACTAATTTAGAAGACATAATTTCACCTTTAAATTCTGATAGCAGTCAAGTGTTATTTTCAAATTTGGAAGACACTGCAGCTTCTTCTCAAGTAAACAATACAAATTTTCCAAATTATACCAATACTGGTCCTGATCCTGAAATTTTAAAAATTAAAAAAAATTCACATTACAGTAGAACAAACAGAGGTAATTATCGATTGGAATTATTAGCTGGAAATTGCAATGACAGAGAAGAATTGCCTTCAACCCATACAAACATAAACGAAGCAGGTCCGTCTCGAGTAAATCACATATCAGCTGAAGATTATCCAATAGCTTTTGATCAACCAAGTCAGATATCAAGATACTCACCAGATTTCAATATTAATGAATATTTAAATCGAATGCAATGAAAAAGGCAATTAAAAGGAAATACGAGGGTGAAAGTAAGTAAATATTTTTCATTCTATTACTATATAAGCTTTAATATTTTTATTTTCAGTTGCAGAAAAAAATATTCAACCTTCAACCCCCAATCGTTTTGAAGAAAATGTTCAACCATCAACTTCAACAGATTTTGAAGAAAATGTTCAACCATCAACCTCGACAGATTTTGAAGAAAATGTTCAACCATCAACCTTGACAGATTTTGAAGAAAATATTCAACCGTCAACTTCATCAAATTTTGAAGAAAATTTTCAATCATCAGGGGCTAATCTAAATTCAGGAGTTCACACTAAGGTAAACTCATTTAGTAATCTACATTGGACCAATGTTACAAATAGTTTTAATAACAGAATTTTTGTGGGTAGAATTAAAAACAATGATAATATAAAATCAGTAAGTGAATTTTTCGAAAAGTGTTTCCACTTAGTAAAATCTAAAATAACTGAATATCAACAAAAATATACTTTGTTAAAAATAAGCTTCAGTCTTTGTTGTGAATATAAATTTGAAAAACTTGATAAGGAAGTTTTCGATAATGTTTACTTTCAAAATAGATTATCTGTCTTAGACCGTACTAGTGAAATTAGTGCTATATATAAAAGAAAAATGGAAGATATTTTAGATAAAATGGATACATTTGAAAGAGGTGAAAGCGGAAAAACTTTGAATCGAATTTTGTATTTGGAGTTAAGTTTAGCTCAATACGATCCTTTAAATTCAGGTGGTACTTATATTCCATTACCAAAAAATATTTTAACAACCAATTCTGTAATTAATGTAAAAAATCATGATAATTATTGTTTTATTTGGTCAATTTTAGCTGCTCTATACCCACAAGAAAGTAATCCAAATAGAGTTTCAAAGTATCCACAAAATTTTAGAGAAATTTTTAATTTAACTAATATTACCTTTCCAATTAGTTTAAAAGATATAGACACATTCGAGAAATTAAACAATATTTCAATCAATGTATATGGATTAAATAATTTAGGAAAAATTTGCGGCCCTCTACACTTTACCAAATATAAAAATAATACTCATATTAATTTGTTATTAATTTCTGATAATGAAAATAATAGACATCATTATTGTTATATAAAAAATTTATCTCGTTTATGTGGCTCTCAACTTTCCCGCAATAAAAATAAACATTATATTTGTGAAAGATGTTTAAATTATTTTACAAATATAGATTTGTTAAACAAGCATTTGGAAAAATGTTCACTTGTAAAGCCAGTTAAAATAACATTCCCATCGGAAAATAACAAAATTATGAAATTTACCAAAATTAAACATTTATTAAAAGTTCCAATAATAGCCTTTTGTGATTTTGAGTCTTTAACTAAAAAATTTCATAGTTGCGCACCAAATCCAAATGAGCCATATGTTGAAAGAATTGAACATCACGTTCCTTATGCAATAGGAATGAAGGTTGTTTGTTATTTTAACGAAAATCTTAATTGTTATTATAGTTACATAGGTCCAATGGCAACCAAGTATTTTATTAAAAAAATTATTGAGTTGGCTGAATGTGCTGAAAGATTTTTTGAAACAAACGCACCCATGGTAATGTCTTTTGAAGATGAAATTGCTTTTCAAAATGCAAACACTTGTTGGATATGTGAAAAACCATTTGAGACTGGACAAATTAAGGTTAGAGATCATAATCATCTAGATTATTCAGGTAATTCAAATTTTAGGGGTGCTGCACATCAAGACTGTAATATAAATTTACAAATTAATAGATATATACCAGTTTTCTTTCATAATGGAAGTCGTTATGATTTTCATTTGTTTTTGAGAGAATTAGGATTCTCGGAGGAGAACATTTATGCCATTCCTTTAAACACTCAAAACTATATTTGTATTCAGAAAAAAATTGGATCGGTTTATATACGCTTTTTAGATTCATGCAGATTTTTAAATTCTTCTTTAGATGAGCTGTCAAAAAATTTGGAACCACATCAATTTAAAATTTTAAAACAACATTTTCCTTTAGAAAGTGATTTTAATTTACTAATTAGAAAAGGAGTATTTCCTTATTCTTACGTTGACTCTTATGAAAAATTAAAAGAAACACAACTACCACCTAAAGATTATTTTTTTAATAATATAAAAAATGAAGATATTTCTGATAATGATTATGAACATGCTCAAATGGTTTGGAATCATTTTAAAATAGAAACTTTGGGTGATTATAGTGAATTGTACTTGAAAACAGATATTTTACTTATGGCTGATGTATTTGAAAATTTCCGAGAACTATGCCATAAAATATATAAATTAGATGCTTCCCACTTTTTTAGCATGCCTGGTCTTTCGTTCGAAGCGATGTTAAAATATACAGGGGTTGAACTTGAACTTATTACAGATATTGACATATTAAATTTTTTTGAAACTTCCATTAGAGGAGGAAACTGTTTTGTTCCTACTAGATTTTTCCAAGCCAATAATGTATACATGAATGAATTTTATAACAAAAATGAAAACGATAGATATATTATGTATTTTGATGCTAACAGTCTTTATGGATTCATAATGTCACATTTTCCTTTACCATATGGCGGTTTTGAATTTATAAATGTAAACGATTTTGATTTAGAAAACACTAACGAAAATGATCCCGACATAGGGTATGCTTTAGAAGTTGATTTAGACTATCCAGAAAATATTCATGATCTTCATAACGATTTTCCATTTTGTCCAGAAAATTTTATCCCACCTAAATCAAATTCTCGAGTTCCAAAACTTATAGGATCCTTTAGACCTAAAAAAAATTATATATTACACATTAAAAATTTAAAACAATGCTTAAAACATGGCTTAGTTCTCAGAAAAATACACAAAGTTTTAAAATTCAAACATTCCTGTTGGTTAAAACCATACGTTGATTTTAATGGGAAGTTAAGAGGTGAAGCTAAAACAAAATTTGAGTCAAATTATTTTAAAGGAAATGTAAATAGTATATTTGGTAAATGTATTGAATCACTCCGTAAAAGATGTGACATCAAATTATGTTGCAGTTGGGATGGTAGAAATGGGGCTCGCAAAAAAATTGCCAGTGCATTATGTAAAAAATTTACTTATTTGTGTGAAAATTTAATTATGGTTGAAAATGTAAAAGATGAAATATACTATAACAGGCCAATATATGCAGGGTGGGCCATTCTGGAATTATCCAAATATCATATGTATTATTATTACTACGATGTTTTTAAAAATATTTTTGGAAATAATGTTAAATTATTATATTCAGATACAGATTCATTATTAGTTGGGTTTGAAAATATTAATCCATATCAAATAATTCAACAAAATTTAAATTATTTTGATACATCAGGATATTCAGAAAATAATCCGTTTAATATTACACCTGTTAATAAAAGTATAATGGGTTTAATGAAAGATGAGTTAAAAGGAAAAATAATAACTACTTATTGTGGGTTAAGGGCAAAAATGTATTCATACATTACATTAGATAAAATTGTAGAAAAACGGGCTAAAGGAATTACAAAACCGTGTCTGTCACAAATAACTTTCGAAGATTATTTAAATACGTTGTTTTTCAAAAAAAACATGTATGCTGAAATGTATTTAATTAATTCCAAATATCATCATATTTTTACACTGAAAAATAATAAGAAAACTTTATCCGCTGATGATGACAAAAGAATAATACAAGATGATGGTATTTCGACTTTAGCCTGGTTTCATAAAGACAGTTTGCAAAATGTTTAAATTGTATAAAAAAATATTGTTTCACTCATATAAAAAAAATATTGTCTCACTCATTTTTAAAATAAAAAAATTAAACAAAATAAGAGTTTTTTAATATTTATTTTCCTTTTCTTAACAAGTACATACATTTTTTTAATAAAAAAGTAATTAATTATACAATATCATTTTTATGAATCCACGATTTCTGACCTTTGAATCCTAACCATTCAACCAGTAATTTATCCCCTTTCCTTTTATGAATCTTGGAAATAAGATACACTGAAGGATGTTTAGTTTTTTGAATCTCAAATTCGTAAAACTTGCCTTGGATTGGTTTATTTTCATAATCAATCAATGAGTAAGTGACTGGATCCGTCTTATGTACTTTATTAATTTTAAAAATTTCAGGTGTCCAGTTAAAAGTATATCCCTTTTCAAAAGTGGTTTTAAACTTACTAATTCGCACATGATCATTTTTCTTATATCGAGGCTTTTTCTTATTTTGAAACTGATTATAATTATAAACTGTATGACGTAATTTCTCTTCAATTATTTTTGAATTAACTTCACTTGGCTTCATTTTGATTGTAGAATGTATTGTATTATTATATTTTTTTACCAAATCATCAAGCATTTGAATCCACTTATGAGAGGACTGAAGGCTAAATTGTTTCCAAATTAAATTTTTCAAAGTTCTGTTAAATCTTTCGACGATACTCGCCTTTAAAGATGAATAAGTTGTAAAATGTTTAATGCCATATTTCTCCATTAACTGTTTAAAATAAGGGTTGAAAAACTCAGTGCCATTATCAGTATGCAATAGCAATGGTTTTCGACCAAGTTTAAAAATTGATTCCATAGCTTTTGACACTTCTTCACCCCTTTTGCTTTTAAGCGGTACTGCCCACGCATATTTTGAAAAGATATCGATGACAGTTAAAATATACTTATATTGATTGTTATCTTTTGCAAATTGTTGCATATCACAAAGATCAGCTTGCCATTGTTCATCAATACCAACTATTCTAACTTTACGTCGATTAAATTTTCTTCTTACACCTTTATGTAATTCATTGACGACTTGTTGTTTGCTCATTGTGTAAATTTTTAATTTCTTGTTTTAAATAATTAATATTTGAACGTAGTAAATTTATAATATGCCTTCTTTCTTCATCAATTTTTAAATTTAGATGTTTTGTATTATTATGAATTAAATCTACTAAATAATTTGTCTTTTCATTGACATGTTTCATTGTAAAATTTGTAAAATTCTGAATTTTAGTTTCCATGAATAACATTTTAGATATGACGTAATCAACATTGTCATTTTGAAAGGTTTTTAATAAAAATAAAACAGTTTGATTGAAATTACTTTCAATTTGTTTTAAAAAGAAAGTTTCATTTATAGTTTTATTAATTTTTAACTCATTTAATGAGTCTTGACATTCCCAATTCATTAGATACACACTTATTAGAGAAAACAAAATTACACCACTTACAACAATAATAAACACTTTTTCTTTATTAGGTTTGTATTCTTTGCAATCCATTCTTAATAAAAAATATTTTCCAAAAAAAAGTAGAATTTATTCAATTACACCTAATTTTTTCAATTGTTGTACTATCTCAACAATTTGGTTCGAAACTCCGGTGTTTCCTTGACTTTGTGCTGCAACCAATAAACGTAATCGCTCACAGAGATCATTAACACTGTCATAATAAACGAAATCTGTTTTATTTAAACGTTTAAAGCCTAAATCAATACCATCTCCTTCTTTTTCTGTAGAAAATAACTTTTTGTATATGTTTTTATATTTATATGTTCTTGTATTCAAATTGTCTGTTGCCTTTGTATCTTGAAGAATTTGTTTATAATTTTGTAGATCATCTTGGGAATATTTCCTAGGTACTTTCTTAAATAATAGTTCGTATAAACCCGGTGTTCCTTCATATACTTTATCATTAATGGTTAAATTATCATCAGGATGAAAAACAACATTTTCCTCTCCAATTTTCCATTCATTTTGTTCAAGTCTAATTCCTAAGTCTGCTTTATCGAAATCTTTTCTTGATAAAAGACTATTCATATATTTTTTAGACAATTTTCCATAATTTTCACTTAAAGATGACTCATAATCTTGTTGTGAAGTTTGTGGTGTTAATAAAAATGAATCCTTATCACTCAAATCTTTTCTTGGCGTAACAAAAGATTCATTAAACGTACTGTCTGCTTCATCTTCGCTTTTACTTGTTTTAATCTTTTCATTGTTTGTTTTTTGTGAGACATTTTCAATATCTGTTTTTCTAACACCAGAAATATTTTTTAAATCTTCTGTAAGCGGTTTGTACAAATCTTTAAGATTTTTTTCCATATCCAAACGACCTCGTTTTATGTTTAAATATTTATTACGGATAGCATTACCGGTTTCAATAATTTTTCTTTTAATTTCTGCTGTTTCTTTATCCATGTTTTTCTTAAAACGTACTCTGAAAGACTTATTCACTATTTGAATTAATAACACAAAATTTACATTATTATATATTCGTCTAATCCCCGACGATATCGACCATTGTTAATAGCAGACTCTTTAAATATTGACAAGAATCCATAAGGATTATTTTCCCAAATCTTATTGCAAATTTCAGAAAATTTTTCAAAACTCATATCAGAAAAAGCATGATCTCTATAAGCATTAAAAGTGTTTCGGTAATCAGATTTAAATAATATTATAACATTTGCATTATCTCGCAAAAGGTGTTTGGCAGCTGCCGAATAGCTTTGGCAAGCATAAATAACATCTGTTAGAAAATGGCGGGAATAAGAAAAAAATAGTCTCACATTACTTTGATCAGAACACGAAATATCATCAAATATAATAATTGAATTAGGCTTAACTTGATTTGGTTTAATCACTTCATCATTTTCTGTAAATGTATAAAAGCCAATTCCATCTATATTCTTTATAACTTCAGCTAACCACATATATTTTGGTTGATGTAAAGTTTTTGAATATATATATAAATTTTCAAATGATAATCCATTTTTATTTTCTAACAATGTTAAAATTAAATTAGTTTTTCCACCGCCAGATGGTGCAGCAATAATACATCTTACTGTATTAGGGAATAGTTTACTATGACGTTGATAATTTTTATTAATTACATGAAGCTTTTTGTCGTGATTATTTACCGATAATGACACGGGTTGCTTTATAAATTTCATGTTTGCAATAAACTGATTCAGAGTAATTGTATCTCTCTATTTATATACCTGTACACTTGCAACAATACATTTTGTATACAATGTGCCTTCAAGTGTTTTACTATTTATTAAAGAAGAAACCACTTATGGAAGAGCATCGTTGCTCTGATCATTATAATTTGATAACGTGGGGAGATCATAATGATGGTCCAATTCCATTAAAAAAGAATTGTCACATTTGTAAAAATCAGAAATAAAAAATTTATTTATAAAAAATGCACCATCAAAAACGCAGAAGACTCAGTCGATTAAGAGAAATTCAAGGAAAAGGTTTACTCAATACACTAATAAATAATACACTAATAAATACATCAAATAAATATTTTCTGAATTATCCAACATATGCAATGTTCTTACTTGCCCCTGAATATAGGCAATTACATTGCGTTGCCAAGTGGCCCCAATTTAGGCTAGAGAAATCAATGATTTTTCCATATATGATGGTTCGAACACAATCATTAATTTTGTATGTATACTACTATCATAACAATTTTAATTTTAGAAAAAAGGTTAAAAAGGTCACTTGATAATTTTTTGATATTTACAAGAATTAGGTCCATATACAATTTTTTGAATGTATCAAATAAATATTTTCTGAACTATCCAACATATGCAATGCTTTTTACTTACCCTGAATATAGGCAATTACATTGCGTTGCCAAGTGGCCCCAATTTAGGCTAGAGAAATCAATGATTTTTCCATATATGATGGTTCGAACACAATCATTAACGTCCAGACAGTTGTTTACAAAATAATATTAAGAATTTAGATTAAACAAAAATATTTTTACCTGAATTACCTCAATAATTGAAATTATCGCGTCACTGACCTTCCTCAAGGTATTAGGTTAGTGTCCTCTCCTTAAATAGTATGTGAGGTTTAGAACACAGGGTCATGACCTCCAGACAGGTGAAACACCTGTCTGGTGTCAATGACTGTGTTCCTAACCTCATAACACAACTACTATCGTGTTAACAAAAGAAGACATTTGTCTAAGCTTGTGTGTCGTTGTTATGAACGTATGTAATTTTATTACAGAAAAAATCCACTTTCTGCACCTCCTTAAGAAGTGCAACAAAAACATCAAGTGAGAGGGTCTGTTCAAGTTAGTTATATGTACCTACATGTAATTTACCTACATATTTTTATAACTAGAAGTTTTAGCCGGACTGTTGTTATTACTATACATTGTTGAAGTTTTTTGTTCCAATCTATTAAGTTAATGTTTATTATTATTAAAACAATATAACATTTAAAACGTATTATTGTTATTATTATTATCTTTATTTAAATAAAGTTTCTAAAACTTATAATTTTTGTTGAGTTAGATGTAATTTTAATTAGTAAGTATGCTGAGATAATTTTACTGATTTCATTCAAATATTCAGATTCATGGTAAATTTAACCTTGAAAATTATTTTTTAACAAGTAGAAACATATTTTTTATAACAAGTCAAAATATAAATTTTTTTAGACCGTCACAGGAACTCCAAGAACTGCAACTCAGGGGGGAAGAGAACATTTTATTGCACTCCTCAGAGTTCTACTGTGTTTTAGAAATCAGGCAGATGCTTTACTTTATGGTCCTTTTTATACATAAGTAATATATGCAGTACCGAACATGACATGCATTTGTATTGAAATATTACTATGTTCTACCAACTAAAATTTTTCCGTAAAAATATATGTTATAGAGTACTAAGAGACATATTATTGAACAAAAAATGGTGGGTGTCGCTAACGCGTAAGTGCCAAAAAAAAATTTACTTAAATTTAAAAATTTAAAAAAATTAGTATAATAAAGGGATATAACGTTAATTTTTTTTTTTATTACTTTGTTTAAGGTGGGTACACAATATATATTAAACTCAAATAAATCGGCTCAGTAATTTCGTAAAAAAAAATTTTTTTTGAAAATTTTTGTCTGCTTGTGTATTCATAAACTATTAGCCTCAGAGGGTTGAAATTTGGCAGAAATGTATCTGGGGCTAAGAAGTATTATTTCCTATAAAAACAATCAATTTTGCGTCAAGGGCCGTTTTCCCTATCTTACCCGGCTATGCCCTTTATGTATTAAATTTATATTTAGTCCCACACCGTTGGACAAATTCGTTAGCCAGCCATGTCGGATGCCTAGAACATGGTTTTTTTTGACCATTTTTCGTGAAAAAAATTAGTTTTTTGCCAAAATTTTCTAAAGTTAAAAATTTTTTTGACATTTATTTACACCATTAGAAAGAGGAGGAAAAATCACTTAAAAGGGTGAAAAATCACAGAAAAACGGATTTTTATAAACGGAAATTCGCTATGTTATGCAGGATGCTGCGACAGGGGTATTTTCAGGTATTATACAATGTTACATTGTAACTTTTTATGTAAATAGAATTTCGATAAATATTTCGTAAATCGCCAGAATCAATATATTTATTTATATTTTTTTTTTAAATTTATGGATATCACTATTTAATTGAGGAACATAATAAATTGTAACATTTTTATTTTTAAATTGTAAATTTTTTTTTTCATCCATGCATTATTTGGTATATGTTTCCGAATATCTAATGTTGGATATATCTTTACATTTAGTCATTGTGTACAAGGTCTATTCAAATAATTAATATTATTATAATAATTATCAGGAGTTAGTGTAGAGTCCAACGAAAATTGTTCCCAGTTTCCTTTATCGTTTTCATGTAAATTATAAATATATGTAATAATTATGATTGTAAGAGAAGATTATTTCAGAATCAATTTGCCAGTATACAGAAGCATTAACGAATTCTGGTGGAGTATTTAAACCATCATCTGGTGCATTCGATTGTGCTGCCATAAGTCCAAAGTGAACACTTGGTTGACATTGAGCAGATTTCGGTACATGTAAACCAGTTTCAATCCCTCCATAAGATTAAATTAATGAATGATAATTTGATGTCTCGTTAATTGCTTTAGTTACACCTTGATATTAGAGGTACCTACCAAGTATGTTTCTTGTATCAGCATAATGTGTAAATTGAAAATGTTTTGTGAATCCACTTTTTGGTTTATAAGAATAATTAGTTAATGCCATACCATAGTGTGAATGAAATTCCCATTGGGTAATATATTTTGAAATACCCCAATTTCCTTTCATTCCTTTCCTTTCCTTTTGAATTTAAATATATTGGTGTGATATGGAAATTATCAATTGATGTTGTTATATTTGAAAATATTAATTCGACGAGTTGCGCGACGGACGATTTTCTTGCTGCGTTCTTGAATCCGTTATCATTCCGCAATACTATTCTTAGGAAACGTTCCAAAAGACGGGATTTCTCGTCCTCTGGCCGTGTCAGGTTGATCTATAGCTTTGTATCTTGGGTTGCATAGCGCCAGTGATTCTCCTTTGGTATTTTGGAATCTATGACAACACTTGATGGTATTAGACGCAAAGTCATCATAAATTCCTTTGGAGAATTTTGGCGTGTATATGAAACGCAACCGTCTGATCCCCGAACAAAGATAGTTTCTGAGACGGTGGATATGAATCGTGAAGCCTTCTTCGTGGAAGCCAATATATTGTTTTCCACTATATCTCGCCACGTGTATGTTATCGAAGAGGATGCGTTTGCAACGTCTTTGGAAATATCGACAGTCGTCCAAGACGTGGAGGTGTTCCCAACTGGGATCATAGTGCGAGGCGATAATAACGAATCTACCCCTATATCCGTTACATGATCATTGTGCAATTCGTCGAATAATTTTTTCACCTTCTGTACTACTTCCACACGGAACGATGCGGCGCAATACGCTTCCCTTTTCAGGCGCATCAATAAGTTTTCCCAGTTGACAATTTTTATTTTCTTGTTCGTTAATATGTATTTCCTATACTGCACGAGTCATTAATGATACTGCTTTTATCATTTGTGTGCTTAAATTCTTGAGGTAGTTTTTGTGTAAATTCAAATGGCGATACAAAAGCACATACAATAGTCATTCTAAGAAGTGTTTCCAAAATTAACTTCAATTTCATTACTACCATCAATTTCATCTAAAAATTTTTGTCTTTTTTCGTCATTTTCTTCATCACTGGAGTCATCAATCTGGATAACACTTTTTCTTTTAGCTTTATTTTCACCACTAGTGCCAGGTTCATTTTCCTTATTAATATTATTATTACCTTCATCTTCATCTTCATCAGATTCATTTCTCACATCTGTTTTGTTTCCAGCATCTGTTTCGTCAATGTCTATCTCAAAAAATTTATCTTCATCCATGTTCTCATTAAAATAATTCGAAATAATTGATTGTTTTTTTGTTGAATCCATTTTTTTATTATATTTCAATTCTTCTATTTTAATAAATAATTTATAAGACCAAACGGCTTGATGTAAATTAACAATTTCACCACTATAATTGTTAAAAATATTAGTTAAAATTAACGAAAGCTTACTATTGTTAACCCTAGAATCATACGTTGGCCTACGAGTCAAGTTAATCATACATCGGCGTCGTTTCGACGAATGGACTTTTTACGGGGAGTTTTAGAGTTTATTCGCAAAAAAACATTTTTTTACATAACAATACTACAAAAACAAACAAAATATTTAAAAAAATTGGATTTGGAAAAATTTCTCAATATAAATATTTATTAATTTTTTTAATCTTTTTATCAAAGCATATTTTCACTATAAAAATTAAAAATAGATAAATACATCAGTTGTATCATAAAACATGTGTTTCAAATAATTAATTTATGAACTATTATGAGTCAGTGGACATGTGTGACTTTACAGAATGTGAAATTTCTCAGTCATAAATACTCCTATAGATATGTAGTTATTTCCCCATTAGGCACATTTGTAAATTTTCTAAGTTAGTAATTTTTCGAATAAGATCTCAAAAAATAATAAAAATTAAAATATTTTCCACAAAATAAGTTGTTAACCTTTTATTAAGTCACTTGAAACGCATTCTTTAGTTTTCGATTCAATATATTAAAACTTTACTATTATGTCGTCTCTATAAGTCAAACAGCTGGAATCATCTTTCATATTATCATAATCATTGAATAAATTAATTATAACATCCATATCTTTAATAAATTTTAGAAAAATTAGGAAAACTTTTATATATGGAGTACAAAATCTTTAAAAAAAAATATAGGTTAATCATACATCGTCGTCCTTTTGACGCACACTATTTCAGTATAAAAAAAACGACAATAACTATAAACAAAATTTATACGTCTTATGTGTTATAATAACAAATAAATTAGATAACAGAAGTTTCACAGCAAGCAGGTACCGACAAGTTGTAGTATTGGAGCAGGTAGAGAAGTTCGTTCGTCGTTTTGACGAGTATGTATGATTCTAGGGTTAATATATTCTTCTAATTGTTGGCTGGTACCTATGTATATTGTTGAAATCTTCGTCGAATTGCGATGGTGTACTATCCAAGATATTAAAGAAACTATTATCCATAATAAATAATTAAAAATTTGAAACAGTATATATACAATTTCTTATCATAATAACATTTTTAAGAATATTTGATTAGTCAGCTTTGCCCTAGCAGCAAAATCAAAAATGAAAATTTAAATGCAATCCAAAATTGTTTTCATAATGCTACTTTAGTGTTTCAAAACTATCTATTTCAAGTCAAGGTATTACCAATCAACCTTATTTTTCCTATTTCATTAATTTTATAGTGAGTAAAATCCCAAATATTTAATTTTTGTTAATTTCGTTCTCATATATATATAGAGCCCCCCCCCCCATAGCCCCCCAGTTACGCCGGCACGCCGTGCCATTACAGTGGGTAACACGTATTATTTATTAACTAACAACTTGTAGCTTTTTTATAGAATTTTAAAGAATTTGAGCTATGATTTCCCTAAAAAATTTTTAATAAACCTACTCTTAGGGGTGTTTAACCCCCTAGAAATCAAGTGACCCTAATGAAAAAAATTCTATAGTAATGTAACCTCGATCTAAATCTTTAGACTACTTTTTATCAAAATTGCTTAAGGTCTAGTATGAGAAAAATACCAAAATATGATTTTTCAGCAAATTTTTGAAGGGGTGTTTTACACCCTAAATATGCGATTGGACACATACAATTAAAATATGTTTGTTACTTTGTCAGGTACTACAATATAAGCGCCTGCTCTAGCTTTTACGCCGCCCCGGGCAAAAGTAAATAATTCCGCCCCAGTGCAAAATCGGTGATTTTTTTTTTTCTCGCCGGGTATTAAAAAAATTGCGTCCTCTTTTCTTTTTATTACACCGGCGACTTTTTTTTTTTTTTTGCTCGCCAGCTGTAAAATGCCGCCTTTTTTTACGAAATTTTCCGCCCCGGGCAAATCTCTTTTTTTTTTGTTCCATGACTTGTAAAATGCTACCCTCTTTTTACAAAAATTTGCAAAAATCCCGCCCTTAAAATTTGCCGCCCCCTGGAGCAGGCCCTGACAATATATATTAAAATGAACGAAATCGCAGAGTAACACTTCCGTAACATTCCTTGTAAGTCCTAAATGACTCGTTTTGAAGTTTTTCTAGTATTGTAGAACGAATTGCAGCATGTTATGCAAGTTATAATACTATATAATAAAAAGTAATATAAAATTTTCTATTAATTTTTGTAGAAATATTTATTAAATTCTTAAGGTTTTTACAAAAGATAAATTTGTGCTGTTTCTAAAAGTAACTTCTTTTTCAATTTCTAGGAAGGTAATGGGAGCAATTTTTAATTTTTCTAGCTTTCAAAGACAATTGTTAATTCACGATTATTTTTAATGAGAAAAAGCATTTTTCCATCATTACTTGAGGAAGACATTTTTTTAAAGATGAATTTCTTAAAGACAGTTTTTAAAGACTGTAATAAGACATACTTTTCGTAATTCTCCAAATACCCAAAATTAACTGTCTCCAAAAACAATAACAATTTATTTCCCACCAATGACAAATATAATTTTCCACACAATTAAAATTCAAATATTCATGTAAATACTAACACCATTTAAGATTTTAATTTAATAACTTAATTCCGTATTTGTATACTAACTATAGTCTTATACAAAATTTTCTGTTTCCATTTTTAAATAAGATTTTTCTTTTTTTTCACATTATCTCACATCACGTGGAATAAAATGCGACCTAATTCTTTTGTACGCGATTTATGTTTTAATTTCATTCGTTAATAAGATCGTACGTAAAACATAGAAGAATGTATACATAGATTATTATAATAAATATATGTGCATCCACCGTATGCAAGCAACAAGCATTCATATTTCATTCAAAGTAATAGTCGTAATCAGAAGAAAAAGTGCATACGGCATACCGTATATTCACTACATACCGTTCGTACGAGTACGTTTATTTAGATGGAGCACTTTTCACCTAACAAAAAAATTGCGACATATTTGAAAACTTTGATAAAAATAACGTTTGTTAATAAAAATGTTTAAACGGGTATCAGACCAAGCTTGTCAACTTTCCAATTTTCGACGACTGCACATAAAAATTTTCACGTACTTCATTATGTTGAGTACCGCTAGAAAAGACACTTGAAATGAAACTAGTAAGGAAACGTTATCCAACTGTATCTCTCAAAAATTTTGAAACTTTGCTGGATTGTAGACCATATTAAGACTAATTACGAGCCATATTCCATTCGTGCCCATCAACGGCGGTTTAAGGGAGTTAAATTCACCCCTTGAAAAATTGGTTTTTCTTTCAATTTTGTTTCGGAAATGGTAAGAGCTTTGATAGGGAAACTACCTATATTTGGAATTGACTCTTGAAGATCTTTATTACAGTACAAAAATTAAAATTATAAAATCACTGCGGTTTCATCCCCCTATTAACCACAAATTTTATTGGGTTAAATAAAGCACCCCTTTTTATTGTTTTGAGAGAAGCTACAAGTGAGATTAACTTACGAACAGAATAAACGCTGTTTCAACTCACCAAATTATACATATATATATATATATATATATATATATATATATATATATATATATATATATATATATATATATATATATATATATATATATATATATATATAAATTGGCCACAGATTGCTGTATTACAGTAATAAAAAAAAGATATTTTACGGTTTTTTGTAAATTTCGACGGTTAGACAAAAAAGTTTGCAAAACCCTTTCTTAGCGAGCGCCTACGACCCAATAGGCACCTACATGCCAAATTTCAAGTTTGTAGGTATTGTAGTTTTGGAGAATTTATGATGAGTGAGTCAGTGGTATTTCTCCTTTATATATATATATATATATATATATATATATATATATATATATATATATATATATATATATATATATATATATATATATATATATACATATATACATATATACATATATATCTATATATGTATATCTATATCTATATATGTATATATATATATATATATATGTATATATATATATATATATATATATATATATATATATATATATATATATATAAGGAGAAATACCACTGACTCACTCATCATAAATTCTCCAAAACTACAATACCTACAAACTTGAAATTTGGCATGTAGGTGCCTATTGGGTCGTAGGCGCTCGCTAAGAAAGGGTTTTGCAAACTTTTTTGTCTAACCGTCGAAATTTACGAAAAACCGTAAAATATCTTTTTTTTATTACTGTAATACAGCAATCTGTGGCCAATTTATCGAAAAATTATACAATTTTTAATTTGTTGCTAAGTGTTTGGAAAAAAATAATTTTTCTAATAAATATTTCTGTAGATACCTACCACCTAAAATATTTTTACCTATGTCTACTATGAAATTACTTATTTACTGTACAAAATATAATTTTCAAAAAATTCAAATAAATGGTTTGATGAATTTTGACGAATGATACACAAACCCTTTTAAATCTCGAAATAAATAAACGTCAGTTTAAAATTGATTCCCAGGAGTCTGAAGGAATAAAAATTACGCAAAATTAAATGCCCAACGGTACTCCACTCCTAAAAATCTAAATAAGTATGGTTGTAGACAGAAAAGTCACAAACTGTTAAAATTAGGTACCTATATTTCTGAAAAAAGAATATGGCTACGCTGGAGTCGTTTGACGAGCAGAGCAACGTTCAAAAATTGGTTCACTGGTGGATACGTGATACCTTATGTTCTAATATAGACTTCTAAAGTAAACGGCTGGACTTTGGAAAGTAAACGGTTGGACTCTACCAGATTTTGCTTAAATAATATTGAGATCCTGAAAAATGAAAGCTCTCTAGAATGTATGGATCTTGGACCAAATTTTGCTCAAACATTACTGAGGTCATGAAATAAACGAATGTGAAGTTGAAATGACCCCCAGGGGTGCTGGGGACCCAAAAATGGTCTAAAAAAGACCGCGAATCTTGACTAAATTTTACTTAAACATTGATATTTTGAAAAAACTAAATGAGATTAAAATTATTGCCTAGATTTCTGGAGTAATACAAGACCCAATAAATTAATGGCTGGACGAATTAATGCAGGTTCAGAAATATTCGCTAAAACACTCGGACTTCAAAAAAGGTTCGAAATTCAAATGCTTCTAAAGTTATCAATATGGGTATCTACGCACAGAGAAAAAATTCCAGTAAAAATTACTGAGCTGCCTCCGGTAAACGAGTCTTAAGTGACTAGTCCGTAGGAAATTATTAAGCAAAAATATAAAAAATGCGTTTCAAACATTATTTTTTACGATTCATTTGAAAATTTTTCCTGTACACCTTAAGAATTTTTTCTATACACCTTAAGAATTTTTCCTATACAGCTGCGTAAAATTCGATGGGCTAGTAAAATTTCAAGTGGACACCGGGAAAATTTACTTAATTTTTTGTAAAATTATCTGGACATATGAATAATTTTTACTGAGTCGTTGTGCATTTGTTATTTGTCACACACCACTGCATAGCCAAGCATCACATAAACTGAGAATAACAAGCATGCGCAAGCAAAACAAGCATGCGCAATAGCACCGAGCATTGTCTAACACGGCCAACACGACTTCAGACAGCAAGTAACCAGGACTCCCCAGTTTGTTCGTTTAGTTGTTCAAATGTTCAATAGCCAAGGTGACTGGATGTTTATATAGTGTTATTTTTTTTATAATAAATTTTTAAAACAAAAAATTGTTGTGTTTCATGAATTTTTGTTTAGTTTTGATATGTTAATTGAAATATGTTTTTATACAAATTATTGTAATGTGCCTATTGTTTTATCATGTAATATGTCAAATAAAGAATTTATATATTTTTTTCCACAAATAATAAAAAAACCACAAAAAATTTTTTCTATATTAATAATTTGATTTTAATGCTTACCCTTCTATCAATATCCTTTTAAACTATTTTAATTCAATTATTTATTAATAAATAAAAAAAAAGCCTTATTTATAAATAATACGGTAATTTTTACTGCGCTATAGGATAATTTAAAATTTTTACTATAAATTATCGTATTTTTTGCTTAGCCTGTCACTTATGTCCGCATTACCAGAGAGCTCAGTAATTTTTTACCAGAAATTTCAGTAAAAATTACTGTATTTTTTTCTCAGTGCGGAAAGGTCTCAAAGCATTAAAATTAAATACAGTAGAAACTCGACAATTCATCATGGTCGGGGCCGAAGGGGTGATAAATTACAGAAATAGACGAATTATGGAATATGTCTGAAAGTGAATAATAAAAAAAAAAAAAATTAATTAAATATTTTTACTTATTTAAAGGAAGATATCCCTTTATTTTGAGTAATTCGTAGTTTAGTGGAACAACTAGGTACGATACACTTTAATTTTTTTCTATTTAAATTTCAAAAGTTAAGTAGAAAACCAACTACACTACGTTTTTTTTTAGGAGCGACGAATTGTTATAGAATATGATGAGTTACAGAGTGACGAAACATCAAGTTTCCACTGTACACTGTAAATATGAATATATCTATTTTAAGATCATTGGACGAGCGGAACGAAACACTAAAAGAAACTGATTTTATAAAGAAATTTAGAATATCTAATTTAAATGTAAAGTGAATTCAAAATTAACCCACAGCACTATCTAATAGGATTAAAATTAAACGGTTGGATTTTGACAATATGTATTTTACGAAAATTAAATATGCTATAGAAATACGAATATGGTTAATGTAGGGTTATTAGGCGAGAATTATGCTCAGAATTTTAAAATATCAAATTTGAACAAACCTGGGGATCAGAATTGTCCGCGAAGGTCATCAAATAAGCCCCAAATTAATTGTGATATTAAAATTGTCCCTTACGGTCTTGGTGCCCCAAGTAAGGCCTACAATGGAAATACTCCTAAAACTACCTATTGATACGGGTATCTAAGTACATAAAGGTGCGGAAATTAGCCATACTATTGAAATATGAAGATTGTTACTTTAGAGTCGTTTGACGAGCGTAGCTAGGCATTATAAATAATTAATGTACAGAATTTCCGAGTATCTAATTTAAAATTGATCTAATCATTTGACCAATAATTAAGATAATTTTACGTGGGTGAAACCACGGGCCACAGCTAGTATATATATATATATATATATATATATATATATATATATATATATATATATATATATATATATATATATATATATATATAGGCTGTCCCAAAAGTTCGATATCCCTTGGAGGGATGATAGACCAGCTCATATCTGACCAGAATATTAAAATATCGTCTGGTAAAATATCGTTGGTTTTCAAGGTATTGGCACTTTTATGGATTTTGGGAAAATTGACACTTTTAATCTGATTTTCGAGTACCACAGCTGCAAAACTAGATTTTCTGAAGTCTAATTTTTATTACGCAACCCTGAAGAGTCCTTTTGTAGATCACAATCCAAAGTAAGGGCAATACACCTATAATCTTGGAAAAAATAAATCTTTTTTGCCGATTCATAAATTATTTTCTTTTTATGATCTAAGTTTGACTTTTCGTGCTGTAAAAGAAATGTACCACCTTACCCGGGCAAGTTATGTTAAAAGATTGCTCATTTATTGTAGTTTTTAAAATGGTCTAAAATTAGCTTCGCTTTACTTTACAAAAAAGATATTGCTATTTTACTGCAAAAACATGTCATTTTGAAATTATTTCAAAACCGTTAGTTCATTTTCAAACAGAATAAAAATTATAGTCGATACATGCCCTTATATACTAAATTTTATCTACCTATACTTGTGAAGGGTGTGGTATATGGTGTGGAAGTGGAAGGGGCGGGGGTAGTGGGAGAATCCGAAAGTTTTTAGTTCTGGTTTAACGGAGGGGTAAATTTCTTTTAAAATTTGTTTATTAAAATTTTGTTTATTAAAATTAGCTAAGAGAGAATGTAAACAAATTTTAAAAGAAATTTACCCCTCCGTTAAACCAGAACTAAAAACTAACTTTAAAACTATAACATATTTTGGTAATATATCGGATAAAGTTAAAAAAATTCTAGAAAAATCAAACATAAATATAGCATTTAAATCAGGCTTTAATCTAGGAAACTTAATATACAATAATAAAACAAAAATTGATAAACTTAAAAAATCGGGTATCTACAAACTAAACTGCCAAGACTGTAATAGTTTTTACATCGGTCAAACTGGCAGAAACTTTGAAACCCGGAGAACAGAGCATTTCAGATCCTGTAGGAATAAGAAATCCGACTCTGCTTTTGCGAGGCATTTTATTGACACCGGACACACACCAGAACGGTAAATTACCGTACTACACGAGGCAAACAAAGGACAGAAGTCAACAGTCTTAGAAGCAATAGAAATAAATAAACATAACTCCGATCACCTTTTAAATGACTCCACCGATATCTACAGTTCAACTTTATTTTCAATATTATAATTTAATTAAACCCTTAAAATTGTATTTTTTTGTAATATTGTTTGTTTGTCAATTTCAATCTTTTGTCATGTGTTTGCTTGCATTTTTCACGTGTAATGTAATCTTGTTTTTCTTGTTTTTCGGATTCTCCCACTACCCCCGCCCCTTCCACTTCCACACCAAATACCACACCCTTCACAAGTATAGGTAGATAAAATTTAGTATATAAGGGCATGTATGGACTATAATTTTTATTCTGTTTGAAAATGAACTAACGGTTTTGAAATAATTTCAAAATGACATGTTTTTGCAGTAAAATAGCAATATCTTTTTTGTAAAGTAAAGCGAAGCTAATTTTAGACCATTTTAAAAACTACAATAAATGAGCAATCTTTTAACATAACTTGCCCGGGTAAGGTGGTACATTTCTTTTACAGCACGAAAAGTCAAACTTAGATCATAAAAAGAAAATAATTTATGAATCGGCAAAAAAGATTTATTTTTTCCAAGATTATAGGTGTATTGCCCTTACTTTGGATTGTGATCTACAAAAGGACTCTTCAGGGTTGCGTAATAAAAATTAGACTTCAGAAAATCTAGTTTTGCAGCTGTGGTACTCGAAAATCAGATTAAAAGTGTCAATTTTCCCAAAATCCATAAAAGCGCCAATATCTTGAAAACCAACGATATTTTACCAGACAATATTTTGATATTCTGGTCAGGTATGAGTCGGTCTATCATCCCTCCAAGGGATATCGTTGACTTCTGGGACACTCTATATATATATATATATATATATATATATAGTGTCCCAAAAGTTCTAAACTATAGTTCTGACGCTATATTCAATTTAAAAAAATATGATTTAGTGAACAATCTCACCCCCGATTATCAATTCCACCCCATTTGACGATAGTGAGATTTTATAATATATATATATATATATATATATATATATATATATATATATATATATATATATATATATATATATATATACCAGACAATATTTTGATATTCTGGTCAGGTATGAGTCGGTCTATCATCCCTCCAAGGGATATCGTTGACTTCTGGGACACTCTATATATATATATATATATATATATATATATATATATATAGTGTCCCAAAAGTCAACGATATCCCTTGGAGGGATGATAGACCGACTCATACCTGACCAGAATATCAAAATATTGTCTGGTATATATATATATATATATATATATATATATATATATATATATATATATATATATATATATATATAATACTCCACAACTGAAAATACTACATTAGTATAGAAAGTAATTGAAATCGTCTATTTTTCACTCTTTCAGTAAAATACTAAGTTAGTTACAAAATTTCCTGGTTGGTGCTCGTCAGCCTTAGATGATATATAAAAATATGCAAGGTTTTCATTGATAGTTAATTGAAATAAATGATTAAATGTAGGTACTCATTGTTTTATTCCTAAAACCAACATTTACCAGCCGTCACTGGTAAAACCTAGCATGTACTAAAGTCTAATGGTAAAAGCCCAGTGGCGGTTATTCCAGGTATGCGGGGTAGGCGCCGCTTACCCTAGCTGTTTCTTAAAAACTGAAATAAATTTATAACGAAAATAACATTGTTTACAAAATAATTTAAATATACAATTTCCATAAGATTTACCTTACATTATTGCATATATATTGCACATTAGAATGCATATATTATACCAATTATATATACCTAATTATGATATACCTAAAATGCATAAATATGGTCCACAGTACGTGTTACATATAGACACGATCAACAATAGACCCTGTAGCCAGTCTATGTAGCTGTGTATAGGACGTATATACGCATATGTACCTACTCAGCTATGCGATACCCACTCTCTCCCAGCCCGACAAAGTATATTAATTAAAAAAAAACAAAAATACTGGTCGAAAGGAAATAATCTGCACCATTCATTTATACAAATAAAAAAAATTGAACCTCTCCCAGTTTTCCATAAAAAAATGTCAAAGTTGCATCATTTTAACACGACGATTTCCTGAAAATTAGAGGTTTTTCCGACTTTCTTTTGGGCGATAAAAACTGAACCTTTTTAAAAAAAAATTGAGCCACTTCTAGATTTTCGATTATTTAGATGGTTTTATTATAAACAATAAAAATGATTAACCAGCTATAACAGGCTAACTGCGCATGCGTTGGGTGTCAAAAAGCGGCAAAGTTCAGATATTTGAATGAATTCACATATTTACACATTTAAATGAATTTAGATATTTAAAACAATATGTAATAAAAAACTGCACCCCAACATAAAATGTCATAATAATTAATATTTTATCTTAAAAGCCTGTCATACCTGAGTAATCATAGGTATTTATTGTTTATAATAAAACCATCTAAATAATCGAAAATCTAAAAGTGGCTCAATTTTTTTTAAAGATGGTTCAGTTTTAATCGCCCAAAAAAGGGTCGGAAAAACCTGTAATTTTCAGGATATTGTCGTATTAAAACTTTGACATTTTTTTATGGAAAACTGGGAGGGTTTCAAGTTTTTTTTATTTGTATAAATAGAAGTATTATGATTGTTCTGCCGCTAGTATTTTTTATTTCTAATTTTGTTAACCAAAAAATTTATTATCTCGGTTCTCTCGTCTAGTAGGAGTCATGACTTTCTTGTTGTTACTCAACTTTTAAGATAAAATATTAACTATTATGACATTTTATGTTGAGGTGCAGTTTTTTATTACATATTGTTTTAAGTATCTAAATTCATCTAAATGTGTAAATATGTGAATTCATTTAAATATCTGAACTTTGCCGCTTTTTGACACCGAACGCATGCGCAGTTAGCCTGTTATAGCTGGTTAATCATTTTTATTGTTTATAATAAAACCATCTAAATAATCGAAAATCTAAAAGTGGCTCAATTTTTTTTTAAAAAGGTTCAATTTTTATCGCCCAAAAGAAAGTCGGAAAAACCTCTAATTTTCAGGAAATCGTCGTGCTAAAATGATGCAACTTTGACATTTTTTTATGGAAAACTGGGAGGGGTTCAATTTTTTTTATTTGTATAAATGAAGCGTGCAGATTATTTCCTTTGGACCAGTATTTTTGTTTTTAGCGAATTTTCAGAATGAAAATTCAGCTATTACAGCAGCTCTTATGGTAAGACCTAAGCCCGGGACTATGGCAGAAATTTGTTTTGGAGCCTCTAGAACTCGAAAATCTACTTCACTAAAATTTATATATATATAGATATATATATATGTATTTATGTGTGTACGCGATAGCTGTCGAACGAAGCATTTAATTGTTACGAAATTTGGTAAAATCGTTAATTGTTCAAAACGCTTGGATAAGTTCGTTAGCCAGACACATCCGATGCCACAGACCGGATATTTTGGGCTTTAAAGTCTTTTTTTTGTGTTTTTGATCAGAATTTAAAACTTTTTCAAAAATTTTATTACATTATCAAAAATTTCGTAAGAAGTTATATCAGAGAGCTTTTTATACTTTTCTTCTATATAACGTGGTTCTTAAGAAAAATCAAAAATAATCTCTTTTTAAAAGTCTCTTTTTATTTGTTATTTCACTCTATCTCGTTTGATTTTTCTATTTAATATATATTGTGTTTATAAATGTGTCTAAGGGTGTTTCGTCACTAGTTATTTCTATTACCTAAATATATGTCAGATTTCTTTAATTAAACATTATGAATAATGTCTTAATAAATTTATAAAGTTATATTATAAATGTTAATCAATTAAACTGTACTATTTATTTGATTAAATAAACTTTTGACATATTTATTTTGTGGTGTTGAATGGCCCTTAGCTATTTGTAAACGAAGTACAAATTTTGATAATGTTAGTTTTTTGTTTTGTTTTTTTATAACAATCTGTCAAATGGAATCATTTTTAAATATATGCATATAATATGCATGCATGTATATAACCTAATTATAAATATTTTTGTTTTAACACATTATATTTATTATTTTGAAAATTTTCTTATTTAATTTTAAATAAGATGAACTAAATTAGAAAAAACTAATTGATGGTAAGGAAATTTTATAAAAAAAAATATATATTTGACAAGATTTTGATGACATATAATTGGTATACTTTGGAATTAAAAACAAAGTACATGGGTACAATATAGTGTTTTTAACAGAAAATAAAGTTTTTGGAGCAACTAAACAGTGCCGGAACAACTAAATTAGCCATGTAGCAGGAGCCAGCAGTTACGAGCCTCGAGCTGGTGTCCAAAAAAAACAATACAAATTCACACAACATGAGTTATTTAACAAAAAAAAAGAAAAAAAAAAACATAGAAAAAAACGAATTTTAGCTCAACTTACATTTGAATGCTAAATCAAATCTACATAAGTGACATTTTTGACAAAAAAACACCAATAAAATTATGTATCATTTAATTAAAAATAAATTTTAATCTTTCTTAAAATATTTTACATTGTTACACATATAATTTAATTTCCATTAATAATTGTTAATGAATTTTAACCTCTTTACACACGACAGTTAGCTATTCAAACATTTTTACATTTGTAATTAAGTGTTAATTCGTTGTTGAAAACATTCATCACAAAAGATTGGAAATTTCTTTAGGTACTGGCAAGTAGATTGTTTGTCTACAATTTAATTGAAATACTCATAAAACAATCTAAAAAATAAAAAAATACATTAATTAATTATTAAATTTTTTGAAATATTTAACATCTTACCTGAATGGGGTTATAAGTTCCAAAATATGTTACAACCTTTCAAAATGTTGAACAATAATCCTATTTCAAATTTTAAATTTGTAATTCAATATCGACTAGATAAAATGTTTAAAAATGAAAATGATTTCTACACACTAACTAAAAAAGTAATAGCCCATTTTCTGAACAAAGGAATAGACATTAAAGTATCCATCGTATCCATTAAAGAGATTAAATATCAATTGTGTAGACAACCCAGCAGAGGGCAACAAGTTACAAACAACAAAGCAAATTCCTCAAAGCGGCAAATTTAAATAATAAATAAATAATTATAATTTTTTGTTTAGTCTATTTAAGAAAATAATTAGTCAATTAAATAAGTGTTAATTTATAATTTATTGAAGTAATAATTTTGATTACTAAAATCTAAATCTTTTTAACAATGATTTATGATTAAATAATCAATATATAGATATATAATACAATTAGAAAAAATGTTATAAAATTTTGTGAAAAGCACACAGCCAAGGTTACTTAACGGATTTCGACTAGTGAAGTGTCTATGAATAGAGGTGGCACAAGAGAGCCTGAATTTTCAAATTTGGTTTCATTATTAGTTGTTATCGTTAGTTACGGAGCCACAAATTTTAATTTTTTTCCAAAGCAATTACACGTAAAGTAAAATAAATTGTTTATTCATTTCTCTTATAGAAATGGATAAACAGATCTCAGGTAACTGTACTATTATTATTTAAATTAAAATAAGATGATTTTGTTAGTATAAGTGAGGGCAAAATTATCACCCAGGACCTTGGGACCCCAAAAAAACTTCTTCATACTAAACAGCTGGGCGGATCTCAAGAAGATGTTGCAAAAATTAGATATGCTACTGAAATATGAATATTACTTGTTTTATAGTATTAATTATTTAAGTAACTGTTTTTATACAGAATTTCAGAATAGCGAATTAAAAAGTGAAGTAAGGTTAAGATTGTTCTGCAGAACCTTCTAATAGGGATCACATTAAATAGCTGAATGGTGCGGACAATTAAATCGGTCCCCAAGTTACCCTTCAAACACTATTGGAATTCCAGAAAAAGATGAAAGTAGCATTAAAATTGTTATTCTCCAAGAAGGGTCTAAAACTGAAGAATATCTAAAACTATTATTACGGATATCAGAGCAAAGGTCTCAACCTAAAGCTACAAAATACAAAAATGTATTCCATTGCACGAAATTATATAAATTAAAATTAAAACAAAAATAAAACAAAACAGACACCTGAGTGAAGCCGCAGGACGGAAAGCAGAAAAAAATTATAAATTTTTCTGTTACTTAAGTAAAAATTCATAAACTATTAAATTATTATTTTAAGCGACTTTCCATTTTGGAACTTAATTTATGACGGAGAATGTCATGGAAAGATCCGAGTTCGGGACTATACGGCAGAAATTTGTTTAAAAACATATATATATATATATATATATATATATATATATATATATATATATATATATATATATATATATATATATATATATAGATATATATATGTATATATATATATATATACATATATATATATATATATATATATATATATATATATATATATATATATATATATGTTATATAATCTGTTGACGCAATCCATTCATGTATCATATGAAAATATGGAATAAAGTTTATTATTATTTATATATATATATATATATATATATATATATATATATATATATATATATATATATATATGTATGTACAGGGTCTAAAACAAATAACTCTCGTCTTTTGTGGAGGGCGACTCCTAGCAAACTGTAGACACTAAAACCGCAGAAATTTTTTCGAAATTAACAGTCGCGTCACCCCTCAAACGGATAAGAGTCATTTCCTTTACACCCTGTATATAGTATATGCACACATACATATATACATATATATATATATATATATATATGTAGGTGTGTATATATATTATATACAGGGTGTAAAGGAAATAATTCTTATTTCCTATATCGAGGGGTGACGCGACTGTTAATTCCGAAAAAAATCCTGCGGTTTTAGTGTCTACAGGGTGCAAAGAGTCACCCACAAAAGGACAAGAGTTATTTGTTTATATATATATATATATATATATATATATATATATATATATATATATATATATATATATATATTTGTGTGTGTGTCTGCGCGATAACTCTCGAATGAAGCATTCAATCCTTACGAAATTTTGTTAGAAGTTCAAAAGTCTCAAAAGCTGGGACGAGTTCGTTAGCTGATATGTCCGATTTTTAGAAGCCATTTTTCACCATTTTTAGTGATTTTTTGGTTAAACTTATTTAAATGCATATGTGCTATACTATATGTGATCTGCCAGGGTCCTGGGGACTCAAAAGTAAAAAATTAACTACTCAACCGATTTCGAAAATCTTATCACTGTTATAGAGTTAAACTATTTTAGATGGATACAAGTTGTTATATGAGATCCGTCAGTGTCCTATCTTTGAAAATTCGCTATGTTATGCAGGTGCTGCGACAGGGGTATTTTTTAATTAATATACTTTGTCGGGCTGGGAGAGAGTGGGTCTATGCGATCATCATCTGAGCATATCCGTGTGTACTGAATCTGCATATGTATATTATGTTTCTGTGCAGTTGTATTAGTGGTTTATAATACTGGTAGTCCTTTGGCATGGTAGGCACCAGGATCGGCGCATATCGTATATTCGATAACAGTCGATGTAATGGCTATACTGAATCTACATATGTATATGTATATGTGCAGCTGTATTAGTGGCTTATAATACCGTATAGTTCTTTTCCATCGTAGGCACCAGGCTCGGCACTTATCGTATATTCGATAACAGCCGAACTAACCAAATCTTAACTTGTGCTCTAATCACCTCGCTTTTAGATTTTTTAGCATGCTTCCTATACTTATAAATTTATCGTTGCTGTCAACTGTGATTTGATTATTAAGATTTTTATCCTACTGTCTTTTTTTTAAATGACTAAAAAACAACGGTTGCGTTATTAACACAACATAAAGTAATTAACACAACTTTTTTTAAGGAATATTGACGAAAATAATTTTTCTTTAGACTATTGAAGGTAATTTAAATCGTGTTTATTTAGCCTCATAAAAATATTGCTGGTGTTTTACTTTGACTGTGAAAGAAAAGTTATTCCAATTTTTATATTTTTCCTGAATCTTATATTTTCTACAACTCAGTTTGTTACAAAAAAGCGTTTGCACATCATTTTCCAAACTTCTTTTGATAAATATTCTAAAATTAGGTGGTTGTTTGATACCAAAAAAGCTTTTCTCTTGTATGTTATTCAGGCCCGGACTTAGCCTAAGTGGCGCCCGGGGCAAGGTCAAAAAATGGCGCCTCTGTAGAAAAAGTATTTCCTTTTTTCCTCCCAAAAAGCAAGTGACGAGCAAAAGAAGAAAAAAACCTCACATACCTAATTTTGGCGCCCCTCAAAACCTGCCGCCCGGCGCCCGGGACACGTGACCCGCCTGCTATTTTAGTACCTCTTTACACATTAAGTGTGATTTACCTTTTTGAAAGCGCATACCCAGTCTTAAAGCTCACGAGCCGCCACTGATATATATATATATATATATATATATATATATATATATATATATATATATATATATATATATATATATATATATATATATATATATATTATTATATATATATATATATATATATATATATATATATATATATATATATATATATATAGGGCTATGGCTGACAGCCGCCTCGCCACTCCTAAACGCCAATGTTGGCGGTTCTGGGCGTCGCGTCGTCGATAGTTAGGTGTCTCTCAGCTGTTGCAGACACCATCGCCTCGTTTCATGGACTCCTTAATCACTGACTTTGATCCATCCGCAACATGTGTCCAAACCATTTCAGGCTTCTTTTTTTAATTCTTTCCATCACACTCTCCTTTGCCTTCAAGATGGTCCTGATTCGGTCTTTTCTAACCCGATATAGTCTAGACAGTATTGCACTACGTCTAAGGGAGTCAATTTCGGTAGCTTCCAGCTTCCGCTTTGATTTTTGCTTAAGTGTCCAGACCTCGCATCCATATAACATGACCGATTCCACCATTGCTTTCCCAATTCTCTCCTTGTTTCTTTTGGATATGTGCTGGTCCCACCAGAGAGAATGAGGCAGCGTATTATCTTGCGACCACTTTCTACTTTTGAGGTCACCTCGTAGTCGCCAACTCCTGCACCGGTTACCCAAATACCCTAGGTATTTGAAGCCTTCGGTTTTTTTTTTAGTTGGACATTATCGTCAATTATAATGTCAAAACTATCAGAGTTATTAGTGCACAAGTACTCTGTTTTTTCAAAATTAATTGTTAAACCCCAGGTTTCATATGCTTGATTTAGCCTCCGCAGCATGAACTCCAGGTCGTATTTATCCTGTGCGACAACTACCTGATCATCCGCAAAGTTCGAAGACGGCAGATAATGATTGCCAATGGGAATACCCTTCCCAGCGCATCTGCTCCTCCATCCCGCGAGCACCTGGTCCAAATAGGCATTAAAAAGTAAGGGTGGGAAGTTACAACCCTGCCGCAGACCCTTTTGGCTGGAAATAAGTTCAAAAATTTTATTGCCAGTTTTTATGGCCACTCTATTATTATCATAGAGCTCTCGTAAAATCTCAGTAATAGTTCGTCACATTTTTAATGATCCGTTTTTGCAATTCGCTGTTGATATCCCCTGGACCCGGATATTTGTTATTTTTTAATCTTTTAATCGCACTAATGACCTCGTCTTCGGATATAAGCATACTATTTTTCTCTATGGGTGGCGGTACTATATTAATTATAAATTCGCAAATTTAAAAATATTTGTAGTTTATGTTTCACTTTTGAAAGTTTTAACTAAAACGATTTTTTTAAGTTAGGCTGCAGAAATTATAGCGTCATTTCAATGTTAGGTGAAAAATGTTGTAAGTTTCCATATACTCATTTATAAATAAATAGTGCAATTTAAGAAAATCGTTTTGTCGATAAAATATAGTCTGATAGTAAAGCATTGAACTTTTGATTATTTTTCCAATATAATTTTTTTTCTCGCTTTAGTAATCACATAGCTAATGTGTCGCAAAACCTATTAGCTACGTATACATATATTTCTACATTTCTTAGAAAATATCTAATAATAAGTAAAAGCCTAAATAAATTATAATGCATCTTATGCTCGCTTGATACGACGCAGGATTGCCAGATTGCCTACCAGAGCTAGTGCTGGCAATCATGGTAGAAGCCGCTCTGGTTGTAGCGACATAAAATGACTGAAATATATTATATGCATTTCTATAGAAATATTATTCAAAAATATTTTGATTTTGTCGCAATTTTATCATTTAAAAAATGTCTTAAAAATTTTCAACAAAAATGTAATAAAACATTCTTTCAATCATAAAATGGCCCACGAAGAAAATCAAATCGTAAAATTTACAGCAAGAAATGAAGTGATCTGTTTTACCAACACATGCATGTTAATATCAGTCTTCGTAAATGAAATTCTTCGTATTATGAAATGCCGTGACTATTATCTCCAAAATCCTCGTCATTTACCAATCTATATTTCACTAGCTGAAGAACATTTAAGTAAATTAAATTCAGAAATGGATCAACTACGTTCGGCAAACATTGCAAATCAAGAAAATTCCGTGAAAATTAAACATATTGATATGCGACGACGAATAATATCATTCGAATTAGGCGTTCATAGATCCTGGCTCGACACTGATGACGAAATACGGACAAAATTGAAAGAACTTCCAGTATTTACAGAAACGGAAATGAAACAGGCGAAAAATGAAATGCAGAAACGTTTAAATGAACGACTCGAAAATATTGAAAGCATTTTGAAAGTCTTAAATAACGGGGATGATATAGTGGAATGAATTCTCTGTTTAAAGTAACAAACTTTTTTAATTTGCATTATCCGTCATCGTCAAATTATTAGTTATATTTTTAATGATTACATTTTTCTTCTTCTTTGCCGAAAACTCTAACCGCCCTAACTCCTTCAATTTTTATCCGATTTACTACAAATTTTAGATGTAGCTTAATAATGAGCTTCTCTAGTGAAAATTTACTCAGTTAATTATTTTTGTAACAAAATTATGTTTATTTAAAGAAGAAAAATTTGTCCTAAAATAGACAAACTTTATTAAAAAAAAAGTCCTACGATACACACATTAAAGAAAGTCATTATTAAGTTATAATTAAAATTTGAAACCAGTTATTGAATACAAATTGAAAGAGTTAGACAGCCAGCGAAACAGAAAAATATGCTTGCTTTACATAAGCTGCTGCGTCACAATTTTGTATTTACAAAGCATGTTGGATTATTTAAATTTTTGTTGAACTTCCCTGCAGATTTGTAGTTGTTGCGCCCCTGGTTTAGTGTAAAAGTGAATATACTAACAAAAGCATAATTATATAAATATACAATAATTAATATGATAAATTTCGTTTTAGTTACTGGGATGTTACTCCAGTTAATGACAGAAATTCGATATAAAGGGGCAAAACGGGCAAAAACGGGTACTTGAATCTTATCAAATATTTTGGAAAAATCGTAGTAGAATGCGCCAATTTATGACCAATACAGCTCAATCAAAAAAAGCTGTTGATTAATAAACGTACAATTTTACATTAAAAATGTCGTAATTTCGTTTGATTTTTGTATATCAATATTATTTGAAAGGTGCAACACAAACAATAATATTATTGGTAAAAAGAAAGATACATAATTTTACTATTAGGAACCATGGTTCACATGGAACTGCTTAAACTACCGTCCAGGAACAAATAATTAAACAGTACCGCTCGCCGTCAAATCACAACTATTGCTGTTTCAGTTACACGGACTTAAGACAGAAATGACCGTTTTCTGCCGTCATTATAATAATTATAAAAAAAAAAAACAACGATTGGTAACAGATTTCCATGTTTCAATTTAGTTAAAAAAGTTAAGGTTTTTTTAATTTCTTAACTATAAAGTTTTCAATTTTTCTCCCCTATTTTTAATGAAATGACCACTGTGCGTCGTGGTCGGTGCAAATTTAAAGGGAAGTACGTAAAATCGGAAGTTCAGGGGCATCGCTAAACTTTTATTTGGGGGAATTGATAAATATTATTTATTTAAATTTATTTAAAATAAATCTTTAAAATATCCTAAGAGACAATTTATATCTAAAATTCAGTTGTATAGAAAAAAGAACCGAATGTTAATACAACCGATTCAAATGTTATATCAAGGACTATAAGTGACTCTTAGAAAACTAGCAAAAATGCCGCAAAACCGACTTCAGTATCGTAATGGTCATGGTCAGAGACAACAAATAGTAGAAGTTGGAAAATGTTCTGCAGTATTTTTTTCGTCAGCTAGCAACGATATAAAAATACTGGTATCAGTTGCTTGTTTGCGGGGAATATATTAGAGAACATTTTGTTATCTGTTGGCTCTTTACTGTGTTTAGTCTCTTTATCCATGGCCAGTCCAATGATGAAATCGGCTTTTCACTTGCTTTACTGGTTGACGAATAGATCATTCTAGAATGTTTGAATGATACATTTTGTTTACATTAGTTTAATTTTGGTTGGACAATTAAATAGTGTAATTAGTTTTTCAGTACTTTGCTAGTTGACAAATAGAGAATATTCTAGAACATTTGTCAAATGACAAACATTAGTGAATGTTATTTTCGGTTTCTCGAGGCTTCAAAACAAGTTTCTGTCATAGCCTCGGGTTCAGATTTTACCATGAGAGGCGTTGTCGTAGCTGAATAATCAGAATAGAAATTTGCTAACAGTAAAAGGATGATTATTACCATACTTTTCTAATTATAACCAGACCAATTTGAGCATATGCCGTTTTCATGGGATCTTGCGCTTCTTGGGAGTAGGGAACTCAGAAAACCAAATATCCGGATAGAAATCTTCCGGACACTGATGTACGTATGTTGACATCCAAATTCAAAACTATCTCCTGATTTATTGAGATTAAGGAAATGATACAAGACTTAAAACTAGTTTATATGTGAGGCATTAAATTTTTGAAATTTTGAAGCAAGGTAACAGGTATTTCCAATCGGCATTCGTTTTTCGAAATAGCGTGACAGTAGGTGGGGGTGACTTGAAATATAAACTTCTTCCCTGGTGGAAATCAAGGGCAAAATTTCGGAATATTTTTTAAAATATATTGTAAATTTTAGAAATGTCGGTTTGCAACAACTTTATTTCCGACAACTACCCTTAAGGATGCACTCATTTACCCCTAAAAACTAATTTTGATTTTTTGTAATCTATTTTAAAAAGAATGGTCTTTTCTTTGGGATTTATTTTATTTTATGTGTTTATGAAAGCTTATATAGCAGTCCCTTATCAGTTCCTGACCTCAACTACCACCCCTCAGTAGGTTTAAAAAAAAAGAAAAAAAAAAACGAGACGAGAAAGTCCTGCAACTCTGTTGTCACCTTAAATATTTAAAAAAAACTCGTTCAGAAATTATTCATTTTAATTATTATGTCGTATTTTCAAAAATTAGTCCTCGTTACTTCCAATTTTCATTTAATGAACCCTATTTGGCACCGTACCATAAAATAATGATCATTGAACTATATAAACTAACTATATTTCAAGTGACACTCATTTAAAAACGAGTCAAGTATGTTGGATGTTCTTTTTTTTTAAATATCGATTTAAAGTCGATGCCAAATATGTTACTATGTAGTAAAGAAGTTGGGAATAGGTTTTGTCAATTTTGGCATTGTTTCAAAATATACTCTTGCTATGTCGTTGATTCTGACTTTTCACTAATTATCTTACAAGATAAGCCGGCAAATAAAAGAGTGGTGTCTAGCTCGTTTATACTGATAAAATAATTGCCAAAAATAAGATGTACGATTAAATAGCCCTGATCAAGTTTTAGTTTGGCTTTTGTATACAAACAATATTTTTGTGTTCGGAAAACATTATTCCCTATGATAAATTTATAGCCTATTTTGTTTATGACACTAAAAAAACATTCGTGTCTAGTTTTTTCGTAGGTAATCTATGTACGCACGCGTACAACGAGAAAATTCTATTTTCGTAACAATTTAATTTTCTAAAGACTTTTCACAATAATGAAGTTAGTAAGGCTTTTAAAATTCTATTAAACATACGTACATATGTATACCTAATATTGTATATAAAGGAACTCATCATATACAATGTTACGTTCGTTGCCAACAGTTAGTTTTAAATACAAGCTATCTATAAAAGTTTACATCACTTAAAAAATCGGAAGAAAATTTTTACGCAGTTAAAGTGTTAGTTAAAGATTTAAAAAGCTTTACGTATATTATTAGTTACAAAAGTAGCTGGGTCTGTAAGACACGTAGTTAGGTATAGTCCAAACATTCATATAAATATTTATTTATAAATTTCTGGTTTCTAGTGGACGATATATAGAATTTGTTTAAAAATCTATTTAAGACAATGCTTCTCAAATTCTTACAAATATTCACTGTCTGAACTACCAGAATTATCATTAAAAATGTTTATCATCGTAAAAGCAATATCTCAACACAAACTTTGCCGGTTCACCATTAGGTTCTGGTCTACATCCGGATACGTAAAGCAGTCTTCTTCAAAATACTATATTGATACTGCGTTTTTTTGCCAAAAGATTTGCAAAATTTTTTCTAGCTAAATCTTAATTTTTTTAGAAACCTCAACTTTCTTTGTTTCAAAAAATCGATAATAAAAATGCTTTTCCGCATACTGCAAATATCTATAAGCACACGGTAAATGTGTCATAAACACATAATACAAAAACATTAAGCGTGTAAACAAAGACAATATTATTCACTTGAATTATTTGAAAGAAAAAGATACCATTACATTTATATAAACGATGAAAATTTTACCTCATAAAATGACGGTGGAATGTACGTGGATATTACTTCCGCCATTGGAAACGCTGTACCCATGACAACCAGCAGTTTACCATACAACGCCGAGAGGGTCGTTGCCAGTGCGTCTCTGAAATATTAATAACGATATTATTATTACTTGTTATTGTATAATAATATATTATAATACTGTTTTATTATGACTTTGACTGTTAGCTAGAAAGGTAAATATATCATTAATGGATAGGTATAAGAAAGAAAGGAAATGATAAGGTATGGATGCCAAAATAATAAGCGATTTATTTTTTTTCGATGATATGAATTCGAAAAAAAAAAACATATTGGAAGAAAAATAAATTTGTAAATATCCATCTGCTTTAAAAAGGTAGAGTAAATGTGAATAAAATTAAGGGGAAATTCGCTAAAAAAAAGAAATCGATTTTTTTTCTTCCTAATTGTTTCTTGTTTGTTTTGTTTGTTTGTTTGTTAGAAATATTCTCCTAAAATTTTGTTTAAAAAAATTAAAAATTAAAAATTTATGGGCATTTTAGTGCCCGCACTTTACTATAATTCGATTTAAAAAAAAAATCTAAATTCTATTTTCTCGGAAGTACGTTTTTTGACATGGTTTTTCATGTATCTCAAAAAGTATTTAAGATATCGACAAAAATCAAAGTGCATATTATTCCTCGATACCGTCATTTTGGCAGGAACTAGGATCTTTCGGTTCCGTAATATATTTTCAAAATGGCGGCTGTCTATAGTCGGGACAAAGCGGTGATTTTTGAAAATTTATTTTCAAAATGCGATTTCTCGCTGTTTTTTTTTTTTTTTTTAAATCCTAGTTAGTGTCATAATTGTATATGTATATTTCCAGAGAATTCTTTTTTTTTTATTTTGGTTCACTGGGGATTTTAGAACGCGAGGTGTCGACTTCAAAGTCATTTATACTTAGCTTATTTTTGAATTTTTTAAAAAAAAGGTTACCGATCCTGATACAGAGGTAAGGTATATTAATATGTAGTTTTGTAATTTTTAAGTTCATATATCAGATACCACTAATCAGTAGGTACCTACTATTATATTTAAATATTTAAAGGTTTTTTTACAAGGGTCGTTTGTAAAGTTCTCGAAATGAAAAAGAAAACACATAAATACAGCTATAAAAATTGTTTTATTTTTCAACATATGTTCCTTAAACGCTAATACATTTGGTCCAACGTTCTTCTAATAGTTCTACCCCACATCTGTAGTGGATTCCTAGAAGGTCTTTAAAATAGGCGGTCACAGATGATTTCACCTCTTTGTTTGAGCCAAAGTGCTTTTCAGCCTGAATTTTTTTACGATTGAGAACGAAATGGCAGTTAGTGAAAGTCAGATTTAGAGAGTAGGGTGAATGTTAAATCAATTCATATCCATAGTTAAATTTTGCCATAGTTAAAAGCTAAGCACTCGCTTATTACTATACTTGTGATATGACAATATTTGTGATATTTAATAAATTTGAGCAATTTGATTATTTTTTTTTTTATTAATTCTTTTATTGGTGGGGACTGAGGCTAAATCTTAAATAGTCAAAACCATGTTACAGCATTAACTTTTGAATGTCAAGTTACAGGGGTGAAATTTAAACCTTAGAGGGCTTTCTTGACTAGAAAGCAAACGACTTTAGTAATTTGAAGTTCAGCTTAGCCTTGTGGTGTACCTACATATCCTTAAATATATTTCGATAATGCCGAAGTAATTTTGTTCGCTGCCAAACTTTTCATCTGAAACGGAGTTTTTTCGGACATATCCTTATCAAAGTAAGTATTTTAGTTCATTTGTGTCTTGTGAATACGAATCTTTAAAAATTTTTTTTGTGTGTTTGTTACCAGCATTTGTGTAATCGTTGTTAAAGCTCAAAATATACCTTGGGGCCAAGTTTTTTATTATGTTTATTTATAAATGATACTTTACGCTATTGAAAAATTTGATCGTAAACATCTTCTAAACCGTGGAACCGTAGAACCGTGTCGTAGCGAAAAAGTAACGAAATTTATGAAAGCTTAAACAAAGCAAGTTGTAGGGACTAAAAACATATTGCGACTGTTAAAACCTACTTTTCATTGCCGAAAATTATCGTTATTTCTCATAAACTGATTATAAGGGCTTAATTTATGCTTCATTAGTTCCACTGATCTGGTCAGCAATAGAATATTTGCAAAAAAATTAGCTTTCGATACTTTTCGTAACTGTTAACTTTTGATTGTAAATATCTCGTAAACGGTGTATCGTAGCTCAAAAATAACAAAATTTTTAAAGCTTTAAGCGAAGCAAGTTGTGCGTATATTAATCACCATGAGGCTAAATCTTAAGAAAATTTAAGTTTAAAAAGTAAAAAACATGCATTTATCGTTGAAACATCACAAACTTCGTCATGAAAAGTTGTTGAGGACCAGTTTCTCTACAAGATAATTATGTTCATATATATATATATATATATATATATATATATATATATATATATATATATATATATATATATATATATAGTAGTGTTTGGTGTTTGAGCATTAAATGCCTCAAAAAAAAAATTGTCAAAAACTCAAAAATTTAACATTTAGCCCCAGTCTCCCCTATATTTTTGCATACTAAAGAACAGTCAGTTGTGTTTATTGCTAATTGCTTGAATATATTTGCCTGAATTGCTAGTTTAGTTTGAAAATTAATTTCCTGTGATGTTTAAACAGTTCTAAACCAAATTTTCGAAAATTTAAAGAGTACTTTACAGTAAAGCAAATGATCACCAATAAATGTATAACATATAATATAAGATGTTACTACCCGAATGTCAGACACACTGAAAGAAATCAATTATACGTGATTATTATATACTTTCATGTATCTGTTAGTAATAATATCTCGATACAATATGTTCGAAAGGCAAAAAGTCATAGAAAAGTAACGCGGCACACAAAGTGTTAGCAGTAATCATAGAAAAAATGTAGTAGGTGTAAATAACACATTAACAACCACGTATGCCAATTTAGTTCATATGTTTTCTGTATCCTCGTGGGTACTAATGTCCATTACTGTACACAAAATTTTTGTAGTCATAAAGTCCTGAAGAAAAAAAGTTATTTCCAAATTGAAAATTTTTATTCAAAATCTAATCTTTGGTAAATTAGAAATAAAAAAATAACATCAATTAACCAGTATAAGGATTTTTATAAATTTTATTAAAAAAATTAGAAATGTCCTCATACGAGTACATTAGTACTGTATATAAAATTAGTATAACATACTAGGGTAAGTGCGGGAGAGATGCTGCAGTAGCCATAGTTCGTCCGTTGATTGATAGATAGCGCTATTAATGGATTGTATCTTTAGAATAAGTTACTTATTTAAGTTGTATATGATAACATTTATTATTAGTCCATCAGTTTAGTAATTATCCAACTTTTTATTATTGAAAAGTAAGTTTTTTAACATAATATTTTATCAAGCATTTAATTCATTAGAATTTAAGAATGTATATTTCATTTTTTGAATGAAATTGAGTTTTGTTATTAATTTAGGTATATTTTAAAAGTACTATATAAAATCTTAGATTAGAATTCCGCACTATGCTTGCTATAGCAACTAGCGGCATCTATCCCAACAAAAAGAAGAGATGCTGCATTTAAAGTTGGTATTGATGCCGCATCATATTACATGTTAAAATCGTAGACTTATACCTTAATTATGCAATTTTTTTTTTTTTTTTTTTTTGACTGTAAGTTATGCCACGTAAATATAAAAGATCCATTAATGGATCAGGAAGAGCTCTCATATTAGTGAATATAACGAAAATAATGATGATTGCTGTGTATTGAATGTTTTGAAAAGTACTCAGAAGCAAAAAAAAAAAAAAAGTTGACTGGTTAAGATGTATAAAGTGCCAAAAATGGTTACATATGGCATGGATCATGTATGGAGATGTGTGTAAAATGCAAAATTTTTAATATGAACTATGCGGCGTCCCTCTTTCCTTGATGCGGCATCTATGCCATAGGTGTGGCAGAGACGCCGCTTTGCAGGCTCTACAAAAATGTTAATTATGAATCCTTTATGACTCAAAATTTAAAATTATTTATAAATAATTATAAAGAACAATGTTTACATTTATTGCGTACCAAATTTCAAATCAATTTAATGCATACTTTAAGAATTATCAAGTGTTTTCAAAATGTGCGGCATCTCTCCCGCATTCACCCTACTAATGTTACTATATTAACATAAGTATAGTTAGGGCCACGTATCTTGACAGATATACACATTTGAAAGTACACTATGAGTATGGGACAAAGACAGTTGAGAAATATCCGCATTCAATTACGCTGAACGAAACACATAGATTCCAGGTATACTATTATTTTTTCATTCCCACTTTTTTATATTTATCACGTTTACTGCTAATATTTTTCTTCTGAGCACTGCCAAGATATGTGGTCTTAGCTATAAATATTAATAAGAAAATTACGAAAAAATACATTTAACCACCTGGCTAATTCATGCATATTTGAAATAAAATTAAGCAATTTTGTTTACAACAAAACAAAAAACATTACATTTCGTACATTTAACTAGATTTGTGGCTGCTTTTGACTTTGCAGCTTTCTCGTCGATGAGGAATGTAATAGTGAGCTATCTGCAATTGAAAATAACTCTTCATTGCATTGGGCCATCGGTATGTTATTCAGTCAAAATACGTCGATACCCCATTGCAATAGTCAATTATCTTTAATTTGAAATAGCTGACTATTGGAGTGAAGTATCGATCATGTAAATAGAGTATGTATAAAAATATAAATATATATAAATGTATGTTTAATTCCGATTGTCCTCGAATGAACACATTTTTTAAAAAGATATATTATCTTTACTAAATAACAAAAATGAATTCAATTTATTTTAAAATTATCCTTAATTGTCAAATTTTTCAATGATATAATATTTATTCTACAGACTTTCCAAAAAAGCACTTAATTAATTAAGTTAATTTACTATTCATATTTTTTCACTTCCTGATTTTTAACATGACCGTATGTACAACAAGATCAACATAAAAGAATAAAGTTAGATATATTAAAGAATTTTGAATTTATACAACTGAAGGTACTTTAAAACAAATCAAAAAAATAAAAAATAAAGATTTGATATAATGAAAAAAAAACGCCTTGAAAAATCATGTTCTTTTTGGTATAAAAATGGTGGCGGTAAAGGTTAAAAGTTGAGACCCCCAAAAGGCACCCCCTTGATAAAAACTCAATACGAATACACATTTCAGCCATCTAGGTTTATTTGGGTGACTTGTGCGAGTGGTACAAACTTCGAAAACGTCAAAAAAGCATGAAATTGTAGCTTAAAAATGGTGGGGGTGGGGGTAAAATATTAAAACCCCCAAAAAACAGACCCTTGGTATGAACTCTATCAACATAGCAAATTTCAACCCTCTACGTTAATTCTGAGGGACTGTGGGCGCGTAGGATCCAGCAAAAATCATCTTTTCCCCCTCTACTCTCTCCAAATCATTCTGGAAACTGAATTTTGGATATGTTGTAGGTAATTGACCGAAACATTATTTCCAACCGGTTTGGAAAAGTTTTATTGTTTCGTTTCCCCCCACCACCCCCCTAAAATTTGAAGACAGTATGAGGTGCATCGAAAATGAGCCCCACTTAGCAAATTCAGCTTTTAACTTCCACAGGGGGGCCCCACACGTATTAAAAGATTGCGGGAATATATATATATATATATATATATATATATATATATATATATATATATATATATATATATATATATATATATACAAGGTGGTCCAGAATTTTGTACCGTAATTGCTAGAGCTGGCAGTATGTTCAAAAATAATGGTACCTGTTCATGTACACTTTTTTTCAAAACTGAATAATAAGGGAGATACAACTCTGTAAAGGGGTGAAACGAAAACCATTATTTCTTAAATATTTTCCAAATGCTTTTGAATAACGGATTGATATTTTAGGGGTACTTATTTTGCGTTAGAAGGATTAAATTTATGTCAACACTTATTCCACCACTCATGACTAAGGGGTGGTTTTGAGTGATAGGTGTGAGTTATCACGTCTTTTCTTTTTTAACTTGCAATTATTTAAACAAAATCCTTGATAATGTGATTCCTCAGACAATTTCACGCAAAAAAGGTATACTTGTTACATTTCGATAAATATTACCGTTTTCGAGTAATTTAAAGTAGAAATATCTATTTCCAAATTATCCCCTAATCATAAGTGATGGAAGAATTCATACCATAAATTTAATTATCTTAATGTTCATACGCACCCCTAGATTATGAATCGAGTAATCAAAAGCGCCCAAAATTGTTTTTAAAAGAAGAAGTTAGTTTCGTTCCACCCCTCTACATTTTATATCTCTGCTTTATCACCCTTATTATTGAGTTTTGGAAAAAAGTGTAGATGAAAAGGTACCATTATTTTTGAGCATACTATCAGCTCCAGCAATTACGGTACATAATTCTGGACCACCCTGTATATATATATATCAGACATTTTTTTCTACATAATCGTGTTCTACGGGGCCGAAAACCGATAGCGCCCCTACTGTCGCCTATCGCTGTTCTTATCGTATAGGCTGTATAGGTCTAAATTTTTGAAGGAAAAATTCGACTAAAAATTCCTGATACGTTATTTTGTGCACGTAGGTGGACAAAATAACGTGTCAGGACTTTATTACTTCTTTTTTTATTTAACGATCCGGACTCAAGAGGGTGACATAGACCGAGCCGTGTATTAGATGACTGTCACCAGTTTCACAAATCAACCTGTAATCTGAGTAAGCTACTGAAGTGTCACTGACCGAGTTAGCGCTGGTCTTTTTCAGGTTCTTTTTTAAACGTATATAATTAAAAAAATATTTCATTCACTGGCAAACCCATAAGTCACAAATTACCGGTATATAACCAACACACACGTCACACACACAGAAATGCAACAAATTAAAAATACTACTCATGACCTATTTTTCACTCTTTCAAATAAAATACTATCTGTAGTAGTTTACACTGTTTACATTGTTATGTATTTGTTTTTCTGTGAGTATATGCAGTTTTATTTTTTGCCTTTTAGCGAATTTCGGAAACTCGAAATTCAGCTATTACAGTAAGTCTCATGACGCAATCTGAGCCCGGAACTATGGCAGAAATATGTTTTGAGGTCCCTAGAATACGAAAATGATATTCACTAAAATATATATATCACCACGATAACTTTCGAACGAAACGTTTAGTGCTTATGAAATTTTGTGTGCGAACTAAAATCCGGATTGGTTTGGCTAAGTTCGTCAGCCAGACACGTCAAATGCCCAGAAGTAGGTTTCCTGACCATTTTTTATCATTTTTTATCATTCGATCCTATCATTAGACAGTTCGATTTTTACATCGTTTAAAAAAAAAAAAAAAAAGAAATTATGAAGAAAATATTCTTATAATTTTCTTTCTATCTTAAGTATTTTTCGAGAAAAATGTAATTTTTCACATTTGTATTAATTTTCTCTCTTTGTTAGTTAATAAGTAATTTATATTTATGTCTCAATTCCTTATAAAATATAAAAAAATTTCATGTTTTTTTAAAGAATTTTGTGGGAACGAGTGAAATCTATCCACATATATGTATTATAATAAAAAAAGTTTTGTTTCTCATTTATCTATGCATTATAATTAGCATAGTTCTGGCTCAAGTCGAAAAATGAAAATTAAGCAGATTTTCTAAGCTTATGTAATGAGATATTTTTTTTTAATGAATTTTAAATAAACAAGAAATTGAAATTTATGTTATGATATAATATTATTAAATGTGAAACAAAACAACATAATATGTATGTATGCCCGGAAAAAAATTTTAAATGAATCGATTTTGAAAATTTTTTCACTAATAATTATTAATGTTAAAAAGTTAAACAATTTTAAATGGATTTAAGATATTTTATGTGAGATTCGTCAAGGTTTTCGGGACCTAAAAAGGCCAAAAATTAATTACCCAATCGATTTTAAAAATTTTTTCACAGTTAGTAAGTTAAAGTATTTGAATTAAGTAATTAAAGGATGTCCGCAAGAATCTTAAGAACTGCCATAAATTATATGCGATCCCTAGAACCCTTTTCTTACTGTTAGAATACTAGAGTTGTATGAGTTCCTCCAGGGTTTACTGATCCCATAATTGTAAAAAATAAACTAAACGACCAATTTTGAGAATTTTTTCACTGCTACAGAGCTAAATTATTTTAGATAGATATAGATTACATTATGTAAGGTTCGCCAGGGTCCATAGGACCCAAAAATGTCAAAAATAAACTAACTGACCGATTTTGAAAATTTTTTCACTGTTACAGAGCTAAACTATTTTAGATAAATATAGATTACGTTATGTAAGGTCTGCCAGGGTCCATAGGATTCAAAAGTGTCAAAAATAAACTAACCGACCGATTTTGAAAATTTTTTCACTGTTAGGGAGCTAAGCTTTCAGAGTTATTTTAGATAACGTTATGTAGGGTCCGCCAGGGTCTATGGGACTCAAAAGTGGTAAAAATAAACTAACCGACCGATTTTGAGAATTTTTTCACTGTTCGAGAGCTAAACTGTTTTAAATAGATATAGATTACATTATGTAAGGTCCGACAGCGTCAGTGGGACCTATACCTGACCGATTTTTAAAATTTTTTAAAATTTTTTTACTATTACCGAGGTAAACTATTTTAGATAGGTACAGGTTGTGTTATCTGAGATCCACAACAAGTGGAGATGCAAATGCGGCGTAGAATGCTACACAACGGGTTTTAAAAATACTTTTACTGTTAGAAAGGTAAAATATCCTATATATATATATATATATATATATATATATATATATATATATATATATATATTACATAAAGTCCGCTACACAGAATGCAAGATGTCGAGCTGATTTTTAATGAGGTCCACCGGGATCTTGCTGATCCGAAAACGCCAGTAATAAGCTACCGAACCGATTCTAAAAAATTTCTCACTGCTGGAGAACTAAATTATTTTAGATGGACACAACTATGCTGCACAAAATCCGTTCGGGTTCTTGGGTCCCCAAAAATACCAAAACTAATTACCCATTTTAAAAATTCTTTTACTCTTATTAGAAAGCTAAACTAATTTAAATAGATACAGGTCTTAGATGAGATCCGCCAGTGCCCAATATTTGGAAATTCACTATGTTATGCAGATGCTGCGACAGTGGCATTTAATAGTGTAAGCAACAAACGCTATGTAAACACGATTGCTGAGTATTAGTGAATCACTTTTTGAAGTGTCTATGACTCTATGTATAGTCAAAAACCGAAGCGCTGGCGTATCTATGTTTGCCTAGTCGAACCTCAGGTCTGACATAACGTCTTAATCAAAGTCCAAACTAACAAATTTTTGGTTAATCCAAAGAGAGACTAATTTGGATAATCAAACGCCAAAATTCAATTTGATGAAATCGGGATTTGGCCAGACAGTCTTAAATTATTTAATTATTAGGTATAATAAAATAATATTTGTAATTTTAATGTTTATTGTTTCTATATTTTAGGAATAAATTGACAAATAATCACAACAAGAAATAAAAGTGGTTATTGTTATTTTGTATCATTAGGTACTTATCCAATTAATGAAAAAATGAAAAAAATTACTCTTTATTTCAACAAAGTAATGCATTATGGCATTTTGAATTGCACAATACGTTCGATCTTTTACATTTATATAATCTTGATGAGCATTTTTTATTAGAGTTGCATTTTATAAAACTTTTGTGTCGTTGTGAGTTGACGTTGACGTTGCGTCTCCGAAAACGCGTTGTGTCTCCGAAACACACAACGTCGTAGCGTTTGAGACGGCGATACTGTAAGGATGTATTCCTAGCAGATACTTTAGTAGATTCGACTTTACATATGATCTCTTCATAATTTCGTTTATTTCCAATATGAAATGAACACTTATCCTTGATGATTCTGATTAGATATTTTCTGCATAAATTTAGCTTTCAAAGCTTCTTTATTCACGTTTTCAGTCACAACACAGTTTAATTCACTCATCTTTAAGCTTACACACCGGTACGTTCAATGCACAAATATGGAATAACTAATAAATTTATTAAAACACCGCAAAGAGTTAAGCACGCATGCAAAAACATGTTTAAACATGCAACAAGTGTAGTACAAACTGACGTTTGACCGAATTTGCCTTAGTCGCTTCTAGGTTAGCCTGGGAAAATCCCGACACAGATTATATTACTTTCGACGTTTGACTAAAAAGTTAGGTACTTCTAGGTTTGTCTAAAAATACATCAGTCAAAGACCGAAATAGGAAACTATTTCGGGGTTTGCCGAAAAGCGTTGGTCAAATCTATGGTAAACGAGTCCTTCCGCGAAGAGCCTACATATCGACCTTTGACTATAACATTTATACATAGTTATGAAACGTACAAAGCCAGAACTCGACAGCAGCATTTTCTTATTTTTCCGTTTGCGTTGTAAGTGATGGCCGAAAGCCAAAAGAAAGAACATAATATTTTGGGAAATATATACACAAAAATCTATATAGACTGGGAAGTATGCGAATCATTAGAGTTAATTTTTATTCTACATAAAATTTTAAAAATGTGTATGCTTCTTGCCTACACTCTTCAAATTTGTACTTGTTTGTTTTTAATATGTTGAAAAATATATATGTACATACACTTGTATGTCGAAAGTTTTAAATACGTAGAAAGCTCGTATATGCATCTGATTAACATAGCGTGAAATAACGCCTCTTTAAAGTAATGACGTTAAATGGTTACACGCATGAGTAATAATTGGTTCGTGGTACGTCACTGAGTCCAGTGGATTTTATTTCACTATGTACTAATCCATTTAATAGAATGAGTTAGAGTCAAACGAATATTCTATGAGAGAAGTGATGTAACAGAATTTAATGTCTTACAATTAGTCTAACAAAGAATGTTATAAATTGGTGTTACTGAATTTTTTCAAAAGGTTGCCTACTGATATGTAATTCTTTTAAAATTACATCTACAGGGGTGGTTGAAGTGTACAATTTGGGAGTTAATTTTACAAAAAAAAAAGAAGCGAAATAGGAGATGTATTAGAATTTTATTGACAGAACTGAAATCTATGTTAGAAAATCGAGTTGATAGCTTTCTATGTATAACAAAAAGTATAATATACTTTACCATATTCCTTATGCTGTTCTAAAGTAAGGTCAAATCCGTCAAAATCTGTAATATACATGTGTCTTATAAACTACTAACAAGTATACTTTTTTTGCAATTCCGGGACTAAAAGACAAAATTTAGTCCCTTATAATAGGGTGTAAAAAATTATTTTACTCCCGCTTTTAAACCAATCAGCAAGCACTATTTACAGAAATTTAACTTCAATAGCGTTGCTAGATAATTTAAAATAATAACCAAATTTAAACTTGTGGATAAAGACAAACAGTTGTATTGTACACTAAGTACTGAATCGAACATATTAAGGTAGTAGTCTGGTAACACGCGCTGTTTTCATGCCTATTTTTAGGGGCATTTTTTTGAGAAAGAACAAATGGCGAACAAGAAATCACTTGAAGTTGGCGCCTCAAAAAAAGCACCTGGATGGCCCGCGTGATTTTGACTGTTGGGGACATCTAAAATCAAAAATTCTTAATTAGTCTTAATCCATAGATATGTCATTCTGGTCGGAATTAGAATTATGAAATTTTATCAAAAAATAACAAAATGGCGGACTTCGAAAAAAAAACTGAAATTGAAATTTTTTTCGAATATATGAGTCGATTAGTTTCAAAACCATCTAATTCACGATTTTTTCAAAATTGAGTTAAATACGGCTTATTATTCAGGAAGATAAATTACACTAAAAAATACTAACTAGACGGTGCAAAATCAGCTTTTTCCCTTTAATTTTAATGACAAAAATACGAAACTGTTTCAAAACCTAATTGTAATATTTTTCTTTTGAAAAAACATGGAGTTGCAAGCAACACAAACCAGCTGCAAAACTATCTACTTATATAAAAATGGCGTCATTAGAAAAACCTGGAACAAAAGTAGCTAGTTAGGTGGTCAGTATGTAACACTGCAGAGCCTGCAGAGGATCAAATAATTGTATGTGATAATTTTATTACTCTCTCTAAGAAAATGTTTACTATTGAAACAACTAGGAAAAAATACAAAGAAACTTGTGAAATTGTCAAATATAACAGGCTGTGAATGTGTGCAGAATAAAATTGTGTGGAACAACATGGTCCTGATGTGAGTTTTACTGTTAAATTACAGTAAAATACTAAATTATAAGAAAATATCTTAGTTGTCATAAGTTATAGTAGAAACGATGTAAATAGATGGATTTGTACGAATATTGTTTTGTTTAAAACCTACTGAAATAATAATAAACTGTTGCAAAAGTGTCTGATTGTTAGTGTTACTGCTGCAAAAGTAGGTAATTACAAAATCAACCATTTCAAAGCCATCTAATTAAAGCAAACTGCCGCAAAAGTAGCTAATTATAATTTTTAACCGTTATTGAAGAGTGATATCGTTGTTATTATTTCTTTATAAGAACTATATGATTTTTCCTAAAAACTTAAGGGGAGGTTTACTCGAGAGTCCTTAAAAATTATGTATTTTTCTAGAATTTTTTTTCTTAAGAACGCAAATAAATAGCAATTTCAAATTTTGTACACATATTTATTAGGTATTAAACTGTACAAAAAAAAAATTCAAGGAAAAATATAAAAAATTGTCCATTTTATAGATACTGCAGTGTGACGATCCGAAAATCCAATGCCTTGTTGGCGGACATCCTAGCGCCGGTAATAAACTACCGAAATCCAAAAACAAAAAAGATTTATAAAATATATGAAGAGTACCGGCACCTCTACCTATAATATCAATAAATTGCTGAAAGAAAAAAAAATGGTGGATGTTCGAACTTTTGATTACGATTTTTATCTTATTTTTCGCTCTTTAAAGTAAATTTAAAAATAAAAAAAATATTGAAAGTGTATCGAACTTAGGTAGAGGTGCCGAAGAATTGAATTATCTTTAAAATAAAAAATCAAAAAAAGGATCCATCGAATAGTTTTTGAGTTATCGTGTCCGCCAGTTCCAAAAATATAGAGATATTGTATATATATATATATATATATATATATATATATATATATATATATATATATATATATAAACGTATTTTCAAACTTTTATATTTAATACTCATTATTGCGTGAACTACGTTTTTTGAATTTTTTTTTTATAGAAAGCTGGATTCCGTTAATGTGCAAGAATCTTGTTTTTAAATTGTTTTCAGTAAAATCACTTTGGGAACATATTCTACACATAATTTGCTATCAATTTCGGCAAAAAAAATCGATTTTTTTATCAAATCTCAAGTAAACCTTTCCTTAAATTACTTTCAGCAAAATCACTTTGGGAACATATTCTACACATAATTAGCTACCAACTTCTGCAAAAAAAAAAAATCGATTATTTTAACGACTCTCAAGTAAACCTCCCCTTAATGGCAAAAACCACATCAAAATAATTATTATAACTGAGAAAACAGTTGTCTGTTTTTCCCGAACATTTTTAGCTGTGTTAATTAGATGGTTTTGAAACTCGTCGACTCATATATTTATTTTTTCAAATTTTACAAGTAGAAAAAAATTATTATTTTTTTATTTTTATTTTCTATTACTCTATTGGATATTTTTTATTTGACTTAATTCTACTTAAAGTTACTGGTTCAAAACTACTCCAAATGTATTCAAAACTGCCCCACTTATATAGGAGACAGCTTTAAAAATTTGACTTTCGTTACAAAAAATGGTAATTCCAACTTAATTCTTAGCTTACTACTTAAACTGATGCAGCGATTTTGTTATTAAGGGGATGGTAACGTTAATTCGGCATAAAAAAGACCCACTTTTAAGAATTTTTTCAGTCGCTACCCGTAATACAAATTTAATTAATCGATTGTAGCATTATAGCACAACATACTAACAACATCTCTTTAATTTTTTAAAACAAAATATAAATAATTCAGCCAACGGCAGCAAATCTTCGGAGGCGCCGCGAAAAAATGTTGTTTGTCGGTGAACAATATAACTCATGAGTTGATCATCCGAAATAAAAAAAAAAATTCGTCAAGTGCGTGTTTGACACGCACTAAGTAATATCGTCTCACATCAAAATCGGTTCAGTAGTTTCAGAGCTTATCCTAGCCAAACATTGTGACATGAGATTTTTATATTATATCTTATTAGTAATTAGCATAAATCTTAAGTTCATTGTGATGAAAACACAGATTTAAATACGTTTATGTTGTGTGTCCAAAACTTGGAGAGATTGGGACAGAAAACGAGCGATATGTATATATGTGTCCGCGCGATAACTCTCGAACGAAGTATCTAATATTTACGAAATTTGTTGAAAACATTGAAAGTCCCAAACCCTTGAATGAGTTCTTCAGCCAGACACGTCGGATGCCAGGAGCATGGTTTTTGTTCTTGTAAAAAATTAGTTTTTTGCCAAAATTTCCACTTATTCAAAAATTTTTGCTAAATTTCTTTACACCATTTAAAAGAGGAGAAAAAATTACATAAAAAAGCTCTTTAAACTATTGTTCTATGTCAATTAGTTTCCGAGAAAAACTAATTTCTATAAACGGAAATTCGCTATGTTATGCAGAATGCTGCGACAGGGGTATTATATCATCTACTATTTGATTTTTCAAATTAATCTTTCCCAAGCCTAGCTTTTTAAATACAATAGTTTTCACCCATTAACGTTCGTTTTAAATGCAATAGTTTAAATACCAACATCTAAGGTCTATTGCAATTTAGCCATCTTTTATATATTGGGAGCAAGAAAAATCTTAATCATATCACAGCCGCATGTACCCTAACTCAAAAGAATAATTAACGATGTTTATTTGATTGTTCGGTTATTTTGTCGTACAGTTATTTTATCGTTCGGTTATTTTGTCCACAGTTATTTTGTCTAAGTTTATCTTGTCATTCAGTTATTTTGTACACGGTTATTTGGTTGCGGTTATTTATCCACATACTCTAAATTAGAGTAGAGTCCCTATAATAAATAGAGTCGTGACATGTCATCCATTTTGTATCCAAAACAGAGCGGGAAGCTTCAAAATTAATTATCACATATTTGGGTGAATATTTTTGAGTATATAATTATTGATAATAAATTATGAATTAATGAACAATTCAAAATTTTTAATTTAATTATTCTTTCTATGTTAAACTAAATGGTTTTGTTAACATTTAATTTAATTCCAATATATTTTACGAAAACTTTGGATACAAAATGCCGGAACCAATCAGCGTTCAGCAGACATTTCACGACACTATTTATTATAGGGACTCTAAATTAGAGTAAAGTCCCTATAATAAATAGAGTCGTGACATGTCATCCATTTTGTATCCAAAACAGAGCGGGAAGCTTCAAAATTAATTATCACATATTTGGGTGAATATTTTTGAGTATATAATTATTGATAATAAATTATGAATTAATGAACAATTCAAAATTTTTAATTTAATTATTCTTTCTATGTTAAACTAAATGGTTTTGTTAACATTTAATTTAATTCCAATATATTTTACGAAAACTTTGGATACAAAATGCCGGAACCAATCAGCGTTCAGCAGACATTTCACGACACTATTTATTATAGGGACTCTAAATTAGAGTAAAGTCCCTATAATAAATAGAGTCGTGACATGTCATCCATTTTGTATCCAAAACAGAGCGGGAAGCTTCAAAATTAATTATCACATATTTGGATGAATATTTTTGAGTATATAATTATTGATAATAAATTATGAATTAATGAACAATTCAAAATTTTTAATTTAATTATTCTTTCTATGTTAAACTAAATGGTTTTTGTTAACATTTAATTTAATTCCAATATATTTTACGAAAACTTTGGATACAAAATGCGGGAACCAATCAGCGTTCAGCAGACATGTCACGACTCTATTTATTATAGGGACTTTAAATTAGAGTAAAGTCCCTATAATAAATAGAGTCGTGACATGTCATCCTGTTTGTATCCAAAACAGAGCGGGAAGCTTCAAAATTAATTATCACATATTTGGGTGAATATTTTTGAGTATATAATTATCGATAATAAATTATGAATTAATGAACAATTAAAAATTTTTAATTTAATTATTCTTTCTATGTTAAACTAAATGGTTTTTGTTAACATTTAATTTATTTCCAATATATTTTACGAAAACTTTGGATACAAAATGCCAGAACCAATCAGCGTTCAGCAGACATGTCACGACTCTATTTATTATAGGGACTCTAAATTAGAGTAGAGTCCCTATAATAAATAGAGTCGTGACATGTCGTCCATGTTCTATCCAAAACAGAGCGGGAAGCTTCAAAATTAATTATCACATATTTGGATGAATATTTTTGAGTATATAATTATTGATAATAAATTATGAATTAATGAACAATTCAAAATTTTTAATTTAATTATTCTTTCTATGTTAAACTAAATGGTTTTTGTTAACATTTAATTTAATTCCAATATATTTTACGAAAACTTTGGATACAAAATGCGGGAACCAATCAGCGTTCAGCAGACATGTCACGACTCTATTTATTATAGGGACTTTAAATTAGAGTAAAGTCCCTATAATAAATAGAGTCGTGACATGTCATCCATTTTGTATCCAAAACAGAGCGGGAAGCTTCAAAATTAATTATCACATATTTGGGTGAATATTTTTGAGTATATAATTATCGATAATAAATTATGAATTAATGAACAATTAAAAATTTTTAATTTAATTATTCTTTCTATGTTAAACTAAATGGTTTTTGTTAACATTTAATTTATTTCCAATATATTTTACGAAAACTTTGGATACAAAATGCCAGAACCAATCAGCGTTCAGCAGACATGTCACGACTCTATTTATTATAGGGACTCTAAATTAGAGTAGAGTCCCTATAATAAATAGAGTCGTGACATGTCGTCCATGTTCTATCCAAAACAGAGCGGGAAGGTTCAAAATTAATTATCACATGTTTGAGTGAATATTTTTGAGTACATAATTATTGTTATACCTCATTTCAAATACAACTGATCATGAGTTATCGTTAAAAAATTAAATAATTCTTATATTCAAAGCAAATCAATCTTCTATTCTTTTCTAAAAACAAACTGCAAATCTAAAATTTACGTAAATGCAATAATGAAAGAGATAAAGCCAAGAAAACGGAAATTATTTAAATTCAAGGTGATGAAACATGGTTAAATTTAAGTGAAATAAACCATAATAAGTTATGAATTAATGAACAATTAAAAATTTTTAATTTAATTATTCTTTCTAAATTAAACTAAATGGTTTTTGTTAACATTTAATTTATTCCCAATGTATTTTACGCAAACTTTGGATAGAATATGCCGGAATCAATCAGCGTTCAGCACACATGTCATCACTCTATTTATTATAGGCACTCTACATTAGAGCATTAGAATCGTGACATGTGTGCGGAACGCTGATTGGTTCCGGTATTTTTTGTCCCAAGTTTGCGTAAAATAGATTGGAAATAAATTAAATATTGACAAAAATCATTTAGTTTAACCTAGAAAGAATAATTAAATCAAAATTTTTTAATTGTTCATAAATTCATAACTTATTAACAATAATTATGTATTCAAAAACATTTTCTTAAATATGTGATAATTAATTTTGAAGCTTCCCGCTCTGTTTTGGATAGAAAATGGCTGACATGTCACGACTCTATTTTTATTATAGGGACTCTACATTTATATAGAATCCCTATAATAAATTTTATATCTCTTACTAATAAAAGATAAGGAACAAGAATTTAAACAAAAATATTCTTAAATAATAGCTATTATGTATTATATAACCGGGTATAGTTATATAATACCTGGGTATATAACCGGGTATAGTTACCTATATATTATTAAAATTAAAAGAATTTTACAGCAAACCTTTGAAATGGGCCATTTCGTATCGGCGTAAGCCAAAGTCGCTTACTTTTATTTTTAATCACATTACACTTGTTTTGAAGCGCACTTAGCTTGCTTTTGAGATATTTGTATATTCCTGTCTCACTGTCCAGAAGAAAAGTAATTTGGGACAAGCTCATCAATTTGTTTCTCGTAATCATTGATGCACAAAAGTCGAACGGCAAAACTTTCTTTTGCATCTGAAATAGTGGCTTTTCTGCTGCATTTTCCAGAATTGTCCTTAAATCTCGCTGAACAAGGCAGTATTCCGTTGAGAAGTGTTGCAAAAATATAGTCTTGGGAATCTAAACAATAACAAATGTTATTCATTTTTAATTTTACTTAAATTACATTATTACCTTTATTTGCGGTGCACTTAGCTATTGTACAAAGCTCCTTGCAATAATCATTCCGCGGTTCTGTCTCATAAAATCTTTGAATTTATTTCTTAAATTTGTCCCATTTCGCATACAACATATGCTCTTTGTTGGGATATAGGAGGTTGAAGCCTTTTTTCATCTGAAATAAATCGTTTTTTGATTAAAATTTATTTTAATTCACATAGAATTTTAGTTACCAAATCTGAGCTTCTGGAATCGGCATAAATAGGCCAGGCCTTTAAAAAGTCAATGTTGCTTAAAGTTGACAATTCCTTTCGCCGTATAACAAAGGTTTTTTGCCATTTGTCACACACTTCATTCCAATTCGCTGTATCTCTGCCTAATGACACTTTAAGAGCTAAAGCAATAGAACTATCTATTTCCGAGTTTTCTTCAACTGAATCTGCTGCTGACTGCGCTGTGGATTCTGCTACTGAGTCGACTGGAGATAGCGTCTTCGTTTTCCTCTTCTTGACTTTGCTGTTCACATCTTTTTGATACAGCCTACCACAGGTGTTTTTTTACCTTCCCGTGGGATAAAGTAGTATTCCTGAAAAAGCACAGAAAAGAAAGATAAACATCAATAGTTATTCCCAACACATCAACGATCTCGAAAAATTTTATTCTTGTTTTTCGTTTTATTTTGTCAAGTTATATAAGGAAGTGTCATCAAATCTTGGCGCCGTACTAATCGTAGTATCCCCAAAAATAATATTTGGCACATATAAGAAATTGAAGTAAGAAAACTTACTTTGTAAATATGGCAAAATGTTTTCCAAGCCAGACTGCTGTAACCACTTGGTTAATTTTTCGCCGTCTTCGTCCTTTTCATTTAACTGATTTCACCACAAATTAACTATTTCACCACACTATCACACCATCGATTAACATTAATTATAAATCACTTTTAATTCCCGACATTTTTTCACACAAAAAATTTAGTATCTGAACACAACTTACCAACTGTGAAATTCAGTTTGTTTAGGTATGACTATAGCGAATGAATGTGTTTAAATTGTTTCCATTTCAGATTAAAATGTCGCCATATTGATTTGACAATCTTTCTTATTGATTTAATAACGTTTTTTATTGATTTAATATGCTGGAAACTTACCTTCCGAGTTAATATTGTAAAAAGCTTGAAATAATGCTGTTCAACGTAAAAACAATATTGATTTCATATCGTGTGCACAAAGTATATGAAAACAACATTAATTCAAAGTAGAAAATATTATTAAATAAAATAAAATAAGGATTTCCAATATCATTTTTTTGTTAAGTTGGACATTATTGAAATAATAATGACCGTATTTATTTTTAAGTTGCCATTTTTCTCTCAGTGTAGTCAATTTACCCGTAATTAACTGTAAAATATAAATTTATTTGAAAAAATACAAAAAATTATGTTAATCTTTTGAAATGGCCGGTATTATAGTTTATAAATTCGAACAGAGATGACACTAGCTATTCTGAAAACAAAATAGGTATAGTTCAGTTTACATGTGTCACATGTGACACATCACTTAATAGTCAATTACAACTTACTAAGTTATAAATTCCAATAAATTAGCTTTTGAACATGCAAAATGAATAAAAAAATATATTTAATTTGCTATTAAATGTCTTCAAAGCTATTATAGGAAATTAATATTGTTCAGTATCAAATTTAAAGATATCTTCTAATTATGGGACAGTAAGAAAAAATTATTGTATCGTGTAAACTACGCTTTCAACATCAGTATAATACATATATTTGTACACAGGGACGTGGGAAATCTTTTAATGTTATTCGGGTGTTTTCTTGTCTCTGGTTGTTAAGTTAGCCTTAAATTTAATAATAGTATGACTATTTGAATGTCAAACTATCTGTTTTGGTTAAAAAATTTCATTAATAGTTTTTTTTTCTGTTTTAAAAATAGCTCCAGCAAAGTGAGAATAAATTTTCATAGAAACGTAAATGAACTTTTCTAAAATAACAATAATAATGTTAATAATCTTCCTTTGGTCACACAACAAAATTATTATATCGTCGAATTAAGCCGAGGTTCGACGATATAAAAATGAATGATATCATTAGACATCCTCTTTCCTAAGGTATCCCTGGGAGGAATTTTCTTTTTTTCGATTTTTTAATTTTTGGTGACAGAATTGAAAACACCGATTTTCGTCTAAAAAATTGACTTATTTGTTATTGTAAAATTAATAATTATGAAAAATAAAAAAAGCTCCCAGGGATACCTGGTCATTTATGTAAGGAAGCTGTATACAAAATTTCCAAACAATCGGTCGAGTAGATTTTGATTTAAACTGTTCACCGGTTTCAAAAATGACAAGTGTCAGAAAATCGCTTTAAAGTTTTGTATACCTGAAAATCCAAAATTAAATATGACAAATTTTTTCATATCTACGTCATTGGTTATAGTATACATTAGTATACTTACAAAGATCCATCCATGAATAAAATAATTCAGGGATTCCGAGAGCACAAAGCCACGTACCTGCTGGGCAGGGATACGAAAACGTATCGGAGCAACAAACGCTCAAAGTTCTATATCTTAGTTAGTTTCACTCCGATTTGTTTCAAATTTTGACACAACAATCTTAAGACGTACAATCATATGAAACAATAAAAAAAATAATGAGAAAAAAAAATTTTAATACGTTACCATCCCCTTAAATGATGAAGTCACCTATTTAGAAAATAAAATAGGTAAATTTTAAAAAACGCTCAAATGTGCCTTACGCTCTCCCACATACCTTTGCATAAAACAGTTTTAATATTATCAGTTATTATTGAATTTCAACACTAAAATTAAAATTTATATAAGTGCGTCATATCCATATCAAAATCCACAGTTTAGTATAATGAAACTTAGTAAATAATTACGATTTAATACACACAGAATATACTATACCAGAGAACTCTACCAATAAGTGGAAGTTTAAAATATTATGTTGTGGTTTTATTAATACTGTTGTAGTAGTTATATACAATATTATGGTAACTTTTATGTAGGTATGTGTTTTATCTTGGCATATAACACTGTACACAAACACACAATGTCTAAAGTTTACATCAATCTACTAAATTATTTTGTTTAACCAGAAAGTTTTGTTGAATGGATGAGGAGGAAGATAGAATAATCCACAATAAAAAATACAAACGTAACACAATAGTGGGTTGAATAAACAATCCAACATAGAACAGAAAAATCGCAACTTGAATCAAATTCAAACTCATAACTTTTAGTTACGTTTAAAAAGTAACTAAATAAGAAATAATTTTTTTTTTAGGTCTATAGAGGTGAAAACATTACTTATTTAATATAACCCTGTTGCAACATCCTGCATAAAATAGTGAATTTTCGTTTATAAAAATTCGTTTATCTCAGAAACCAATTTACAGAGAATAATGGTTCGAAAGCCTTTTATATGTGATTTTTTCTCCTCTTTTTAATGATGTAAAAAATGTCGCAAAAACTTTTGAACTTGGGGAAATTTTGGCAAAAAACTAATTTTTTCAGGAAAAATGCCCAACAAACCAGGTTTCTGGCAACAGAAAAGTCCGGTGTCTTCAAATGTTTTACTTTGTATTCATTTTCATTTTTTCTATTTTTTCTTATTCCATCTTGTTCCCATCTTTTTATTTTGCCTTTTACGAAGTCGAGTTTTTTCGATTTTTTTAATTTACTTGTTTTAGCGAATTTCCAGAATGGAATTCAGCTATTACAGCCACTGTCATGACGCGACTTGAGCCCGGGACTATTATGGCAGAAATTGTTCTGAGGTCCCTAGAAACCGAAGATAATATTCACTAAAATTTATTTATATGGTCTATTTCAGTTAAATTTAACCATGCTTCGTAACTTTGAATTTAAATAATTTCCGTTTTCCTGGCTTTATCTCTTTTATTATTGCATTTATGTAAATTTTAACTTTGCAGTTTATTTTTAGAAAAGAATAGAAGATCGATTTGTTTCGAATATAAGAATTATTTAATTTTTTAACGAAAACTCATGATTAATTTTATCTGAAAAGAGGTATATATATATATATATATATATATATATATATATATATATATATATATATATATATATATATGTGTGTCAGCACGATAACTCTCGAACGAAATCTCCTAGGTTTACGAAATTTGGTGAAAATGTTGGAAATGTCAAACCGTTGGACAAGTTTGTTAGCCAGACACGTCGAATCCTAGGAACATGCTTTTTGTTCTTGCAAAAAATTACTTTTTTGCCAAAATTTCCACTTAATCAACAATTTTTGCGAAATTTTTTTACACCATCTAAAAGCTAAGAGAAAAAATTACATAAAAAGGTCTTTAAACTATTGTTCTATGTTTTCTAACTAATTTTTATTAACGGAAATTCGCTATGCTATGCAGGATGCTGCGACAGGGGTATTTGTTACTATTATGTATAATTGAAACAACCTGTACATTCTAGTATGTAACTTAATAAAATAAATTTTACACGGCATCACTGCTGCTGAAGAAGACTACATAGAAAATTACATAATTTCCGTTGGAGTCCGTTGCGACTACTAATGTGTATAAATAGTAATAACTTTTCCATTAGATTCGAAGAAAATTCTTGCCATAGAATCGTTTTTTGTTTTATTTTTGCCTCATAATATAAAAAAAATTATAACGCCATTTAAATATATGTACATAATGTCTATTAAAACACCCTTGAGTTATACCATACTGAAAACATAGAACTTATATTTTAGAAAATTACTTTTTATCTTGTATAGTTGAGTTTTCCAAGTAAGTGCTTTTCCATTTTCTTTTTATATTTCCTCCCTTTGTTCACTTTATAATAAGATTATCTTTTTAAATATAGGCACTCTTCTCACCGTGTCGAGTCGAGCGTCAGTTGAACAAAATAGCAAGTGTTTTCCTTTTAAAAATATTATATATTTAGTTTCCGGTGTTTTATTAAAATAAACAAAATAGAATTGCGGCAACAATGAGGGAAAGGGGAGGGTAGATAAAGGCAAAACGCACGAAACGTAATTTATTTTTATATTCAATAAAATATTAATAAATATTTTTTTACTGGTAAATTAAAATTTTGAAAATAATGGTGGAAGTGTTGGTTGGAAAGTTAGTTGCAACTGTTCATATATTTATATTTAAGAACGTTCAAACGTGAGACTTGATAGTAGATAATAATTTTAATTTTAGAGAATTGACAAGTTTAATCTACATAGTTATCTTCCCTCAAAAATTTTAAAGCCTTCATCGATAAAGCCTTCTTAAAGTAACTGACGATTAAAAATCAAATTTTTAACACAGAGCTTTAGGGAAAAACAGCATTCTTTCGTGTTAAATATTATAGTAACTATATTATAAGAATAGATACCATAATAAAAAATGTTTAAAGATATTCTTTGAAATATACAATTTATATAATTTCACAAAACACATCGTGTTTTAAACTAGTTTTTATTAAATGTCTTTGTGCAATAACAACTAGAATTAACTGCTGCTCAACGTGAAAATCAGTGGAAACAAGTTCTAACAAGACAAAACGCGTTTTTTCAAAATGATTCAGTTAAAAATGTTTCAACTAAGGTTAAAGTTCATCGTGCATTATTCTGATTGGTCGACCGATATCACCTGACTTAGCGCGTGGGGAGTCGATTCGCTTGCGACGCCCGCGCGCGCGTGCCCTCTTTCATTCCCACCTAGTTATTCTTCTGATAAGCACGTATTGACTTGAACGCGTCTATTATGGCGAACTTAAATCAAGGAACGCGATGGAAAGAAGAATTTTTAAATTGATTATTAGCGATTAGTGAACACGAAAAACAAGAAGACGACCTCAATATTATGACAAAAGCAGCTTACGACAATTTGATGGATGAAATCGAGGATTGAGTAGAATTGAGGGGCTCAGTGAAAAAGTGGTAAAGTATACATTGCTGATACTGAGTTATTGAATTTAGCATATTATGGAATTATATTATCATTCCATATATGCTAAATTCAATAACTCAGTATCAGCAATATACACTTGTACCACTTTTCCACTGAACCCCTCAATTATCTTACAAGAAAACTCAGAAGCAGTATAGAAGATTCAAGCGATTTAAGGTAATTAATATTTATAGAACGCGAAAATTAGTAACAAGAAAAGAGCCCATGAAATACTTCTTATATATGCAGATTAAATATTTGATATACAGCTGAAATCTTTTTTATGCGGTCTTTTTGTGCGATTTTTTATGCGATTTTTTTTATGCGGTTTGTAAAAAATGGCCATTAAAATGCATAATGTGAATCAAAATCACGAGGCAGTAAGAAACTTAAACAATTGCTATAATAACTTTCTTTGATAAAAATACCTATTAACGGCTTTTAAGCATTTAATCAATACATTGCATAAGAACATATAAGTTATTGCACCATTTGTTTTTTTTAAAAGATGTATTTTTCAAAATTTTCATAATATTATAAAATTGGAATAAAATGTTCTTAGGTATAAATTGATGCTTTATCTTGTTTACAGAAGCAACTTCTAAGGAAATTTCTAAGTTTTGAGCGTTTTGAGTTATGTTTTTTCGATGAAACTTTTTTTATGCGGTCTCAACCAACCGCATAAAAAAAGTTTTTTGTACAATCTGGATCGAACTATATACTTTTATATACTTTATATAGCTATTTATGATATATATACTTTATATACCTATTTATGCTGTTTTTATAGCTATTTATGATATTTTTGAATTAATTCTTTTTCTGCGAGTTTTTTTTATGCGATCCCCTCCACCGCACAAAAAAGTATCAACTGTAATTGAAACAGCCCATGTAGCCGTTGGTTATGGAGGTCGAGATAGACTAAAAAATGAAACTTCGCGAAAATATGCGAACGTAACATTAGAAATTAATATTTTTCTCTCTATGTGCGAAACTTGTCAACGTAAAAAATGTATGAAGAAAAAGGGGCTTGTTTCAAAACCTACACTACATTCTGAAATGAACATTCGTTATCAAGTCGACCTAATCAACATGCAAACTTAAGAAGATGGCGGATTTAAGTTTATTATGGTGTACCAGGACCACTTAACAAAATTTGTTTTGTTGCGCGCACTGCAAACTAAGAGAGCCGTGGAAGTAGCACATCAATTAGTTGATATATTCTTGACATTTGGTGCTCCTTACATATTACACTCGGACAACGGTAGAGATTTTGCTAAATCTGTTATAAATGAGCTTGCTTCATTTTGGCCCGAGTGTAAACTTGTCCACGGAAAACCAAGACGCAGGTAAAGCCAAGGGTCTGTTGAGAGGGCTAACCAAGACGTAGAAAAAATGTTGGCTTCATAGATGCAAGACAATAATATTACAAATTGGTCGAATGGTCTTCGGTTTGTACAATTTATGAAGAACCAGGCATTTCGTTCTGGTATTAAACAGTCACCATACAAAGCGATGTTTGGCATAGAGTCGCGAGTAGGACTTATGACTTCGACTTTGCCTCTTGATGTTATTAACGATATACGAAATAAAAATGATCTGGAAAACGCTTTGAATAAAATAAATACCACAGATAATGCGGAACCTGAGCCTGTAGCTAGCTGCAGTAATCAGCCTGAAATGATAACCGCAGCCAGCCAAAATGTCGTCTAAGGTTCACCTATTACAAATGGACAGTCTACAATTACAGCAGAGGCCAGTCAAGATGACCTTGAAGCTGCAGTTTCTTCGAATGAAGAGACTTTAACAATACTAGCAAATGACAAAGATCTTGAAATTGTAGCACATGAGGATCGAGAATTCCAAATAATAGCAGCCAGAGAAATTGCTTATAAAAAAACTTAGAAAAACAAGCCAAAAGAATGGTACTGGCTTCAGATTCAATTCATATTCCAATAGAAATAGGTGATAATGTAATCATACCAATTCCTGATGTCGACAGAGCAAAAGCAGATTTACGTTATATTACTGGAGTGGTTCTTGAAAAGGATGAACAAGGCTTTTACAAAATCGGAACAAAATATGGGATTTTCGACAAATCATATTGCAGGTATGTTAAGTAAATACTTATGTCTTTGGGAAAATCTCAACTGCTTTTTATTTTTTTTAGAAAATAAGTTATAACTAATTTAATGTGCTCCTTCAGGTCAGAATTCAACAAGTCCCAAGAAAAAATTCTTGCAAGTCGATGAAGTACCAAAGACAAATTTACCTTTGAGGACTGTTGCTAAGGAAGCAGCCATAGGAACAGGCCAATGATTTATTCGCTGTGTATGTAAGAAAGGGTGCATATCAAAAAGGTATTTCTGTAAGAAAAAGGGCAATCTTTGCAACTCAAAATGCCACGATAATTTGTCATGTAATAACAAGTAGGTAGGTAGGAACTTAATTCATTTCATGTTTGTTATATGAAGCTGTTTTTGATTTTCTTTATTTGACTGTATAATTACAGCCGAACATCTGAAAGTGTGAACTACCTAGAGTGCGCAACCACACATACATACTCACGAGATAACAAGTACAGTGTACGTAGTTGTTTGCATATGTGTATGTAAGTCTGATGTAAATAACAAAAAACAGTGGCGGTTTTAATAGTTAAAACTTCAAGTATTTTAAAACAAAATAAATTTTTTCAAACTTTATTTACAGTAGATATCTAATGGTAAGTACTCCGACTTTACGTAATGACGTCAACGTCTTAGTGGGGTTCTCCTCTCACAGACATGTTATCGGTTATCTGTGTTGGTGAAAACTTATGTACCAAGCCAAAGCTAGGGCCGTAGGTAATATTGTCTAAATATTTTAAAATTATATTGCATACATATATGCACATATTCTGTATACGTAACATGCAAAATGCAAATGCAAAATGAGGAACGTAAAATTCTAAAATATTCTAATCGTCAACTAGCAGAAATATCAAAAAACAGACGTCACTATTGAATTGATCAATGAAAATGAGACTAAGCAGCACAGTTTGACAAAAATTCTAGAATTTTCTATTTGTCAACTAGCAAAGATATGGAAAATCAATTACAGTATTTAATTGGTTATTGAAAAAGAGGCGAAATAGCATATCTTGACAAATGTTCTGGAATATTCTATTCGTAAGCTAGCAAAAATATCCAAACGTAGACGTCGCCATTGAATTGGTTACCTAAAAAGATACCGAATAGCACATTTTGGAAAATGTTCTAGAATATTCTATTTGTCAACTAACAAAGATATTGAAAAATTGATTGCACCATTTGACTGTCCAACCAAAATAAAGTGGCAGTTTCACCAGACAATTTATTGCTATCACAGTGACAATTTAGTAGGCGTGGCTATACCGTTAGGCAATTTTTTGTGTGAAACATACTTACTGTTACCACAGTTGATTGTTATGACAGTTACTGTTATAACTAGAATTTTTTCTACGTTTGCGATCGCAGTAAAATTTTATTGCATTAAAAATGGCGGAATTTATAAAAAGAATTGGGTTCTTGGAAGAAAAACTTCTAAATATAATTCAATTGTAACATAAAAATGGGTGATTGTGAGACACCAAGTCATCTGACTATAAAAATAATATAAAAAGAAAAAATATATTTGAAAATAATATTGTGAAAAAATTAAATTTGTCAGAAGAAGTGTGAAAATGAATTCTTTGTTTAGTAATCAAATGTGCAACCTGAAAAATTTATGGAGATTAGCTGTTTTTCCTAATTTAAAAATATTAAGAGTATTGTATATGAACTTTCTTATGGAGTTCTAAAAATTTGGCATAGGGTAATCCTATGAAACTTTGGAAATTATTTACCGTTAATAATTTGGTTAATAAATTATTTTCTTTGTCAAAAAGGAACCTGTTCAAGAACGGCGTTTTCATTTAATGTCTTTTTCTCTATTATGTTTTCTTTTAAATATTTTTTTTTCTTAATTAATAACCGTATTAAAATACAATTTGATAGTTATTTTTATTTGCCGCCATTTTAATAAAACTACTGTCAAAGACACTTTTAAATATTGTGAATCATCATATAACAGTAAAAGTATCACGGTAGCAACATCCCCCACCTAACAGTTCTACTGTTATAGCAGCCTACTGTCATGTGAAACTGACCCTTTAAACTAATATAAACTTAATGACCCATTTTGGCAAACATTCTAGAATGATCTGTTCGTAGATGTAAACCAGGTATAAAAAATACGTGTCGCTTATTTTCTACTGTTCTACAACATATTCGTTTCAATAGCGAGTAAATCAATCGCCTACAAAGTTTAGTTAACTAATAGTAAACTAAAATAATACCAATACTGATTCTAATTAAATGACATTTTTATAACATAGGTTTTTGCGAGCCGCCAATGTGTATCTCGATAAATGTGCATTTCATGTGTGTCTCCGGACCATGTCTGACTTTAAGAAGTTCTTGTGTACTTGAAATTAATATTATCGCCATGGCATTGTTATGTTTTGATGTTATTTAACAATGTTTCTTTAAGTACCTATAAGATGATTAGTTATGTTTAATATTAACCAAAAACGATTAATAAATATCTTAATAAACAATATCTATATTTTCAATCACCATTAAGTTTCTCTAATTACTAGATTTGACTAACAATAAGATTCAAAGTTAGAACTAGTTTTAACTAAAATTTATAAGCATAAAGCAGTTAATTCTAGTTAGGCCTAGGAAATTTTAGTTTTAACAAAGGCCTTTAGTTATAACTAGAGAACTAGGCTTAACTAAAAACAGGTTTATTCCGGTTTATACTGTATGTATATACATACATAATATACACACAGTGAAAAAATTTGTGTTCTGCGTAAAAAATACAAACTAGTAGTTAAAATTTTTGTGTTAAATAAGTAACTCAACCCTGTGTTAATGTAACATTTAGTGTTTGTGTTATAACAGAATAAAAATGTTAATCTGTTTTTAACAACAAGAAAGTAACACAATCCTTGTGTAAAGGAAAAGAACGTCTATAAGTACACTTTTTTTGTGTATTTCCAACACAAAAAACTACTTTCGCGCGTATTTACTGCTATAGTTAAGAGCGAAGCTAGTGGTACCAGCATTCGACATTGTGCGTTCAACAAAAACATATACGTATGTATGCATAGAAGACGGAATATTTGAAAATCAAAAATGTATTTCTAAAATTAAATTGGTTTTAATTATATAGATATTGAATATTGATTAGGTAAGTTAATTAAAAAATTTTTTTTTAAATTAATATATATTAAATTACATTACATATTAAATAATTAAATTACATACATTTATAAATGCATTTCATACTTCTGCTATTGAGAGTTATTATCCTAACGCTCATAACCTTAAACTTATTGTATACTCGTTCTTCATATGACATTTACAATCATATTATTTGATTTTAATGTTTCATAGTTATATCTGAATAAAATACATTTTAATTTCATACAGCAAATCCTTCTCCACCATCAAATACCCTAGAAATATTTGAAGCAAATAAAAAAAAATTATAAATCAAACTTTTTTTAAGTCTCGAATAAATTCAATAAAATTTAGTAATTCATTTGACTCTAACGTAGCGCAAGAACGTCCGCTAAAGAAAGAACAGACTCAAATTTTAGCCTTTTCATCATTACTAAAATCTTATTCACACATAAATTATTTTTTAAAACGTAGTTTCTTATATTTTTTATTCTGAAGGACGATCTAGTAACTTATAATATATACGGTGCATGTTTCAGGGTACATTTTTCAAACACCAGCTGTTAATAAGTACATCTACATAATATGTTTAAAGAAGTAATCTCTTAATTTTTAGCATATCTCAGAACTCTTTCTTGGACTTAAATCATTTTTTAAACAAAAATCACCATAAAAACCAGAACCTTCCTAACCTTAATCGAAAAGTACGTAACGTCTATATAGCCTCAAGAATATTGAAAAAATTTAATAAAAGTCTGTTATTTTGTAACATATTTCGGATAAAATACCCAGACATTACGCCACTAGCTTTATATGTTACTTAAAGATATTTTTCTACACAAAATTGTAACAAATATTCTATCTATTATTATATACCTATAGTATTTGATGGTTTTAGTTAACTATACCCAGTTATGTATGGTCTTTCTAGGGTTCCGTAAGAAACTATCAGAATCCTTTTAATCTTGTCCTAGCCGTCTTTTACACCTTCATAGATTTTAAGTTCTTATAGATTCTGCGATTCTAGGTATATAAAAAACTTTAGATGTACCTAGTCTACTTGTTACAGTTAAAAATCTCAATTAAAAAAAAAAAAAAACGAAAATTTTAGTTATTTTGAAGTATTTTTCCACATGGAAATTTGGAGAATTTCATTCCGCTTGGGGAACTTTATGTAATGTGTCGCTTATCACTAAATTTCCAACTGTTAACTCATTGGATCAATACATTTATAAAAAATTATTGATAAACATTATTGATAATGGCACTCGCTTAGAAATTTTAATTAAAATTAATTTGGATAACTTGGACTAGTTGGACTAGGTATAAAAAACCAAATGGTCATATAAATTGATTTCCGTCCATGTGATAGTCACACATCCAGTAAATGAGCAAACAGATGTACAAGCAATATTGTCAACGTACTTGCCTATTTTTATAATATAAAAAACAGAAATATTATTAAGTTTCATATATTTTATCCCGAAAGTTGAGAGAAGCTCTTGTTTTATTTTACGGAACCCTGTCTTAATCCGTGTCCAGCACGCACTTGGTAAACTTTTTTTTTTGAAGTTATGAATAGAAAAATATGAAAGAAATCTTATGTCGCATATTTAATGTCGGAACACTATACATTCCATGTATAGTTCTGAATAGACTGGTAATAATAACCACCCAGTATTAGATAGATATCTGCATATGAATACGGTTGGTATAGAATTGTCTAGCACAGACAAATTAATCATAATATATTGGAGTTTATAAGTGGAGACACTGTAGATATTAATAATATAGTGTAAGCACCAAATGGAGCAGTCCCGTGGTCGTATGATAGTTAGAGAAAGGGCACTAGTCAGTACGGCCAAACCCAGGAAGCATCAGTGCTCATCTCAAAAAGTTATATGCTCGTAGAAAAATCGGTCCAGAATCTTTTTGCGGAACTTTTGTTGTTAAAATTTTAACAAATAAATAAACAGTTGTTGACAAAACTGCATTTTTTTCACTTATTATTACACAAGAAGTTTGTATTTTTTCAAATAAATTTATGTTTTCTACAACTCAAATTTGTTGCCTAGCAATTTAACAAGAAGGACAGTCGACTAACAAAAACACGACAGCTAAGCTGAAGCGTTTTTTGGTTGACAGTTCTTTGAGTTAAATTGCTTTTAGGCAAGAAATTTGAGTTGTAAAAAACACAAATTTATTCAGAAAAAAAATAAAACTCAAGTGTAATACGGTAAGACAATTTAACGAATAAAATAAATTACTATAATTCATATTATTATTTAATACATTGTTACTATGGTTCTGAAATCAATTAAATTTACCAATACGAATTTTTGTTTCATTTTTATCATGTTTACCTACAACGAAATGAACTGTAAAGACATTTTTCCATGGTAAAAGTGAAAAAACTACAATATTCTTATGGGACTTGATACACATGAGTTAAATTGTCACATAAATACGTCTTAAGTTCTATTATTAAAGGCTAAAATCTGAACAATATCAAATCGTTCCAAATTAAAATGAATAGTAACCGAGAACTAAGAAACGGATGGCTGTAACGTCTGTAGCATCCGCTAGGAAAAAGTTAAAAGTTTTATTACATTTTCCACAATACATTGCCTGTCATTCAAAAAAAAGTTCGGGTGTTCGTTTTGTTGTCTATGTAGATCATTTATAACTCGATTAGGTAGAAATTTAAAACGATTCTTGAATACTTGAGTACCGTACGTAATTTAATCCTATTTAATATTTAGTTTCGGTACATAATCTGAGTAGTTAGATGCGAAAAAGATATAATTAAAATGAACGGAATGAAAATTGAATTTGGGCAAACTCCACTGAGATGCAAAAATATCTTAGTTTTGACGATTGGGGAAGAAAATTAGGCAATAGGAAACTTTAAACAGAAATAGGGTTGGCGATAAAAAATAACAGGATTTCGCTTCGTCAACTGCAACCGAATCTGAAAACCGAAAGGCAAAGTTTCGGTAGTTAAAACTAAATCAAATGAACATATCCGCTCATTAACAAAGAAACCATAGTAGGTCAACTTAAAAGCCAACATAAAACAAAATTGTGAAAGTGTCGTTTCAAAATTTCTTCAAGTTTCATAACAGTTTTACTAGTGTCATTTTTCAAATGCAAAACGTAATTTCCATAAAGTAAATCGCCTTATGAAAAATTAATTGTTTTCACTAGATCTTCAGCTTTCATTATTATTATTATTACTAACTTGCCTTTTTTTTGATAAAAATAAGTACTTACGAATAACCTCTCATAAAAAAAAAATAACAAAGCTTATCAATTATTTCTCCGAATTCTTAGAATAATTTTTTAATTAGCCTCCTAGTATATACTGATCCTTCAGGAATACTCTGAAAAAAAGATTATTCATTCTAATCCAGTACTCTCCCTCCCCCATATATTTTTCTATAATAAAACATTTTTTCAACAAAATTTGTTCTTTTTGTTAACCATTGTTTTTTGAAAAACAAATAAACATCGTCGAGTGAAATATTCCCTCCTTTTTATGTTATTCCTGTGTTATTTTATAGCTTTTTTTGTAGCAAAAAAACTAATTGGTATTCTAATTTGTCTAGACAAACAGACTTCAAGTAGGTACAAGTATTTATTGTTCATTCTGTAATTTGTCGAGGTAGCTTAGTCTGTCTATAAATGCATTTATCATATTTTTGTCAACATAGATATTATTTTTAGCGTTTAAAAAGCTCAAATATTCTATTGCCCACTAAAAGTACAGACGCATTAAAGGGCATTTAACAACGTAAAAAAAATGTAAACAGAAATACTTTTTAAGTAAATAATTTTAATAATAAACGTTAGTTCATTTTCATAATAGAAGTGTAATTCTTCAATTTAAGCGCGCTACACACCTGAGCAATACAGCACATGTACGATATGCAATATTTATCGTAAGATATGACATCTGCACATTTATACGATGCGATCGAAATGACTAGTGAGGAGGAGACTATCAAAATACTAAATAACTAAAAAAATAAAGTATTGGAAACAACGATATATTATCGCAACATAAATCAAAATTTAAAGAATTTTATCGAATAAGCCCCGAAAGTTAAAATCACAAAGAAAGTATATAATTATGTCTAACTTTTTGAAGCAAAAATTAATTCAAAACAACAAAACTGGAAAAAATTGTCCCTTGTAAAAAAATAAGGAGGGTCACCAATTGTATGAGGAAAAATCTTCCAATTCATTGGCAATAGCTTTCCATACCAAAGTGACGTCACTTTTGCTATACTTTTTCAGGGTATAATTCCTTAAAAATGGATAATTTTTAACATAATTAACAAAATTAATAAATTGTAAACTATATATCTTCGAAAACGCTTTTCGACATGGTGCCTCACTGGTAATGCACAGTATGTGAATTACCAAACCTTTACCTCTTTCAAATTTAATTGTAAAATAGAATTCTTGATAATGCACACTATTTGAATTATCCTTTAATATAAATTTATAATTCTTGAATTTATTGTACCTACATGTCGTACGACATGTACGATAACAGATACGCACATTGTGTCACTTTACGATGCATATCATATGCGTCAATTTTATCCTTTCAATGCAGTTTAAATTTAATATACGCAAGCGATGCGTGTCGTATAGCGACACATATCATAGATGTCGTATCATACGTGTTATATCACTTATGTGTGCAGCCGTGCTTAACTTTGTCTTTTTAATGGATGGACTTTGTCTTTTTAATTACGAAACTGTTAAAAATAGAAAAATAGGAAGTAACGCTCAAATCAGTGAATATTAACAGAAACTCCATTAATAGCCACATTTTCAAAAAAATTTTGGTTGTACAGCAAGAAACTTTTATACTGCTAGCGAAGTGGTTGACAAATACGAGTTGCCCTCCACCCCCAGTTTTTTGAACAGCCCCTTTGGTAGGTCCGAACTTTGATTCATGTACGTCATCCGAAAATCCTTTAAAAATAAAGGAAAATCCTTTAAATTTTAATTAAGATGATGTCATCAAATTTACTAAATTTTTTCAGTACCTTAAATACCATAAGTGTGAAGTGGCTTCGGTGAAAAAGAAGCCAAAAATCGTCGAAGCCGAATATTTGGTCAAAGTTGAAACTGGCGTCCTATCATCTTATACCTTATCATAATGTAAATATTTATTATTTTTTTATACTTACTTTTACAATCAGGACCGGAGCTAGGGGGCAGCGGGGGCATGTGCCCCGGGCGCCAGGTTTTAGGGGCGCCAAAATTAGGTGTTTCACGTTTTATTGCTCGTCACTTGTTTTTTGGGAGGAAAAAAGTTTGAAAGAAATATTTATTTCTCTACAGGGGCGCTATTTTTCAACGCTGTCCCGAGCGCCACTTAGAATAAGTCCGGCCCTGTTTATAATTCTATGTAAGCTAAAAATTTCTATATTTTGATAGCTTTTATTATTTATTATTACTTAAACTCATAACAATTTAAAATTCTTTTAAAATAATTACAACTCCATAAATTTTTTCCAACTAAGCAGTTTTCTGTAGCGAAAAAGGATGGTCGTAACTTTATTTGTTTATTGTTGAGTTTAATTTAAAAATGATTACTTAATTACCGAATTTATTATTATATTTAGAGGAAATATTCTAAATATAATTACACTTTCGACGTTGGCTTCGGCCAAAGATTCCGACGATAGCCAAACATCGGCTTTGGTTTCGGTCGAAGGTTTTGACGATAACCAAAACGTTGGTTTCAACTACGGCCGCTAAACTGATCTTCGTTTGCAAACTACTGAAGAGATTAGGTGATAAATACAAAAATAAACTTAGTTGATTTGTAACCGTTGGCTTTAACCAACTTCAACTAAACTATCGTTCAACCAAAAATTGGTAGTGTATGAGTAAGTACTCTAAATATAAACAAACAATAATAAATCCATTTTGATTAGTAACTAGAACTTAAAATGTTCCCTCTGAAACCACACCAATTGTTTAAATACTTCATTCTGACTTAGATATTTTAAAATATTATCTATCCAGTGCTTTCATAATTATTGTCTAATCGAACATAGCCAAACGAAAACAGATAAGAACAAATCCACCCAGGTTAATAATTCAAATTCAAAAATTCCCTTCGTAAACCACAAATACAACATATTTTGACTACTATATTAGGGTAGAGCATACATATTTTAAACTTTTTATGACTATCACTTGCTATGTGTAATAAGAGCAGTCGTATAAAGGCCGATCACCAACATCGTTTCTGATCTCCAGTAGATACATCTAATATTTAATAATTCACGTATCAATCTAATTTATATTCAAGGCCACAGTATCATCATTTGCTACGTCTTCTCGGCATTAGGCGTCGCGTCCGCCAATAAAAAAGTTCGGTTCGACGTTCCCTTTTCAAATTAACTTGGATAAGATGCAAAAGCAAAAGGTGCTACTATAATAAGCGGTACAGTCAATTTTTGTCTTTAAATGTTATCTATCACTATTTGGCAATAATTCAACCTTTTCGTTTACAACATATAAAGTTTTCAATAGATCATATATAATATGAATGGAGAATGAGAAAAATGGTTGCAGACTAGAATTTGGAAAGTTTGTATTTACAGCAGTCATTTTAAAAGAACTATATTTGAGTTGGAGCTATGATTAAAAACTAGAATAAAGTTTCATGTGGCTAGCCAGTTGTAAAACGAAATTCCAACACACTAAGAAGCTTTGCCACAGTTTAATGTATACAAATTGGACGAGTAGTTAAACTTGGCATTTAATAAATTTTACGTTTATGGTTGATACCACAGCTCTATCTAATTGAATTTGTACGAAACCATATATGATTTAGTATTATGGGCGCAAGCTAAAAAGAACTTTTTTATCTACATCTGCATTTACCTTTGTCTATCATATTAATAAATAGAAGTTTACTCACTCACTCCTATAAAAACATAATTACTTGGTTTGGTTCGTAACTATGGAAATAATACGATTTGTGTTCCCTTCACCTCAGTCTCTGGAGGTCTTTTGAGCTTGCGCCCATAATACGTCCTCCAACTACCATTAAAATTTGAACGGAATCGCACAGTTATTATATGAGATGCGCTTGGGGAACAGCCGCCAATGCTACAATTGCGATAAAATTAGAACACCCTAGGGATGATCGAATATCGTTGATATCGATGTTAACATCGTTTTAAGAGTATCGATATACGATATATATCGAAAGAAAGACATCGATGTTCGAAAACATCGATGTTTATGTAGCAAAATAAGCAACCATTATCATCTATTATTTTATTTATTAAAAATTAACATTGCCAGTACAGATTTGGTACACTTTGCAAAAAAAGTAACTTTGTGAGAAGTTTCCCTTTTAATCTACTCCTTTGTTGATACAAATGCTACCCAGCTTTTGAAAAAAGTCTCTCTGAAGCTGTTGAAGTTGCTGTGCAACACAAATATTTAATGGCAATTTTTTTCAATTTTGGATAAGTGGATCCTAGAACTTGCCATAAAAGTAATGGATCTTGTTTTAAATCAGCTACAGGACTTTTTAAATACTGAACAGCTTAGAGTAATATCAATATTTCGATGCTAAGAGAAGAATATCGAAACATTGATATTACTCTAAACTGTTCAGTATTTAAAAAGTCGAACCGAACTTTTTTATTGGCGGACGCGACGCCTAATGCCGAGAAGACGTAGCATCGGCATGTGGCCTTTAATTAAATTAGATTGATACGTGAATTATTAAATATTAGATGTATCTACTGGAGATCAAAAACGATGTTCGTACGATATTTCCCCCCTAAACATCGATGTTTTTATACCATCGATGAATATCGATCATCCCTACACGGAAAAAAAGAGTTTAGTTCAGTGAAACGAAACTGCGTGTTTGGGAAATATTATTTCGTCCAAATAAAATTTTGATCACTAAAATATTTCTCTTATTTCCAGGAATCAATTATTTTGTTTGTGTTTTTTGATAAATTTCAAACAAACACATTATTTCAGTTTTATATATTGTTTATTTGTTTATATTTTATTTCTGTGTATCATATTTAGCTTCATGCACACCAAAGTTTATTTGGCTCAAACAATTAGTTTGTTTGATTCAAATAAAACAGTTACGACAAAAACAAAATAATTACAACGCATGCGCGGAAATGTGGTCACGTGTAGAAGCCAAGCCAAGCCAAGCAATGTTATACGTAGGCCTAGTTATACGACTTATACAGTAAATACATATACAACTTGACTTGTACATAAAAAACTGAAAGAGATTCTAAAAGCTGATGTTTGAAGAAAATAACCTATATTTGTTGGTAAGTTTAAGTAACACATTAATTATTTTAATAAACAGTAGATATACTAAGCGCCCGTATTGTCCATAATAAATTGTATTGCTTTTTTTCAGACAATATACAACATTGAAAATAGCACTGCCGCAACAAATGACATATTTGAAGGCCTTGGATATTTATGTTTGTGTTTGTGTTAATTGGATTGTGTCCTTGTGTTATGTGATACTGATAAGTGATACTGATAAGTTAACGTTAATTTAGCGTTTATTTATGTAATACTAAAAATATGTGATTCAAAAAGTATTAAAAAACAAACAACCAAAGTTTTATTAAAGTATTTGTAAATTTGAAGAATTTCATTGTTTAAAATTTATTTTTGAAATTTTTTTATATGGTTGTTTACGTTACCTGTTTGAATGTATGATAGTTTGCTGTTTATGTACTGGAAAATGCATAAATTATACTACATTTTGAACTTGTATGTTTTATTATTTGATTGTAATAATTAATAATAATAATAATAATAATAATAATAATAATATGGATTACGTATTAACAATAAATAGTAATCAGTGTGCTGATAAATTGATTTTCGTTTATTATATCCAATATATATTTATTTTTCAGGTAAATAAAAATAAAACTCAATTCAAATAGAAATAAAATTCAACAGAGTGAAAAATTATTTGATGTAAATAAGAAAACTGAGTGCCCTAAATAATAAAGTGTTTAATACAAATAAAATTATTATTTGCAATACAATATATTTTGTTTCTACTGAAATAAAGTAGGAAGTTCCATCAGAACAACGTTCAAGTTCACGTAAATAACATTTTTATTTGGTGCAAATTAAAAATTTATTTAAATCTCAAACGAAAAATTTAATTCATGGAAATATGAAACTTATTTGACGGTATACAAACAAGAATTTTATTTGGTTTGAATAAAATTTATTTGATTGAAATAATTCTTTTTTTCCGTGTAGAACATCCTAGAACTATGCGAGTCGACACGACACGCAGACTGACAAATAGCCAAATAGACACGGAGAGGATTTCTTCAGAAAGCTTTGTAGACAATGTAGGAAAGTTTTGCTTTTGTAGAATAATAAATAATTTTTGGCTTCTGAAAAATAATTGCTGCACCATTACGGACCAGAGGGCTCTAATTAGTGATAAGCAAATGTAAGACCAAGACCAAGACTTGGTAGTCTTGGTCTTAGTCTTGTTCTTGCATTAAGAATCTTGGTCTTGGTCTTGCTAGAGCAATTTGAGTCTTGGTCTTGATCGTGGTCTTGCAAAATGCAGTCTTGGTCTTGGTATTGCTACAAAATCTTGCATTTTGCATTTTTTTTATTAGCAAATTTTTTCTTTCTAAAATCAGAATTTTCACTCTTCACGGTTCCTAAAAAATTTCTTGTTCTGTGACTGCCTCTCTGTCCACCAGAGTATTCGTAAAACCTTCCAACGCGCTACTTCAGAACTGTTCGACTAATTTCGATGAAAGGAGGGGTATCGATAAGGCCTTAGTTCCGCCCCAAAATGACGAAAAAATGTCTACGATTTAATGTTTTCTTTATATATCTTGAAAGTAGACTATATGCCTGACAAGAAAATATGTGTATAAAAGAACAAAAACTACAATTGGTATTACCTGTGGGACGTCAAACTTTGGTCTAACCGTGATTTTCGTTCAAAATAGCACATTTTCAAGAACATTTCAATTTTTTTTATATAGAGCGCACGTAAGAAGCAGTTTCTTTTTTATGTTATTTTAATGCTCTCATGTTACTGTACAATTTATTTAAAAATTACGTTGATTCCACTTTGCGCTCATAGGTAAACACAAAAAAAATGATTTCACAATATTAAAAAATTGGTCATTATATAAATGCGTAAAATAAATTTATTGAAGTGCCACCACGGCACAAACTTGTTGGAACATATCACTTCGTCGTTTTGACGGCGTATAGGAGTGACAAAAATGGACATTTCCCACTTTTTACATAGACGACCAAGGTCTTGCTAAAACAGTTTTAGATAAAGAATCGAGTGATATTTTAAGAATAAAAATGCAGTTTAGGCACACAGCTTCCAAAATATACTCCCTTTGGATAGGGTACAATTCCACCACTGTACTAACGTGGTACTGTCAGTGCAAAGTAGGGGCAAGACTTGTTGGTTGTTGCGCTCATATTGCTTCCGTAATCTGGTACTTAAGTTACAACAGACATCAGGATCATACTATTTGAAGAATTGCGTGCGACTTCAAAAAATTTTTAATGGATGCAAATGTTGAAGGATATTGGAGTGACAAGAATTTAGACTAGATAAGGAGTGTAAAGTTTAAAAATGTTGAAACTTTTAAAATTATCCAAATAAAGTTGATTAATTTCATAATTTTGCCTTTTCATAAAACCTTCCTATTATAATGAGATCAACTGAAAAATAAATGATAAATGAGAATATTCCGGCATAATATTTATTCCATCTTACTATTTACCTTCATATAAATCTAATGCACATATAAGAATTCATGGAGGGCATGGGGCGAAAATAAGGCCTTATCGATACCCCTCTTTTTCAGGGCTTCAGTTATCTCACATGAATTTCTATTAAACGTGGTAAAATCTATTATAAATATTAACATGGTAAAATCTATTAAATGCCGATATTTTACTTACTATTCGACCAAAAAATTTTAAAGGTAGTTGAAAGCATATTATATTGATTTATGACAGCATCACATATTTTCAATTGCAAGTATTTAATTAACTTCGAATTTTTAAAGAAACAATTTTTATATTTCTTTAAAAAGTTTCAGTATTAAGGTACTTTCAAATTATTTAAATAGTTTAACAAGAGTCTTGCGTTTTCCTTGCTTTTGTCTTCGTCTTGCTCACTTGAGTCTTGCAGCCATACTTATAGTCTTGGTCTTGTTCTTTGTATACATAGTCTTGGTCCTGGTCTTGCATTTTTTGCAAGACCAAGACTAATTTTGCTCATCACTAGCTCTGATTCAAAAAGTTAATGCGCATTGAATATTTTCCATAACTTTTCTCTGATTTTTTACGGTATTAATTCTTAGTTCCTGAAGTACATTCTAGAATTTCTAGAAGAATCTTAGTTTCTTAAGTACATTATAGAGTAAAAGACAAACAGTCACTTAATTGTGTTAGAAATCGTAGTTTTAATATCTAACACGCGTTAATTTGTTTGAATCAGAGCCCTCTGGTTCATAACGATGCAGATTCCATTACAAAACGTTTTACAATAAAATTTTCTCATGGACACAAGCATTTATAGACACGTGTATCGTTGGCTTAGAATATAGATAGACCTGCTAACTCCATTTTCAAATCCACACTGAAATAAATCATTCAACTCACAATAACATGTAATAAATAAAACCGCCAAATCCATATTTTTAGAAAATTACTGCTAACTCCTCGACATCTCCATGTGGTAGCTATACACTAAACATATTTCTTTTGTTTGGATCTCTTGTAAAATTAAGCTAATATAAGGTAGCACTCTGACATCACGATATGCTTTCAGAAGCTCAACCTAAGTTGACAGATCGTGTGCTATAGTAGCACACTTTTTTTCTTTTTTTGATTAGCACTACAGTTTGGGACTGTGCAAAAAGAACATAGAATGTCTTAGAATATTACAACAGCACCTATCGTTCGCTTACTGCCTTGCTACCGCACCACTAAGGGATGGATTACTAACGTTGAAAATCAATACGACAGACACATAGACACGTGGCCATGTAGGGTGTATGTGTTTGTTACCCGCATGTAACAAAATATATAATTTTTTTCGTGAAGAATGAATCCAGACGTGTGGTCGTATTATTGGTGTATGCTTTAGTAAATCTAGTTAGAAGGCTCTTGAATTTTTTCTTGTTTGGTAGAAAAAAACTGAATCTTTTTTTTTTGTGAAAATTAATATTATATTTATAACACAAAATGAAATTATGTGAAAAGACACGATTTTGTTTGCGTGGAAATAAAGGCTTAAGAAAGTCCTGAAAATGAAAATTGATATACCTAAATTCAAATAGAAAAAAAAAATTCAGTTAGCTACACAAGCTATAGAATGTTCCTTTTCCTTCTTCTTTTTCTTTTTCAATATATCACCCCTGAATTGTAAGTGATATGTGAGAAAATTTAGCTTTTGAGTAAGGCGGCCAACCGTATATGATCTTGTGAGATAATCCCGGAAAAGCAGCTGTTGTCCTGTATTGAATTTTTTGTTAAAATAGTCCTGGAATGGCTCTAATGCGTCCCGGAAATCCCACATATAGTAGATTGCAAATAATAAAAAATTTAATTGATAAGTAAAGATCCCGAGACTGGACCTATCGATTCTGATAAAATTTAAATATGTTTTAATTAACATTTTTTGGTTAAGGTCCATCCATAAAGTACGTCATGAAAAAAACACGCATTTTTGCCCTTCCCTCCCGTCTTTTTTACAGTGAATCACAGTTTCTTCAATTAGTAACATACAAAAACTCTATCTAAATAATTTCACTTATTCCTAGAATTTCAGTACAATACAAAATTATTGTTATTTTTTTAGTAATTTACCGCACAAATTGTTAAAATAAAAGCTAGTGTAAAAATAAGAAAATTGGCGTAGGCATTTCAAATGTCGCGTCAAATCACGTTTGTTCACTCCCTTCCCTTCCCGTTACATACCATCATGCTAGCCAAATGCCCTCCCTTCACTTTTTTCGCATACGTATTTTCTGAGTAACATCTTAAAAAGGTATTTTCAAGAGTCTAATATATACTGAAGTATGTTCAAAACACCTTTTAGAAAGTTGGGGGCTAAGGTCTTTAGGATCCTCCACAAGATGTTCACGAAAACCTTTTCCTACAGGAAGAAATTATATTTGATAAGTGGAACGCATCAAAAGGGGGGTGTACAGTCACAACAAGGGAGGAAAGTGTTGACGCCTATCGACTGTTACAAACAAAATCTATCAATAATTAATTTAGTGAAGGCTGTCAGCATTCTGAGAAATTTCTCACTCCTTAAAACAAACCGTCGTAAAATAAAAATAAGAGATTATTAAATAAAATTTCGAACTAGACGACGGATTGACTTGATTTTTGTTTGATTTTAAACTCAATTTATTGGAGATTATATCTATAAAATATTTATATTTTAAATATCTACTTTTTAATAAATTTCTAACACTGACTGACTGACTGACTGGCAGACAACGCACAACCTAAACCGTTGGGTTTTGAAAGATGAAATTTTGTACATGAGTTCCTTATATAGTGTAGGTGGGCACTAAGAAAGAATTTTTGAAAATTCATTCCCTAAGTGGGTTAAATAGGGGATGAAAATTTGTATGGAAATTCGTCATGTTTGAAGTTAGAGATATTATATAAAAATATGTTACTATGGCTATCAAAGTAAATACTATTTAATAAATCTTTAACATTGACTAACATCCTCAGATGTTGCTGATGGTAAATTCCGTCGGGTGAGTATACGGATATAGTATTTTATAACTTCTCAAAAAACAAAAGATAGAATAAAATTGAAGTGTAAATTGCACCTTTGAATAATTTTAGCGAAATAATCCCCAACAAATAATATCAGCCAATAATCACATAATATCATTTTAAATAACTTCTAAGAGCGAGCTACAAATCACGCACAAGTACTCTCTCTACTGTCTATTTATATCCTGTATGAAAAAAATAGAATTCAAAAAGCTACCTTATTTTTAAGTTGTTAAATCAGAACCTTCTCTTAATACGATAAAACTCAAAAAATACAAATTAATTCAGAAAATCTTTCTACACTCCGCATTAGCCAAATTTTTGATGCGTAACATAAATGTTCCATCTAAACCGAGCTACTAACTTAAAAATTTTTTTGTTCATTTATTCATGTTGAAAAATTATGACTTCCCGACTATAAATTTTTCCTTATTTGTAGAAAGTATCATCGGGTCTTTATCAGGTTTAGATAAGGTAATCCCTAATTCGCCACGGGAACTGATTTTAGTGTCGTCTGGTGGTTAATAATAAAAGCTATCTATGACAAGTCGTATTTATACATGGCTTGTGACAATGGGGTATTTGACGGTATCAAGGAAAAGCAATTAAAACAAATTTTAATGAAAATTTATAATAAAAGACAGGAATTTATTATACTAATTCATCATAACTATCATTATTTGATTTTAAAAAAAATAATTAAAAAAGTAATTTTTTAGCTAAAATCCACGTAAGCAGAAACGGGCTGTGACGTTGCTTTCTCTTATATTTCAACACTATCGCCACTAGTGTCGCTGCTTAAATTCCGGTTTGCAAACATAACTATGGAAATTAATTAAAATTTAATTAATTTTTTTAAAAATCAACAATTTTTTTTCCTAGTTACAGGAAAAATAAACATTTTTTTTCTTAGTTACAGGACACCTGTTGCTATCTAGAGAATGTGACGTAACTGACAGCTAGTAAACGTTTTCGCGCAAATTTTGAGAACAAATACTAAAATAATTTTTCTAACAATTTTCGGCATTATTTTTAAAAATTAAAAACGTATACATGCATAATACATAAATATGTGTGTTTTAAAATAGTTTCTCAAAATTAGTCAAATTCCCCATTGTTTATTGTGATTTGTAATGATGAGTGAAATAAATAAAAAGAATTCACTTAAATTATGTAATGTACCACAATGTAAAAAAAGACTTCATAAATTTTCCAGTGATGAAAAATTAAATAAAAAATGGTTCAAAGCATTAAAAATGCAGTATGCTATCACGAATGCGAATCTGTCATCGACACTTTTTAAAATCTGATTTGTTTCCTACTAGTAATTATTTTTATAGATTTAAATGTACTCGAAAAGAATAATTACCTTTCTATGTATACAATATTTTATTCTATATTTGTATTAATTATAATAAAGGAAGTACCTTGGATTAACATTTTGGAGTAAAGTTTACGTTCATCGTCATCTAAATCTTTACAACTTTCATCATTATTATCCTGAAAATGACACATTTCAGTAAGAGGGATACCAGCAGCATATTCATCACATTTATTTTTTTTATAATTCCCCCATTTTCTAACTCAGTCATATCATTGCTAGGAATAAATTTTAAAAGAAAGGATAGAAATGTAGGATTGAGTTCAGTTTAGAAAGAATTTCATAATAACAATTAAGAAATTTGTATCATTATGGAGAAAAATTTTATCATTATTTAGCAGAAAAAAAAGAAACAAAAAATTAGTTTATGTAAGTACATATAAACAGAAAACAAGAGAACCAACCGATAAAGAAAAACTAATGCTGCAAAAATGTGCTTGCATTTTCCACCTGCACCCGCAATGCAAGAACATTTTGCACATATATTTATCTCATTACTGATAAGTTCTAGCTTCATTTCAATTTGATGCACTTGTTGCACCTGAGACGATGATTGACAAAGAGCAGCTATTTGTATGCATTCCGAGCTTCTTGTTTCTTTCAAACCACATGCAATAATGTGGTTTGCTTTATAAACCTGTTCTCCTTCAACTAAAGGTCTTTTAGAATTACCCAAATACTTAATAATATCATTGATATTTATTTCAAATTGTTTATTATCAATTATGTTAAAAAAAAAGTTGGTTACGTTTGTACTTTCCTATTTCTTTTTAAAATTTACTTGTCATAGAGAGGCGAATAGGGAAAACCTGATAAGGTCCTTATGGGGATGAGGTCAGGCTAACCTTCTTTGAAAAAAAAATATTTTTCATCGGGTTAACCTGATGAGGAAATTATCAGGTTCATGTCAGGATAACCTCACTTGTAAGAAAAATATTTTTCAACAGGTTATCCTGATCAGAACCTCATCAGGATCATATAAGGATAACCTTACGTAAAAAACATAAATTTCCTATCGTGTTATCCTAATCAGAACATTATCAGGTCCATGTCAGGATAACCTCACTTGTAAGAAAAATATTTTTAACAGGTTATCATGATCAGCACTTTATCAGGATCATATCAGGATAACCTTATGTAAAAAACATAAATTTCCGATCGGGTTATCATATTCAGAACATTATCAGGTCCATGTCAGGATAACCTTACTTGTACTTACTATATTATATAATACAATCTCATGTAAGCTTACATGATTTTTTTGTAACTGAATCTGTAACAAAATAACCTTAAAATGTAAGAAAATTGTTTCATTTTTAACGTTTAATAAAATTATATTTGTCAATAACTGAAAAAACTTATAATTTTTCGGTTTTGTTTAATAATAAGAACTACTCTCATCTTTTTTGTTATATACGTTTGCGTACATATATATTCCAACGTAAGTAAGATACTTGTAGTTATATATAGCATTCTTTTGCTGTACACAAATCTTGTGTTACTTCCTTGCTGTTCAAAACAGGTTAACATTTTGATTTTGTTAAATCGAAATTTGTGTTAATATTTTCATTTAACACAAACACGAAATGTTACATTTAACATTGAACTCATTTTACATTGAAGTATTAATACTGTATGTATAATTTAACATTGAGCTAACCCGATGAAGACAGCCTGATTAGGATTCAATAAAGTTTTTCTAATTAGGATCTGATAAGGTTATTCTGATCAGGATCTGATATGGTACTCCTGATGAGGACCTGATAAGGTAGTCATGGTAAGGACCCGATGACTGTTTTGCGTGATAAACCTGATAAGTAGTGATGAGCAAATGCAAGACCAAGACCAAGACTTGGCAGTCTTGGTCTTGGTCTTGTTCTTGCAAAATGCAGTCTTGGTCTTGGTCTTGCAAAAAATGCAAGACCAAGACAAGACTGCAAGACCAAGACTAATTTTGCTCATCACTACTGATAAGGACCTCATACGGTAATCCTCATCTGGACCTCATCAGAATGTAAGGCACGCCTGATAAGGTCCTTGTCTGGACCTTATTAAAATTTCTAGTCGGGTTCGATCGAGATGGAGTTGGTTTACGTACAGATTGACAGAAGTTAAAACAGTTTCCATTGTTTGAAAATATCAATCACCAATCAAAACTAAAAATCGATTCTATATAACATTGGAAATATATTACATTATTTAGAAATGAATAGTGAATCGTGAATTTCAGTTTTTCTCATAAATTGAATTATTCAAAATAAGTGAACCAAATCAAAGACAAAAGAGATAAAAGCACAAATTTCATTTTATCAAACTGATTCATTAAATATTAACGTAAAAATTGCAATTACTATACATTTGGTATATCGTTTATATAGGGTATAGTGGCATAGAAATGTGCACTGAAGCATACACTGTAACTGACAAGCGACAATGTTTTAATAAATAAAAGTAGCTTTATTAATTATAGCAAGTGTATTTTCTAAGTGTAACTTGATTAAATAACAACAATTTTTTTTTTTACAATATCAACAAAAAAAAAACTCTTACACACACCCACAGAGTACAGAGATAACACTACTATCTCTATATTCCTGAAACCAGTGTAACCAAACAAAGATGGAAAATATCCCACCAGTATATTATATATGTGCGCTGGGTTTAGTTTGTATTTGTGTGATCTGTCTTGTGTGTGTGAGTGATATGAGGTGTGTTGCGTGGTGTCGCATACGTACATATGTATAATACTACAAACGCATGTATGTGGCTTTGTGCGGTGATGGTAATAATGACCATTACAATCAAAACGTGATCAAAACAATTAATCTATGCTCATTCACTACCACCGAACGAGTGAATACTAAGTAGTCTAACGTGCTCAGAAGTGCACACTACTGATTACAGAAAAGAGATAGTAGTGTTTTTCTGATATGTTCTGTGCACACACCATCGCATAATAAAAAAATAGTCAAGTGGGTGTTTGGCATGCATTATTTAGGACTCCACTTTAGTTTTTCGTAGGTTTCGGAACAAATTATACAAGAAACGTTGTAGAATATTTGTTTTTTTTTTTTTCAACTTTTTTCACAGTTTTTAAATTTTTTCTACATACCTAGCCACAACCTAAAGATTATAGTAATCGATTACTCCCCCACATATATCTACAACTCTAATCGAAACAATTTTTTTACTAAGTCCATATTTTAGCCGTAGTAAAAATGTCAACTTTCAAAAAACTACTATAAGGCAAAACTAAAAAATATATTATTATATTCGCTAAAATTCATTATGTGGATATAACATACCCAATTACCCAGCTACAATAACCACTTTCTTTTGTTTACCTTTATTTACGTACACTCTCATCAGAAAATTTAAGACCACTTAAATTTTTTTTTCTTAAAATGGTTTTATCTATGCAATGAAAACTTTAATTTAAACAACGGATTTGATTACATATTTGGCTTCCAATCCATGCACTTGTTTAGATTATTTAGGCAATTTTTTGACGATCACGTCACATCAAAGTGTGAAAGTGAATATTCCCAATTTTTTTTACAATTGAAATATAATTTTTTAATAGATAAAAATTGTTTTCGCTTAATTAACGTTTCTATGATATTAATAAAAAAAATTTTAACTTTCTAACAACCACCGAAAAATTTCCGTACGATGATTAGTTACGAAGTTATGAGCAGTCAAAGTTTAGTGTGTACTGTACTCTTTGAATTACTATAATTCGGTTAAAAATTGTCGTACACCGATGGAAAAAAACGGAATTAAAGGAAAAAAGTGATCTTTCTGAATATAATATTAAAATTAATTTAAAAAATTATTCGAACTAATAGTGAGCTTTGAAGGTGAAAATTCCATTTCAAATTCTTATATCAAGTTTATTTTTAACCATAAAGGAAGATTCTGAAAGTGAAAATTCTAAGCTTTCATTCTGTATTAAAATCAACACTCTCTCATTTTTTTGCCGAATTTCCAGGGACTAAAACATAAAACTCTATTTTTTAAAGACATGTAAAATCACCAAAAAGTTTAGGACCAAAAAATATATGTAGTGCTATTAGATATGGTCCCAAACTTTTTGGAGACTTTACATGTCTTTATAAAAATAATGTTTTATGTTTAAGTTCCTGCAAATTCAGCAAAAAAAATGAGAGAGCGTTGATTTTAATACAGAACGAAAGCTTAGAATTTCTACTTTCAGAATCTTCCTTAAATTTTTTTTATGTTTTACTATTTTTGATTTATGGTTAAAAAAACTTGATATAAGAATTTAAAATGTAATTTTTACGTTCAAAGCTCAGTATTAGTTCGAAGAATTCTTTTTCAATTAATTTTAATATTATATTCAAAAAGACCACTTTTTTCCTTTAATTTCGTTTTTTTCATCGCTATACGACAATTTTTAACCGAGTTATTTATAGTACCTAATTTAAAAAATAGAGCACACAATAAACTTTGACTGTTCATAACTTCGTAACTAATCATCGTACGGAATTTTTCGGTGGTCGTTAGAAAGCTAAAAATGTGTTATTTAATATGATAGAAACGTTAATTAAGCGACAACAATTTTTATCTATTAAAAAATTATATTTCAATTTTTAAAAAAATAGAGAATATTCACTTTCACACTTTGATGTGACGTGATCGTCAAAGAAAATAATCTAAGCAAGTGCATTGGAAGCCAAATGTGTAGCTAAATCCTATAGACAACGTTGTTTAAATTAAAGTTTTCATTGCATAGATAAAACCATTTAAAAAAAAATTGAAGTGGTCTTAAATTTTCTGACGGGGGTGTATATTCGATTTGAAATCATACTCTGTCTACAGACGCATACACATTCTTGAACATTTTCGACGGATACAAGTGTCTTAACTTCAATTTATTTTTACTGATAATATTACTACATTGGATCACTACAAAATGTTCCAATATGAACAATATATCGTTAACTACCATTAAAAACCGAAACTGATAACAAAAATTTGAACGAAGTGCACTGAAAATACTTTCCTGAGAACTTCCAGAATAAAGAAACTCCAAAATTGCTTAAATAATTAAATAAATAAATTTTAGAAATTAATTTCACAATTTAAATGTTTAAAAAAAATATAATGGTTGTAGCAACATTAAGGGAAGATGCGGGGAGGACTTATTTATTTTCTATCTATTTGACAAACAACTTTCACTCCATGCTAAAAATTCAGATACCCAATTTTGATTTCGGATTGTACCGCTAAACATGCCATTGACTCTATATTATGTATCTTACATCTTTTAGTACAGAACTACAGACCAACACGACACAATTTTGTATATACGTAGACACCTATAACATAGGTAGCAAAAGCACTTAAAGTCGCAAGACATATCGCGCGTACTCTTTCTCAACCTCGTATATCAACTACTGCATGTTTTAGGACACACAAAAAACATTAAATATTGTATTTATATATACAGTTACTCACACAAGTATTGACTCACTTGTGTTTTTGTTTTTCGGAAACTTAATACATTTTTGTAGACTTTAATCGAAGTAAATAACAAAAATCAATCATGCATACCAAACATAATTTAATGTACTTCAAAATACGTTACATTCAAAATAATATCATAAACTACATAATAGAAAGCAAAATTTCAAATTTAAACCGAAAAACGCAAGTGAATCAATACTTTTGTGAGTAACTGTATTATCTATGTATATTTATATATGTAGGTAGCCAATATCATAGGGTGTAATTAGCATAAATCTTAAGTTCATAATGATGAAAACACAGATTTAAATACGTCTTATTTGTGTCTCCAAAAATTGGGACTCTTCAGATACGAGGTTGAGAAAGAGTACGCGCGATATACCGGTCGTATGTCTACGTTCACGGAGTGTCTCTCTGTAACAGATGACTTTTATTTGCTAAATATCCATTGCCAAGGAAACTGTTAGCCAACAGTTGAATGTTCATCGAAGGCATATATATGTATATATGTATATATATATATATATATATATATATATATATATATATATATATATATATATATATATATATACATGTATATAATATGTACACCCTCTACGTGGAAGTGACGGAGTTTATATCTATAAAAATTATACATAGCTACTGTAAAATTGTAGATGCTATCTATGTACATGTGACATCATTTTGTAAGAGATGGTAAACATGCAATAAGCAAGCTTATCAGGAGTACAAAAAATTTTACGATTGTTACAAAGAAATGTTAGATTTGTTCAGAATTTGTTTCGTTCAGAAAAAAAAATATAAGTTATAAATAACTTTCAAGTTAGGATCGTTACAAGTAGCTATAGACTATACAAAATTTCGGTTTTTCGTATTAGCAAACACCTATATTTGTTAAAGATAAAAATAAAGCCTACTAGTAAAAACCTACAGTCAGTTTAAACTATTGTTTTTTTATAGCTTCTTAGGGTTTCAATAACATTAAATTTTATTAAAATTATTGTCTTTAGTCCAAATGTCTTAAAATTTAAAACTTCAAAAGCTTTGAATACAATACTTATCAGTTTATGTTATAAAATATTTTTAAAACTCAATAGTCGCAACATGATGCTAATAGCTGAAAAATGAATAAACAAAATAAAATTTTAAATTCATCTATGCCCTATCACTTTGCGTAGGAAAAACTACTTTAATAAAAATAATTTTTTGCTAATAACTTTTTATAATTGATTTTGCAGAAAAAAGTGTCTTACGAAAGTTAAAATATAGTAAATTTAATTAACTTGAGCGCTATTTTATGGTATTCCATATTTACTAAAAATAAAACATTTTCCTTTGAAAAAATACGACTTTTATTTAAGTACTTTTAACTTGTTTCGATCCATGGGATCATCAGTAGACTTGTCAGATGATCATATGAATCGAATCATGATAAAATTAATTGAATAAAAGTGGTATTATTGCAAAGTAAAGTGTTTTATTAACTAGCGAAAAGCGCAGCTTTATAGGGGCTCGCGAGATTTTTTAAGCTTAGTTAAATATTTCTTATCTTTTTTTTGTAGATCAATACCTATATTATTAATATTGGTGAGGTTTTTATAAATAATTTTATTTTACACAAAAAATCATTTTTAACGTGTTTTTATTTCACTTTAAATTTCTCATACGCATTTCTTCTTTTTTTTTTACATTTTAACATATATGAGTCCTTTTCACTAAGTACTATATAAAATATAAATTTTATTACCTACGTTTCTGTCATAGAAACTTACCGAATGTTGATTTCTAATCACTTCAAGTCTTAAATTTGTTACACCAATAATACACCACAAATTATAAGGGATACACTCTTGACGCGGTACAATACACTAAAGTGAATAAAAAATTTAAAACTGGCGTTTTTCAAGTACACGAAATGTGACATTCGGTTTTCTAGGTGATTCTGTGACTGTGTCAGTTCTTTTTTTAATAAAATTTTACGGTTCTAGATACTACTTCGTTTAGTTTATGCCAAAGAGGTTTACTCTTACAGTTGTACATCTTAAATCATAGATGGCGTTAGCAGTATGTAATTTTTAAAGTTAATATTTTTTTAATTATTCTCTATTATTTGATTTTAATATTAGATAACACATCTAGACATGTATTTAAATTACTATGCTAATGCCCAAACCCAAAGGTCTTATAGTTTTTCTGTAAAGTGTACCACAAAATGTACTAGCAATCGGATATAGTGGTCTCGCTTCGCTCGCCCAATTATTAAAATATACAATTGAACTCTATTATCAGGACAGCAGTATCACGTGCAAATCTGTCCGTCTAATCTGGGGATACGGCAGTGCCCCCGGCAAGACGAAGCAAAACAAAACAAACAGGGTACTGCTGTATCTTTTCTCGAAGCAATTCAGCCTATTTTTGGACCCCGGTAACTTCGGTCTGGATAATACTTAAGAGTTCAAATTATTAGGATAGAATGTAGTCACCAGCCTAATGGCATGTACCGAATTTCAATTTTATAGCTTTATTGTTTTAGGTTTTATTAATACGAAAATTTCATTAAATTCGTCACTCATTCACTCACTGATGATCATCAAAATTATAAAGTACTTCCCGAAGTCTTAGGAAGTTGAAATTTGGTATGTAGGAGCATACAACTAACGACAAAATTAACAAATCCGTGATTTTCCCCTCTTCAAATTCTTCTAAATAATATGTTGTAAGTATATTTATAAGTAAATAAAATAAAATTAAAATCAAATGAAAAAGCTCCTGATATTTTTTTGTATTTGTAACTAGGAAAAAATTATTTACTTTACTTGTTACTATGAGGAAAATTGATGATTTTTAAAACTTGGAAAATATTTGACAGTTTAAAAAGTCAAAAAATGTCTATTCGATTATTCGCTTAATGAGGGTAAATTACTTGCTCTATGATGCCACATAATTATGCTAAGTAACTTATAGAATTGCAGTAGCTTGCAAAGTTTCAAATCGATACGATAATTAGAAATAGGTGACAAGTGAGTTCTTTACGATATCATCATACATCATCAACATAAAAGTATTGTAAAAGCGCATAGGCGTAAATAATTGGACTCAAATTACTCCCCATGACTGTACTAAATTTCCGGAGACTGAATTTATTACGGAATTTAAATATTTAGTCGTTTTCAAAAATTAATAATACCCTCTACAAACATGTATTTGTACTAATGTTAAATGTTAAATTTTAAGAAATATTCTTAAAATGAAATTTGGTGTTGGTATACAGGGCGGATTGAGCGTACAAATAACGATATCCGTGAGGTGTGTTAGCTAAGGGCTCAGTACTGCTCAGACTGGTTGCCAATTAGAAGATAGGAGCTTCTGATATAAGCCAATAAGAAGATAGAAGCTTCTGAAATAATCCCTGTAAAAAGAAAAAACACGAACAACTTGCAAAAAGAACTGAAATCCCACCAAAACAACATTTCATGTTAAAAATTTTGCCAAGACTCGCAACTACTTTATTGTTAAAAAGTGATGAAATTTAATGTTGCGCCAAGCGCTAAATAAGTCTACATCATGGTCAAAGCAAGTTATAAGGCTTGGCCGATTTCCGGAGCTGTGGTAAACAGCCAATAGCACAATAATCTACTATGAGCTGTTAATATTTGGTTTTATTTACCATAGTTTCGCGAAACGGCCAAGCCTTACAACTTACTTTGACCATGATGTGTAGACTTATTTAGGGCTTGTCACAACATTGGATTTCATCACTTTTTAACAGTAAAGTAGGTCCATTTTTGAGACCATTTAGTTAATTAGTAAAAAAATAAAGAAGTAAATTTTTTATTTATATTTTAATCGGTTATCTTACCCTATTCAGGCATAACTATGGATACTAAAAATTGCAATGTAAAATTAACGGATTTAACAGTTTGAAATGTCAAAAATGTTGCACAAGACCAAAAATTAACAATTCAACTATATCAACACTAAATTTTGATTACAAGATTTTATCTAAACAAACATACTAACATTGCAAGTTAAATAAAAGCGTTTAAAAAAGAAAAGGATGCATCGGATAGTTTTTGAGTTATCGTATCCACCAGTTCCAAAAACGTAGTTTCAAGATATTACAAAATATATATAAAGACACGTATTTTCAAAATTTTGTGTTTAACACTCATTATCGCGTGAGCTACGTTTTTTTTTTTTTTTATAGAAAACTGGATGCCGTTAATGTGCAATAATCTATTAATATATCTACAAAGAAAAATCGATTTTTCGATCGAATTTCAAATTAACCTCCCTTTAAATTACTTTCAGCAAAATCACTTTGGGAACATATTCTACACATAATTTGCTATCAATTTCTGCAAAAATAATCGATTTTTTTTAAGGACGCTTAAGTAAACCTCCCCATAAGTCATGTTGTATTAGGTTGTCTGGGATTATGAGGAAATTGCGTCTAAAATACTATTGAATTATGAGAGAGGGCTAACGTAAGATCAAAACTATCCATCAGGGTATTAAAGACCCAAAAAGGGCTTAAAATAAACAGCTAAACAGAACTTGGATAGTAAGTTCATAGTGATTATGAACCACTGAGTAGTAAGGTCATAGTGATTTTGGACCACTTAGTAGTAAGGTCACGGTGATTATGAGCCACTCGGTAGTAAGGTCATAGTGATTACGGACCATTGGGTGGAAGGTCATCGCGATTATGGACCATTGGGTAATAAAGTCATATTGACTAAGAATCACTAGAATCGCAAAATAAATTTTAATTCTTTGTAGTGTTTGAGCGGAATGATCTTTTTCATTGCGTTTTGCTTTTGGATTTTATTTTAAAATACTTACATATTCATCCTTTATCAGCTACTAACCCGGATCCCTCCCTTTCGGAATGGGTGATGAGTCGTTTAGTGAGCAAAGCTAATTACTATAAATAACACTTCGTACAGAATTTTGGAACATCTGACTTAAAAATAATCGAACCCGTAATTCATATATTTTTACGCAGACGAAACCATGGGCTACAGGTATAAAATATGTATAATAAAACGGTTGTAAAATATAAAATGTATATATAGGAAATTATATAAAACACCAAAATGGAAACAAAATGTCACCTGAGCGAAGTCAGAATGTGCTGCTAGTATATAATAATTTAAAACATATGCTTGCTTAACATTTACATTTAAATAAATTTTTAAGAAAATTAGTTTTGACTGGCAGAATGTTTCATTAAATTTAATAATATGTTATTTTTGGCTTTGCCTCTATTAAGCGGACATCTCTATCCCACCAAAAAAAACATTTCATGTTAAAAATTTTACCAAGACTCGCAACTACTTTACTGTAGACTATAGACTAAAAAATATAAAATAAATTTAAGTAAAAAATCGTTTTTTAAAGCAAGCTTTTATTTAAAAATAAACTAACTTTTGAGTGAAGTTTGAAGCAATGTGCAACATAACTTATAAAGGCTTGAGGCGTTTAACTAAGTTTGGTAACTACTAAAGAGTAAAGCAAATAACTATATATTATGAAAATAATTAATAATAACGCTTCAAGATATTATAAATTATGTTGCATATTGCCTCAAACTTCAGTCAAAAGTTATTTTATACATTTTAGTTTATTTTTAAATAAAAGCTTGCTTTAAAAACGATTTTTTACTTAAGTTTATTTTATTTTAAAGATAAATCAATTATCCGGCACCTATACCTAAGTCCGATACACTTTCAATATTTTTTTTTATTTTACATTAAAGAGCGAAAAATAAGGCAAAAATCGTTATCAAAAGTTCGCACGTCCGCCATTTTATTTTAGCGATTTATTGATATTATATGTATAAGTGTCGATACTGATCATATATTTTATAAATCTTTTTTGTTTTAGGATTTCAATGGTTTATTACCGGCGCTATGATGTCCACTAACAAGGCATCGAATTTGGATCGCCACACTATGCCATCTATAAAATGGACAATTTTTTATATTTTGCCTTAATTTTTTCTTTTTTTTTTTGCATAGTTTAATACTTAATAAATATGTGTACAGAATTTGAAATTGCTATTTGCTTCCGTCTTTGAGAAAAAAATTCCAGAAAAATACATAATTTTTAAAAACTCTCAAGTAAACCTCCCCTTATGTCAGCCGAAAATTATTTAACCTCTTAACAATAAAAATATTTTTAAAATCGGTTGAATAGTTGATTTTGAAACTTTTGAGGTCTCCAAGACCTTGACGGGCCTCCTGCAACATAGCCAATGTCAATTTGGAACAGTTTAACTGTGTAATAGTGAAAAAATAAAAAGAGTAGTTCACTTTAGACTCTTTTTGGGTCTCTAGGATCCAGAAGATGTCACAATCTCATATAATATAGTCTATGTCAGTCTGCAATACTTTAACTTTCTAACAGTGAAAAAATTTTAAAAATCGGTTAAATAGTTTATTTTGGATGCTTTTGGGATCCTCAGAACCTCGCGGAATATCATAATTTCATATAACATTATTCTGAAATCTGGAATAGTTTAGCTTTCTAATTGTGAAAAAATTTTCAAAATTAAAAATTATAATAATAATGTCGTTAACGTCCATTTTTGAGACCATTTTGTCTATCACAGACATCATTATTTGTATCCTGATTTTATTATTTTTATATTTTTTACAATATCTTTTTTTGCATTATACATTTATAATGTGGGTGGACGACAAGGAAAGTGGTGTAAGAGCTAGGATTTGGCAGGTATGCAGCCGTCTTCTTAAGGAACTATGCCGATATTCATCTGGAATTGTGAAGGGAAACTGCAGAAAACCTTCACAAGCATAGCCGGCCGCAGGATTCGAACTCTCGACCTACCGGTCGGCAAGTGCGAGTGCCTAAGCACGCTCGGCCACTCCGCTGGTTAAAAAAAATTTTCAAAATTGGTTCAATACTTTTTCAGTTTACTTCCAACATAAAAAACAAATTTTCTCTCTTTATTATAATATTATATTAGTATAAATTTTGTATAGTTGTTAGAGACAATTGGACCCAACTTATCTATGTATAATGTACCGTTTACACGTGAGAGGAGTTCATAGTTTACGTGCTTAAAAATCACATTTTTGTACGTTGTCCAGAAACGCGTGAACCAATTTTAATGAAATTTAGTGCCTGCGCACTTCAAAGGACGTCACTACTTTCAGACATCCAAATAAAATTTGATAACAATTAAAACCACCCCCACCTTCAGATAAATTTGTCCAAAAGTTTTTAAGGGGAAGATTTACTTATTGTTTTCATTTTTGGCTCTTCTAAAAACTTTGTATTTCGCCTAGTTCCGGAGGAAAAAAAATGTTTACATGTTTTTTTTAGATTAAGTTACAGAATTTTGATAAATTTGGTATATTTTTGGTAGTATTGTACAATAAACTTATGCAATTTATTGAACTTCCCTCCAGACAGTTCAATAATTTGTAAAAAAAAATTGTACAATCAATTTAATGTAGGAATTGTACCTACATTAATCCAACTGTTTTATAATTCTAAATATTAAGTGGTAAAGATGTTGCGAGGCAGTTTACAATTACTCTTGCAAATTAATAAGTCAAACTGGTTCAAATAATAGCCATCAAATATGACATTACAAAATAATTAACAAATTGAAACTTAAACAGATTAAGTGGTATTGCGCAATAATATCTTCAGTGCCTACAGACATTACAATATTCATTTATTGTTAAAAATTTTTTCGACTACATCTCACGGCGCCCTTAAGTATAATTTGTTTTTAACAATTGCTGTTCCGAAAGTAATCGTCATTTTGGCGGCTTTTGTTGTTTTCACCAAATTAATCAAACACTAAAACTAACTGTAAAGATTAAAGATCACCAGTCATTCGATTCTCTATTTTCATCCTCAATAGATAAATTATCTCAATCCCTACCTTGCCATTACCTAGCCGACAACCGTTCGATCAATTACACAAATATAAAAAAAGTCCATATGTCAAATACAAAATATGTCTCCCATCTATGTCCAACCATATCCTTTCCTTATACTTGTAAATGACATCGAATGTAACAAGTTGCTACATTACACATTACAACGATAGTTACATATATCATATTTTGTACAACCCTTAACATTGATATGACTACATGACGTTCGGGGCGGGAGGGTTGGTTCAGTGCACACACACTCGCATCACACAACAGACATAAATGGGAAAACTAACTATAATATATGACGACTGTGCCTCTTGCTGACTACACGTACGACCAGAGCAAAAGAAGAAAGCAGCTCTTCCAGAAGTTGATAGAAGATAGATAAGAGTATTATATGTGGGAGAAAGATAGTTGGAAGACGAAAAAATATGCAATGTGTGTATGGTAGTGACGGGATAATATAATAATATTTTATATATTGTTTGAAAAATTGCTCTCACTTTCACTAAAATAATATTTTTTTATTTTATGGGCTCGTTGAAAATATCGAAAAGTGGAATCAAGTACGCTATTTGGTGAAGAAATAATACAAGATCGTTTTCGTTTAAAGAAATCAATCCATGGCCTCTGCATTCGAATTTATCCTTTTCCAATACGCTCGTTTGTATTAATCTATACCGTATTGTATATATTATCTATAACCAATTGTGCATGTGGTATTGTACATGTACTTCCCGTATTTTATCCACCCAACAATGTTTTTTTTTTTAAAAAAAAAAAAACTAAGGTATAGTATACGTACTTCTAGGACAGGTATTGACATGACACTAAATATAAAATAAATTGTTGAGACAATAATATTAAGAGCGCCTACTTTATAAGAACCGGAATTGCTGTCATTTTCAAATCCAAGATTTCACATCTACCGAAAATATAAGCTTATATTTTATGACACTTGTAAAAAGAAATCAAGGATTGTATTAAATACACCAGTTTTATAAAGAGGTATATTATTTTACCTATACACTGAAACGTATGACAGTCAAAATGAATAAGACAGTTAAAATAGATTATTTATTAGTCGATAATAATCTTTAAGAGCATCTGCGCAAAAAGTTCTCACTATTTCCGACGTACTTAAAATTTGATTGATAAATAAAAAATATATACACCGATATAGTGGAAATTGAAGAATTAGTGTACATTTATATGTTCGAATTACGTATAGTAAAAGTATTAGAAAAATTACATTTAAAAAAAGTCAGAAAAGTAACGAACGAAGTGAAATTTAAATTTTTTCTAAAGTGGTATTTATATAGTTATTTGTTAGGTTAATTACATCTCTAGCTATTAGACAGGTAATGAAATATTTTCTCAGAAAACTCTCTTAAAAAATGTTAACTCTTGAGTTACTTAAAATAGATAAGTCAAACTTCACTACATACATTCTCTGTTTAAAATAATCTGATATCCTTTTGCTTTTTTACGATTGTTTAAAAATTTCCCAATATTCTTCGAATCCTAGCAGTTTAAATACTTTAGATATGTATCAAAATAAATTATTTTATTTATTTATTTTGTATTATATTCTATAAAACACAGCTAGCATATTATTCAGAAACGTCGCGTCATTCCGTTAAAACAGATGATAATATAACGGATCTTATTGTTAAATTAAACCTGTCTAAATTCAATTTAGATTAAAACTTGGCTACTTTTACTACTGATTTCCCAATCAAAAGGAATCAGGAAATACACTGCTGATCCGATTGAGAGAAAGAAAAATGTGTATGTATTAGTCACACAGATATAAAAAAAAATTCGGAATTTTTTGTGTAAACAAACCATTATATATGTATATAGGGTGGAATATTAATAACTCTTATACCTTGTGGTAAATTTCGATAAAATTTTACGATGATTTAGAACGTAATTTGTTGGAAGCAACATAGCTATGTTTTAAGCTATGTTCTTTCCAACAAATTATGTTCTAAATCATTGTAAAATTTTATCGGAATTTACTAAAAGGTATAAGAGTTATCAAAATTCCACCCTGTATACATATATAATGATTTGCTTACTCAAAAAATTCCTAATGTTTTTTTTTTATATCTGTGTGACCAACATACACATTTTTCTTTCTCTCAGTCGGATCAGCAGTGTATATCGTAGCTTCACTTCACAATACAATAGTAATAAAAATGATAATCTAACACCGGTATTAGACGAGATAATTTCAGTTATAAAGAAAATATACGTAGGTGTACATACACATACATACTACACACATAGCTCGCATGGCACACACCAGCTCTCACTTGCACTCACCGTCGTCACATACACATCGACTAGCAAACAGCGACGACGATGCCACTAGGTACTAGGTGGATGTACTTACGCGCCAAGTTGCTTCCATTCAGTCTGCCGTTCCGCTCGTGAAGGACGTCTTAATGCAGGAAGTTGTAGTCCGGCATGATGATGTTGGTGATGAAAATTTAAGGGGGCAATCGCAAGGGGTCCCGGCAGTTGCTGCTGTTGATGTCGTGTCATCATCACGTTTGTACTGCTACCGCCACCACCCATGCCTCCCCCCATACCGCCGCCATCGTCATGTCTGAAATCAACAACCATACAAATAAAAAATGTCAATACAAGTAGTAGAATTACTTTCTACTTGAAAATTGTCCTTCGAGGACAAGAAGAGGGGTAAAGGAACGCGGTTGCGAAGTGACCACATCACCTTTTCTTTTGTTGACAAAAAAAAAGAAAGAAAACTTTCATCATACTTTTTTTAGTGTGTTTTTGTCGAATTGAAAAGAAACAGAGAATTATCGAGCATTGTCTTTGCACTCTGCGTTCGATTTTCATTAAGACGCTGTTTAAACTTCTTTATGTCTTCGATGTAGAAGATGAAAAACTTTACTAATATAGAAATTTTTGTTGTAATTTAGTCTCCCTAACTTACTGTGTAAACTTTGTTAAATTGTAAGAGTTTACTCAAATAGAGATGTTTTGCACCAGAAACTTTCTGAGGTTAAATCAAAATGAAGAATATTTTTGGGTACACTTTGTAATCTTAATTATTTTTTTTTTTCGGGTCAACGGTCAAAAAATAATTAAGATTAAATCAAAATGTAATATGTATAATGCATACGAATTTTAATCGTCACTTATTAAAATTTAATTTGTCAACCTATGTTTTCTTGATTTTTCTATTTTCCTTATACCATATGTTTCGAAAAGCTATAAAAAGTACCTTGTGAAAATTTCTCTACTTATCAGAAGAGTGGGTACGAGTGGGTAGAAGTGCAACGGATTCAATTTGATAATTTTTCAATCACTATATGATTTTTAATTAAAATAATGATTTGATAATGTATACCAAAGTAAGTCGCGTTCAAGTTCAGTCTAACTGAAAATATTATAAGTGAAAATATGAACATTAAGGGGCTACGTGAATTTGGAAGCCCAAAAAAGCACATTTTCTCTATTTTTTAAAGAATATAGTATATAAATTACTGAATTACTATTTCAAAATGTTAAGAACATGAACGAGTAATATTTCAACATTATTTTAAAAAATTTTCATCCAAAAATTTTGGAAATTCCGCCAGTGGTATCTGGTTGTCGAAGACTCCCCCAAAAAAGTAGCCTCGTGGTGGCCAAGGTTACTCATAATAGCTTTATAGGAAACTAAAAAACAAAATTTTTTCTACTAGTAGACAAGTGCAGCTAGTGATGAGACAAAGGATTTTTAAAAAAAAAAATTGATATTTGAATTTTTAGCGGAGTTTTATACAAAGTTTTATACAAAATAGTTTAATTGTTGGTACAATTTTCACTATGTATAGCTTTTAGTTGTAATCAAAGGAAAAAATAACTAGCCCAGTTTAAAATAAAATTTTTTTTTATTATGTCAGAAACTTGGAAAGGAATTTGAAAAATTTTGTGTCGTCTCATAATGTGAAAATCTCCAAACATTTCTCTCCACTTTTTCTAATTAAAAATTATGAACGATTTTAGTAAATTAAGCATAGCAATCATAAAATCTCTTATATGAAAAGATTGTTTATTCAGATCTACTATGTACACTCTTAGCAACCAAAAAGATCCAAAAAGGTATGTTTCATCACATTTAAAAATAAATTAGAGGCAACATTTTTTTTGCTGTAACAAATAAAATAACACAAACATGACGTAGGTATATTTCATACATAAAAGCTTTTCACGATTCTAGAAAAGGATATCGCATCATAAAGTGCACTACTGAGGCAACATGCAATACCAGGCAAGGTTAATTTTTTATTAACATTATTCTAGTAAATATAATTATATTAAAAGTATAAAATTGTACTTTGGAGAAAAAAAACTAAATGGAAACAACACTAATGCATAATTCATAAGTTAAATTTTTTTATTTAAATATTTTTACTACTAACAATATTATTACTACTACATTTACAAAGGAGTGTTTATATTGTTTCATGTATTTGTTAAAGTACATTGCCATTAGGTATATTATAAAAACAAAATATCAATATTTAAAATGTTGAACTTTTAGTCAACTAAAAATAAGACATTTTCTTAATAACAAACAAAGTTTGCTGAAATTAACATTTTATAGCAACTCAATTCAATTTTCACTAAATTAGTTTTTTCTCTTTCTTGAGAAAATAATTTTAAAATATTTTTGAACATTTATTAAAAACGAAGTATTTTGAGTTAGCAATTATAAAACAATTAAAAGTTTTTAAAATTAATATCTTACTTATGTCTGAAATAATACATTCTCGTTCTTTTTAAATTTCTTTTGTGTCTTTCTTCTTATATTACCCGTATTTCTTATTTTTTCTTTTTAGATAATATTTATTTATAGCATTTAGTAAATATGAAATACAGATTTCATTCCCAAACTATTGTTATTAGTACATATTTGTCAAATTCGCTTTATAAAAAATTAAAATCTATTAGGAACATATCATTCATATTAAAATAGATAAACAACCAAAAATATTGCATATTTGTCTAAACTAATCTAAAGGGTCTTAATATTTTACAAGCTCAGAAAATTAATGAGTTGAATAAGAACCGTAATAGTATATTGTGCAATAAGTGCGGGAAATTGTCGATTGCCCACGAAAGCGAAGTTCGTGCGCTCATTCGCTTGAGTGGGAAATCGACAATCCCGCATGAGTTGCACATACTATTTTTTATTACGAATTTCACATACTTTTTTCTATTATTATTACTATTTTTGACATTCTTATTACTTTTTAAAATAATATTTTTAAGTGTTCGTCTTTTTTTTTTCTGAATTAATTATTGTTTAAATGACTTTGTTGGTGGTTTCTATAGAAATAATTATGAAATATTTATAAAATGAAAAATTAAGAGGCGGCTTTGCGTGTTTTGATTAAATTTTGCGTGTTTTATTGTCAATTTGCGTGTGGAAAGTTACTTTCCACACGCCAAAAAGTATATGGGAAGAGTACAGTGGGCAAACAGTTATTTTGCGTACGGAAATGTGTGCGCCAAGTTAGTACTTCTCCCGTATGAGTAATAAAAAAGAATTTTTAATTTTGAAAAACCATATTATTTTGAATGATTCCAAGAATAAAAGAGATTTCAAGAAATCTTCCTTGTTAAATGCGCAAGATAATATTATTTATTTTTGTGAACACAAACGGCCTTGTGATTCCTTTATTTTTAAACGGTTTATTGTATTATTTTCAAAAATCTATTTTTACTGAATTTTATATACATACTTCTTTATAATTAATATCCATTGCTAATAACAATATATAAATATTTTCAGTTTTTCCATTTTAATGGTCAATTTATTTACTTCAGTAAGGAAACGTTCTACTGAGCTGTACTCTTCATCTTACACAAAACGTCACTGATAATAGTTTTGCTACCGTATGTTGGTTTTCAATAATTATAATATCCTGCCAGGCCCTAGAGGGCTGGCCATATAGCAAATCAGGTCTGGCTGGTATATTTGGACTGACTTTATTAGTGACTAGGTATTTTAAATAAAAAAAAGTTAAATTCTTTTATTGCTTGCAACAAATGTGTTAGTCCAATTGTGTCTAAAATAGCGAATATTTTATGACAAGTGATTTGTTTTACTACCTACATACAGAGCCAGATTTACATAAGGGCACTTGGGGCACGTGCCCCGGGGCCTCCACAAAATCAAATAAAATCTCAAAATGAAGGAATAGAATAGAAAGGATAAGGCCTTTTTTTGCTCGCCAACCCTATTTTTCGGGAAGAGGACCCTTCGGCGTAAAGAAAGGTAAAAGTGCCTAAATGGAAAATTAAAAAACTAATAGCAGCATTAAATGCACAATGTGACAGTTAGTCTTATATATCAATATTGGCTTTAAACGTAATCTATTTTGGGTAAAATCACTTTAAATGAAATTCGAATATTCCCAAATTTTTCCTCATTGCGGGCTCGAATCTTTTTCAAAATCGACTCGCATATAGAACAGAGGGAGAGCTAATTTTTTATCTATATTAAAAGTCATTTCAAGGTAACCTGCAGAAAAAGGATGCAGAGAATTGTACTTGATGTGCTGTAAAAATATGAAGACGCCACGGTACTAGAATACGACCATGATTTTCTAACAGAACATGGTAAAATTAGTATAGAAACCGATTTTCACAAAATTCGAGATAGCCTAAGGCACTCAATTAAAACAAAATTTTTTAGGATTGCCCGAGTTGGCACTATCTTAAATTATTTTAATAGGTTTGTGGGCGTATTGGGACGTCAGCTCAGTATCCTATTTTTTCTGAAGCGAACCCAAACTCGATGTCTTTGGTAAAGTACACCTAACGTGTGATATTCAGTATATAATATTATAAAATATAAAAAAAATTGACAAATTAATATATTAAAATGTAGCTCAAGTCTTGACTGAAGAACGTAGAGAGTACGCAAGACGTTGGCAGTAGAGAGCCAACTGAGCCAAAAGTCTTACAATTAAAAAAAATAGAGTTGGGATGGCTGGAGTCTTAGGGGTTGGTTATAGAGGATTCCCGTGTAGATCATAATGGCTTGTTTTTAAATTGACATCCCGTATGTACCAAATTGTTTTAGAGCTCGGAAAAAGTACATGTCGACTTATAAAATCCAAGTTGATGATTCCCTTGAACTTTTTCTTAAGACTGACATAAGCAACATTATTTCAAAAAATTTTTGCAAAGTTATTTCGCTTTTAATCAATGCAGCTGCTATGTATGGTATAACTAGCGGCTCGTCCTGGCTTCAGTCAGATATCAACTTTGTTTTCCTTTTGGTGTTTTAAATAATTTTCTGCAACGAAATACATACCTTATAAGTTATAACTCTAGCTCACAGCTACATTTGCGTATAATTATCTGAATTATAGATTCAATTACTTTTAAATCAGATATTCCCAATTTCTGCACGAAGGCGGTTATTTATAGTGATTGGCTCCGCTCGCCAAACTACTTTAAAGTAGAGATATCACCATTAGTAATTTTTTGTTTCGTTTTCACTCACTCGGAAAATTAATTTGCCATTGACATCCACTCCCAATCTCAAGAAAAACTGTCAAATCTCAAATCCCGCCCAATCTCACTTACGCCCGATTTATCAAGTTAAATCCCATTCCCGATTTTTATCTCAAATCGTGAAATTGAATTACATTATTTTCAATGTCACTCAAATTTGCTCCCAATCCCTTAAAAATTCTTTATTCCCGCCCTTTTTCAAAAACTCAACCCATTCCTCAAGTATAATAGGCCCATTTTTTTCCACTCGAACAACATTCCTACTCCAAAGTAATAATCTTATACGCGATGAAGCCTTTCTGCAGATACCAGTAATAACAGTTACAGGAATACTTAAATTTTAGACCTTTCTTGGTGAAACGAGACCCTGGCAGACAATTTTGATCTCAATTTCATCTTTTCTCAGAATCCAAATAGTATTTGAGGGAAAATTTGTCAGGAATCGTTCAGTTGTTTAATCTGAATCCTATTTGATGGCCTTGGAGGACAATGCTGAGTTTACGTTACTTTTTATTTTCTGAAATTTTGTACAAAATCAATTACGTATAGTGTTTTACTTCACTTGTCCAACGGTAATATGTATTTATATTCCAATAGAATATCTAATTTTCATGTTTTGTCGAGATCTGGTAAGCGGTTTATTTTGGACTCTTTTTGGAGCTCTATGGCTCTAAGTCTAGGTAATAATTTTCAACTCACGTTATTTTAAATCAAATATTCCAAAATTCTCTCCAAAATCGGTTCCTTAAAATGCTTCACTCGTCTCCAAACGATTCAAACCGCGTTAAAATTATCTACAAAATATTTGAAATATATTTGACATTTTGTTATTTGAATGAGTTCTGTTTAATTACAGAATATATATTTGCTGTTAATGATTTGATTGAAATCAGTTAGAAATTTCATGAAATGGCTACATTTCATGATCTGGCTAGGCACATTATGACTTGGCTGTTTTAATGATCGGCTGTCGATACAGATATTAATCCTTAAAAAAAAGATATAGGGCGATTCCCGCGTGACGCACAGGACATTATTGCAACAAAAACATTTTTTTAGCATGTCGTACCAAAATTGGCAAAACAGAACACTTATGCAATCACTTCGGTGTCTGTCCGTCTGTCATAAGCAATTTTCTCTGAAACCATTAGACGCGAAAATCTGAAATTTAGCACAAAGATAGAGTATGGTGGCCCAATTATAGATGCAAAGTTAAATTTCGGCTCTGGGGATTAATTTTAGGGCATAATCTGGAAACTGAAAACAAAATTTTTTCTCAAGTGCATCGAGTAGTGTATCAAACCAAAACTTATTAAAGCATGAATTCAGTAATATATTGGGTCATCCGGAAAGTTTGTGCAAGTTTCGGAGCCGCTCGGATGAATTCATATTTCTTCATGTAGCAACTGCAGACGCAACATGTACCAATATGTTAGTGTTAGACCGATAGTGTTGCTTGTAATATGTATCATACATCTTTAAACAGTGTTTAAATTTTCTTTTTTTTTTGGAATTAACGATGAGCAATCTTTAGACATAAAGAAACCTCATATTATACGAATTTAAAAAAGGCACTAATGCAGCTGACACAACGAGAAGTATTTGTAGTGTTTATGGTGATGATGCGCATTCTGACAGAACTTGTAGAAAGTGGTTTGCTAGATTTCAAAAGGGTAATTTTTCTTTGGAAGATGAGGCTCCCTCCGGTCGACCTGTGTGTATTGACGATGAATTTATTCGTCAAGAAGTAAAGCAAAACCCGAGGCAAACTGTCCAAGAATTAACGACAACTTTTGAGCATTCAAAATCCAGTTTTCGGCCATTTGAAGAAAATCGGGATGGTCATTTACATAAAAAACGGCACGGACTTTGCGGATGACCCAATATATACTTTTGTCCATTTTTTTTTTTGGGGGGGGGGAACATCTTAAAAATAGCGGTCCCCAACTTTCATTACCAGAAGGATTAATCAGAAAAATTTGAAAAAATTCATGGACATTAAGAACGGGTGTAGACTGAACAAAATTATTAGGAGTGAATTTCCTGGCACAACTTCCTTGGTGGGATATAAAAAAAAGTTGCTGACATATTTTGATTTGATTAAGATGTTGTTAATCAATAATTATATTAATGTTATATTAGACGAGTATTTTGATAACATTTTTAGAAAGTGAATTTTAGAAGAAGTAAGGAATAGCTGATAAATCTATACACGAAAAATATATTACAATCTCTGCACATGAGTATTTAATATTCGTAAAACTTTAGCAGAAACGAACAGTGATATTTACTGAATGGATTAAATCTAAGGGTCCTCCTCTTTTTTTCTTTCAATAATAATTATTAGCAGTACTGTTTATTATAAAAATTGTCATATATAATATTTTAAGTCAGAAAACTACTTAAATATTACTGTCAAATACTTTGAAAGCTCGCAATTATTAAATGTCCTATATTTTATTTCAAATGCTATGAAAGACTCTAGCTATCAACCTAGGCTATAGCTTCAAAAAAAAAAAAAAAGAATATTCCAATGACCATTTTGTTATTATTGCAGCATTACTCAATTTTGGTCCCGTTTTTCACTTATATTGCAATGATCCCGAACAGGGCCTTGGAGAGAATTGGCGGGCCTCGGGAAAAAAAAATTTTTTTATTTTCCCCCCCAAAAAATACGCAGTCTACGTTTAGACATACGATTTTAATCGAATGTTAATCAAATTGGAAAAAAATCGTATAACAATTGGATCTGTAAACAGGTGATCGAATTGTGATCGTATTGCCTAAAACTTTTTTTTATAAAAATAGATTGTCATCTTATTTTAGTTCGATTTCATGCTAAATACAATTTTATGGTCGATCTTTTATAATATTTCATATATATATATATATATATATATATATATATATATATATATATATATATATATATATATATATATATATATATATATATATATATATATATATATATATATATATCAGTGGCGGTTATTCCAGGTATGCGGGGTAGGCGCCGCCTACCCCAGCTATTTCTAAAAAACTGAAATAAATTCATAACAAGAACGTAACATTGTTTACAAAATAATTTAAATACACAATTTCAATAAGATTTACTTTGATAATATTGCACATTATTACATATATTGCATATTAGAATATACATAATTATAAAATGCATAAATATTGTAATATTGTCCGTAGAACGTACTACCCATTATATACACGATATACACTATACTACTATAGCATATCTATAGCCACTTTATCCAGCTATACATACAACAATATTATTCCACATGCACACTGCACAGATACGACAGATACCATACCTACCATGGTAGGCTCTCTGAGCAGAGCGTATCCGTGTGTATTGAACCTGTATATGTGTGTATATATTATGTAGCTGTATTAGTTGTTTATAAACACTGTTGGTACTTTCACAGGTAGGCGATTTTTTCGGTGACTACCGTACATACGATTACAGCCGAACTAATCAAAACTTAATTTGTGTTCTAGTCATATCAGGTTTTAGGGTTTTTAGCATGCTTCTTGTATACCTCTTGTAAATTTATCGTTGCTGTTCCGTTGTGGTTTGATTGTTATTTTATTATTAACTGTCTTTTTTTAAAATGACATACTACAATAAAGTATTAAAAAACATTTTTTTAAAGGAATATTGAGGAAAAGAATTTTTTTGAGTAGGTATATTGAAGATAATTTAACTTATGCATATTTAATCCCATAAAAATATTATCGGTTTTTTACTTTTGCTGTGAAAAAAAAAAGTTAGAACCGATATTTTATATTTTTTTAAATAAATTTGTGTTTTCTACAATTCTAATTTGTTACCTAAAGTAATTTAACTCGAAGAATTGTCAACTAGCAAAAATACGACAGCGAAGCAGAAATATTTTTGACAATAAATATTTTTTATATTATATAAACATAAATTTATTACAACAAATACAAATCTCTCGTGTAATATTAAGTGAAAAAATATGATTTTTTCGAGTGATAGATCATTGCTAATTTATCCTTATTTTAAGGGTTGATAATTCAGAAAAAGCATTTGTACATCAGTTTTAATAAAGTTTTTTTTGAATATTCTAGGTTAAATTGTTGTTTGATATCAAAAAAGCTTTTCTCTTGTCTATTCTCTGTGAACAAAATTGTATGGGCAACTGCTAGGTGCGAAAATTTTCCCAATGTTGCCAAAAAACATGAATGGAGTCACGCTCATATGCAAGCATGTATTTCATTGAATGTATTTGGTTTTGTAATAATTGATGCAGTAAAGAAAATATTTATTTCTTCAAAGCATAACAAAAAATCACTAAGGGTCTCATGAAACGCTTAACTGATGCTGTATATTTTTTGGCTATGCAAGATCTTGTATTTCGTTGACATGACGAATTCTCAGAATTATCAAATTCAGGAATTTACATACTATTTGTAAATTTACTATTTTGATATGATGAAAAATTAAACTTTCATTTAGTTTACTGCATTTACCTTACTTGTTTGATAATGGTCATTTAGAAAACTCACATTCGTTTTCTAGGAACATTCTAAGAATACGATGAAAGATGAAAGATGAAAGATGAAAGCAGTTTAAGTTTATTTATATTGAACAAAGCTTTCCTGAAATATTACAGTTAAAATCTAACGTGCTGAGTAAAATTAATTTTTTTTTTTATTTCTTAATTATTCGTTTATTAATTTTTTTTTAAATTTCTACATGCAGTTAGTCCTTTTTATCCATCTTTGTGTTCAATGTATTTTCGCAGAAAAGTGTAAATTTAGAGCAGGGGTGGCCAACCCAAATGATCTTGCGGGCCACTTTGGAAGCACATCATAACTCCACGGGCTGCATATAAAATTATATGTTCCCATAATATATTACGTATTTTTTTTTTTGATACATTGGTTTTCACTACCATGGTCTTTATAAAATAAATATATTTTGTATAAGTGTGATGAATCTCACGGCCCGCGGGTTGGCCACTCCTGATAGAGTAGGAATTATTTACGTACAACACTTTACGATATTTTTTAGTAAAAGAGTATTTGTTAGTATTAGACTTTACGATATTTAGTAAAAATTCGAAAATATCATTCCGCTTTCTCTTTAGTACTTCTTTACACACTAAGTGTGGTTTATCTTTTCTGAAAGCGCATACCCAATCTTAAAGCTCACGAGCCGCCACTGATATATATATATATATATTCCAATTGTCATTTAGGTATAATGATTTATACATATAAAATTTAAGAGGTTATGTGAATACTTATAAGCTGATATTCTATGTAAGCACCATTTTCTTTTTTAAAATCGAAGGAAGAAATCGTATGTGTATAAACTCACAAGTAGGGTAGTGTCGTGTAAGACGGCGCACTTAACATTTAGGTGTCTATAAAAAAATAACGGAAAATATTATAAAAGTAAATTGTATTTATTCTAGTATCTTAATGATTAGTTAACGCTGTGATAAAGAATTTTTATTATAAACTTAATACCGACCAAATTATTAAAAAAAATTCACAAAATGGGAAATGCGCACTCTTACACGACCGGTCGTGTAAGAGTGCGCATTGAGGTCGGTAAGATGGCGCACTTATTAAAAAGCTTGGAACTTAGCACAAATCACATTTAAACAATCCCGCGCCTACGTAACACGAGAATTTCTTATGTCAGCACTTCTTCATATTTTTAGTTATTCTAAACTTTGATCGTAAGTAACGGTAGGTCGTAGTCAAAAAATAACGAAATTTTTGAAGGTTTAAGTGAAACAAGTTATGGGTATTCCAAACGAGTAGAAGAGCTATGACAGTACGGCGGCACACTACGTCGACTATACTTAATGCTATAGTACACTACCGTGTCAAAAATATGGGTACACCTTGGGCCAAGCTGTCGCCATACTTTTGACGACGTAGTATGCCACCGTGCTCTCATAGCTCTTCTACTCAAACGTATTGCGATCGTTAAAACTCATTTTTCGTTATCGAAACTTATCGATACCGAATTACTTATATAAATCGATTATAACTGGTTAATTTAGGCTCCATTAATCCAATTGAATGGGTCAGCAGTAACACATTTTTAAAAAAACTAATTTTCGTAACTTTTCGAAATGGATAACTTTTGATCGTAAATATCTTGTGAAGGATGCGTCGCAGCGAAAAAATAACGAAATTTTTGAAGTCTTAAGCGAAGTAAGTTATGGGTATTCCAAACATTTTACGACTATTAAAATATAGTTTTCGTAATTGATAATTATCGATATCGAATTACTTTTTATAAATTGGTTATAATTGGTTAATTTTAGGCTCTACTAGTCCCGCTGATTTTATTAGAAATAAAATATTTAAAAAAAATTACTTTTCGTTATCGCTAGTTTTTGTAATCGTAAACTTTTGAAGTAGGAACTTGGGTTACACGATTTTACATTGTACAAAAGTTTACTGTATAGAGTTTCTTAGAAAATTTAAAGAAAAACATGATAAGAGAAACTGTCGTGTAAAAGTGTGTGCGCCGTTTTACACGCCTTTGTACTGCGCCGTCTTACATGCCTGCCTATTATCAACAATATCATCCTGTGGAAACCATCCACGCGTACTGACACAAACTAAAGTGATCGGAGCTAGTTCGTGACTAACTTTACTAGCCACAGAAACATTCACAACTTTTAACTTGTCTCGACATAAACCGTAGTAACACATTCAAATTCGAGAAAAATAATATCAAAGCGTACTAAAAATTTTAAACTTATCTAGAATATTGGGATTATGTCGTAAACCAATATTTTTTTGTGAGCAATCACGGATACCCGAACACTTGAAAACACGATTCAAGTTTGTTACAAATTTCGTTCCTGTTTCGAGAAAACAGGAGTGCGCACTGTTACCGACCGCGTCATCTTACACGACCCTACCCTATCATTAAGCGATTTTTATTTCGATTTTTATCCAATTAAAATCGTATGTATAAACGCTCCCGTACACTTTACTTTTTCCCGGGCCCCCTGCCGATAGCTACAGGCCCCCTCCTAAAGTCCGGGTCACGGGGCTGCAATCTCGACTACCCCGTCCTCTCGTCGGGCCTCATCCCGAGTCTAGAGTAGCTACTTACAAAAAAAATATTTGCCTACATGTAATCGTTGACAATTTGAGAAAACTTTATAATTCAGTAAAATAACTTCAGAGGTGTAAATATTCTTTGGAAATAAAATGAAAAATTGACAATATCAGTAATCATGCACTTAGGGTGAATAAGTAGACCAAATTATTAAACACAACATCGAAAAAAGTATTACGGAAATAGTAAGTATAGCGAACAAACAGGATTTAGAATAAATTTTGGGGCACATCAACTAACTGGGGCTCTACCTCTTAATACATGTTTTGTAAAAACTGCTTCTAACAATAAAATATAACTAGTATTTATAAAATAACTTTCACAAAACTTTCATAGATGTATGTCAAAAATTGTAATTGGTAGAATGGAATTTAAACGTTTGGGAATGTTTTCTCTTTTAACGAAAAAGCAAAAATCTATTTTATTAATTAATATGCATCAAATGCTTACTTTTCACGCTCAAGAATACGCCATGCACAAAATTTACGATTTTACTCAAATTACTTAATAAACATGCTTTCAAAAATTAATTTTTTCAAAAAATATCAAAGCATTTTTCAAAAATATTTAAAGCACAATCCAAATTTTCAACCATAATTTAAAAATGTTAAAGCAAAATTACATTTTGGATTAGAACGAGGAAACTTTTAATAAATTTTTAAAAATTATCTAGTACAACCAACGACCGTTTAACACAATATTCAATTATTAAAAATTTCCATCACAAAATTGGTTACATCTGAAATTCAATCAAAGCCTACTGCACAACCAAATACCATTTTCAATTTTCACCAAAACTTTTACTCATACTGTGTTCAAAAAGCGTATCATCATATTTCATCTGCCCATTTTCATATAATTACCTAACAGGTGACGACAACGACACATGATGTGAACAAGATGGCGTAATGACGCCCGTCGTACTAATGCCACTCGTGCGTATACCCCCGCCACTGCCCAGACTGCTATGTTTCTGATGACTACTGGAGCCGGACATAATACCACCTCCTGGACCGGTGACCATTGGTGCGTGACGTGCCGGTGACGATGATGAATGATGACTCAGTGTTTCCGGTGAAACAATTACCGCGGTTGGTGACGCTGGCGATGGTAACAATTGTTCACTCACTCCCAAACCCCCATGGCTACTGCACGTTCCACTGCCGCCGCTAAGATTATTTGGCGGGATTGATGGCCAACTGTAACATAAGATTTATAATTAGATTTATTGTACAAGTGAAAGTGTTTTGCTTTTAGATTAGATTAGTGATAGCGAACCTTTTTTCCATATGAGTCAAAATTATATTAATTTTTTTCTCAAACGTGATAGTTTATGTCAAACGTGTTATCTATATGTAGTTTATAGTATCCATCTTAGGATTACTTAGCAAAATTCGCGCTAAGTAATTTTTTTAAAAATGTTTTTCTTACTATTAAAATAATTTTATCACTTATTATTATACGAAAGGTTTATATTTTTTCAAATAAATTTGTGTTTTTCTAACGAAAATTTGTTGCCTAGCAATTTAACGAGAAGAACTGTCAACTAAGAAAAACACGAAAGAAATTTGAGTTGTAGAAAACACAAATTTATTCAAAAAAAAATATAAAACTCAAGTGTAATACGGTAAGACAATTTAACGAATAAAATAAATTAGTATAATTCATATTACCATGGTTCTGAAATCTGTTAAATTTACCAATACAAATTTTTGTTTCGTTCAACCGTTAAACCGTGCGCTTCAAAAATATTTGCCCAAGGTCATCTTATGCTTGTAAATAGCTTTATCATTTTATATAGCGTACAATACTTGGATTATTTCTTAATATTTTAACCAGTATAAAATTTCAAGATTTTTGGTTTCAATTACTGTAACTTAACTAAATTTCTTAATATAAAAATTATAACGGCTTATAAACAGTACTGAGTTGCTAAATTTTTATAGATTAGTAAAGTTTTGAGATAAAATTTAGAGAGTACCCGTGTTAAATCAAAATATCTACATACTAGAAAATTTATTAAACTTATAATTGGGTGTATATTTAATGTTTTAATAAAAGTTTTAGTATATAGCGTGCATCATGGAATGTGTTTTTCAGTACATTACAATAGTAAATATCATTTGATTTCTTTAATACTTTTCTAGGTTAACAAAAGAAACTTGTTGCTGTAAAAAATAGGGGAATTCATGGTAATAATTAAAATAAAGCATATATATATATATATATATATATATATATATATATATATATATATATATATATATATATATATATATATATATATAGGGGAGAGTCTGCTATGTTGGACCGGCTCCTAAATTGGACCGTATCAATTTTACGAATTAAAGGATAGATAGGGCCATTTAACAATGAAAATATTAAATAACTTGAAATGATTTCTTAGTATGAATTTAGGTAGTTGTCAAATAAATAGTCTTTTAAAACTCACAAATTTATAAAAAATTGTTAAGTGGATGTTAAATTTTCATTACTTACCGTTCGACTAAACTCTTAACAGATAGCAATAACGTTTCCTTTTTATATTTATGTTTCGGCTATAACATATGCAATTTATTATAACGGCATAATCTTAAAAATATATACATGCGTTAAATACAGACAACGGTCACTGTAAAAAAAACACTTAGGTGCTAAATTGGACCTAGCGTAGGTTTCTATATTGGACCGGTTCAATTTAAGAACCATTTCATATTAACAATTTTTATTATCCCCAAAATGAGAGAGATACGGCCAATAGAAACAAGAACAATTAGAAGCATATCACTAAATATTCCAGTACAGGAAATTTTTTCATTAATCACAATAAAACAAGAAATTAAAGATAAAAATAAACGTAAGGATCAAAAAGCAACAGAATTAACTAGCTATTCTTACAAGAATAGTTTAAAGGTACCCAAAGCCGAATCATCAAAAGTAAAATGTTTGAAAGAAAAACTACAAGAAGAAGAAGCAGAAGAAATGGTTTTTAAACCGATAGCTAATAGTCAGTCGAATACAGAAGCTGAAAGTTGATATTGTGGAATTTGCGAAGAAGACAGAATTTAGCCAATTATTCAGTGCATGATGTGTAGAGAATGGAATCACGTAAAGTGTGCAAATTCTTCCAAAAGAGTAAAAAAAGTACTTTTGTATTAACAGTAAGAACTGATTCCTGAGTTTTTTAACTTAGAATTGATATGTACTTTTTGTTTCCACTTTATTTTTTTTCCCTATGTAATATTGATTTTGATTATAACTAGTACATTATAATAAAAGTATAACAAAATCATAGTTTTTAATCTTTTTTTTCAACTTTCGTTTGATTATGCTATTACTATTGGTGGTCCAATTTAAGATCCAATCGGTCCAAATTAGGAGACTAGTTTCTTAAATTGGATCGAATGACACTATCTTTTTCCCCCGGGAAAATCCTTTTAAAATTCAACTAGAGCCGAATTAATATTTTTTTTTTTATAACATAAAGATTGATTAATCAGACAATCAAAAATGATGGTTGTATCTCGATTGGTTTACTTGTTGTATATTACTTTACTTGTTGTATACATACTGTCTACACTTACTATGGAACGTCAAAATTAAAAAAATTACAGTGGAAATTTCAATTAAAAATTACAGTAAAAATCAGTATTTGACCTTAATTTGACCTTGATCACTGACTTCAAGGTCATATTCGGATGCATTATTTTTCACTCTTTCCATTTCCGAGGTCGAAAAGGGGGATTGCCATTTAAAAAAACGGTGCTGACCTTGATATGACCTTGATCCTTGACCTTGAGGTCAAATTCAAGGTCACGATCGGATGCGCCATAAAAAAGGCTGAAACTTTTGTCACCATAATTTATCCCAAAAATGCTTTTCCGCTGAGATTTTTTAACATTTCCATACTTTTGACTAGCCCTGTATATATATATATATATATATATATATATATATATATATATATATATATATATATATATATATATATATATATATATAGCCCTGTATATATACTTTTACTTTTACTTATACTTTTTCTATAAAAATTTGGTATCTATTTCATTTTTCCATTTTTAAATTGAAAAGTATCTTCACAATCGTCAATTTACAGTTTTAAAATGTTTTACGTAAACATCAATTATATATTTTCTAATATTATATAAATCAGGTACAACTTGTCTATGAGACGAAGATCTCTGTCGCCGTCGTTGCCTTCATTGTGATCTGTCTCTTTTTAGGATAATATGTATCATATGTATTCCGTCTGTCTCTTTTTAGCATAACAGTTCGTGTCTATTCTCCTCTTCCCTTCGTCCTGCTATTAGAGATCGTCGTCTCATAGACAAGTAGTAGGCGCTACCTATTTCAAAATATGCAGATTTAAATTTTTTTAACCATGTGATATTATCAACTTACTAGCATTTACTTCTCTTGTGGCTCATTTCATGTCCTATAAAAACAAATCAGACACCGTTGCTAGTCAAAATTGACCGTTAACGTACATTAGTTAACCATTGGTATATTTTAAATGGTGCAACAGACAAATCGGGGTTAGTTAATCTCTGATTTACTAATGGCCATTAAGTTCTGATTAAATTAATGTTGGTGCAATCGACCCTAAGTATTGTTTATCTTAATAAGCCATTAGTAATCAAAGAGATTACTTTAAATAAAGAATGAATCACGGACATATTATATGTCTATTTATAATGGATATTGATTTAACTGATTTTGGGTCAATACAAATTTAGATTTTTATTAATATTAATGATGGATATTGATTTAACCTACTTTGAGTCAACATAATTTAAGTTTTATAATAATATTAGTGTAAACCCATTACGGATCAATACAAAATTGAATTTGTATTAACATTGTTGAAAAATTCCATTTAACCCATTTCAGTCAACATAGTTTAGACTATAAATATTCAAAATTAATTTTAATTTAACCCATTATGAGGCAATACAAATTTTGATTTCCATTAATATTGATGAAGAAATTTGATTTAACCCATTATAAGTTAACATAGTTTAGATTTTATTGATACTGATGATGGATCTAGATTTAACCCATTATGAGCCAACACAAAATTAGATTTTTATTAATACTGATATATAAAGGATTTTGATTTAATTCATTGCAATTCACGACAATTTGGATTTTGATGATAGATTTTGGTAATGGATTTAGACTTATGGGCGTCGGTGTTAGTTTATGAACTCAAACTTAACGTATGAGCAAGTTGGATTTTGAGTCCTAACCTAATATTTGGGTATTGTACCTAGTACTATATTTCAAACCTTACCCTAACGCATGCGCATGTTAGATTTCGGACCCTAACGAATCGGTATTCGAATACTGACATGAAGCAATTTTAAACAGAAAATATTTTACTTATAAATTATATCAAATTAAATAATTATGTTATACATACACGATGACATCAAACATGTTTTTTTCGATACGTCGTATATGCTTTTCATTTTGCTTTTATTATATAATGTTTTCAGGGGTACGAGGACAAAATTTAGTTTTTTTTTTTTTAAATTTAGAAATATTCAGCTTCACAATTTATGCTATCAAATCTATAGAATTTTCAACTTATGCAAACTAGTCGAAATTAAATTAATTATTTTTTTACTAAGCATTTAGTTTCATAAAATTTTGTAGTTTAATATGTATAACATTTATGTAATTACAACACTACATAAGATGTTTCATGTATTTGGTAGTTTCAATATTCTGCAGTTATGTATAAAAATGGATGATGTTTTCAAGATTTTTTTAACTTTTACTATTAACTTTCCGATTGGCGACTGTTGTTTCGATCCTTAATGACGGCAATGATGCTGGCGGTGATGTAAACAAGTCACTCGGTGGAGTCAAATGAGTCACTCGGTGTAGCAAGATGAGCTAAGTATGTATAAGTAGTGAAGTAATAAATCTTTGAATAGTTATTTAGTTACTAGTAAACTCTTCAGACCTCCCGTTGAACTATAATGTATCATTGTGATTTTTGTGGTAAAGCATTTACGCGAAAGTTCAATCTTTCTCGACATTTAAATGCTCGACATAATTCGTTAAGCAGTATTAACGATGATACGATTGGAATGAGTGATAACTCTTCAAGCAAATTCATACCATATGATGTTAATAATAAAACATCGGATGATGTCTCTGTGTCTAGATATGATGACAGTATTAAAATGAAAAGTATTCAAGAAAATACATCTCAATTACAACATGATATTGATTACTCTGAAGCAATCTTGAATCCATTTGACTAAAAGGAGAGTTTTTAACTTAACACTTTATCAGCTATATTAATGATTTATGATCTGTTAATGTAAACAAATTTATTTTTAAAGCGATAAAATTCCTAGGAAATGATGCAATCATCAGAAAAAATTAAAAATGTCATGTAGTTTACACAACGTAAAAAAAATTTAAATAAGCAAAAGTGAAATAAAAAAAAGTGCTGACTTTGCTGAAAACAAGTTTCGCAAGGCTTTTAAATATATACAAAAAATTACCCTGAGGTACAGTAAACACCCGATTTTCAGCCAACGTACAGTACTGGTCAGAAATTTGGACCCCAGTTTTAAAATCTTGACAAGGGCTTGACCAATGTTTAAAATCTAGCGCTTGGTACAGTGCTCCGACAGGGACACTTTAGGTTAAGATTAAATATCCAACTTGTGCATGTATTAGGTTTGAACCCAAAAACTAACACCTATGTACATGCGTTAGGTTTGAATTCAAAAACTACATTAGTGTTGGTGAATAATGAGTAAACACTAAAATCCAAAATGTGATGACGCATAATGGGTTGATATTTTTGTACGGTAATCATTTTTTGTTTGAAGTAATTTCTATGTGTGTGTGGTCGCTGATGATGACTCATCATTGTTAGCAATTTCAAGGCCAAGCGAACGAACGTGTGTAGGGTCAAATGTTATCAACAAATTTTTTGATACATGTATGTTCTACGTGCCGAGTCAAAGGTCATTCGATACACAGTGCGTTTCAAAAATTGATCGGGTACCGTGGGTCAGGGTGTATCCATACTTTTGAAGCGCACGGTGTCGCAGCTCTCTCCTCGCTTATTTACTAGCGTGTTTACCTAGAGTGAAATGACCAATAAAATGTTTTGTACCATTTTTTCGCTATAAAAATCTGTTCTAATTTTTTTTCCATGGATAAAATGAAAAAAACTAGAATATTCTATGGGACTTGATACACATGAGTTAAATTGTCTAACAAAATTTTAAAGAAATAGTGTCAAGTCTACATATGACTTTCTGATTAAGAGATATGTGCAAAGTGAACCTGCGTTTTTATTATTTTTTTTAATGAATAGAAAACTTATAGAATCCTAATAGCACCATAAATAGTCATTTGCTCTGTCTAGTACTTATCGTACCGTCACCAAGGACTGTCCGCTCCTTTTAAGCCCTGAGATGGCAGGGCTCATCGTTGGTTTTTATTATGTGTATGTTTGTCCGTTGTCTAGTGCATTTATGTGTCCCTGTCTTTACGTGTTGTTTTTATCTATATTTTTCGTTTCGGCGGCGCATGCCCTTAGTTGGCGATGCCGCCGGGTGCTGCTGACCGCGCCATCCACCGGCAGCAGTACCCCAATTTTAATTTAAAAAAAAATAGTCATTTGTACATTTTTTATTGCTTTAATTTCAGCTATCCGAAAATTACGCTACAAAATCAATTTATTATTTTATTTTATTTACATAATTATTTTCCTACAGGCATGCTAATTAAAAGTAAATAACTATCCAAAAAAAATTTACTTAAAAGTGCCTTTTGTTCTTAAAATTTAAATTACTAGCGAATACGCAAGTACGCACGAATAGCTGCAAAATCAAATAAAATCAAGATCGCAATTAAGACAGGTATAGATTAAGTAAATGTTAAGGAGATAGTTTTAGATAAAACAGAATCGAAGTCCAAGTTCTCTTTTCGAATTCCACTAAGTCGGGTCCATGATACTAAAGAATCAAATAAACCAATTGTCGAATTAACAGAAAACAATTATTAGTATGAAATTTACGCATTAACATTTGCATGTATTGTATACGTAAGGAGGTAAATAAAGGACACTTTGGCAGCTTGTCGCAGCCAAGTATGGCACGTAAGAGTCGGACGATCTTTATCAACAGCCGTTATTGCGTCGGCTCGGTCCGTAAACATCGACAAACATCCGTTTTAAAACTATTGTAATCGAAGGCAGATTCATAGCGGAAAATTGTAACCGAAAATTTCTACCTTGAAGCTGTGTACCATCTTTTGTACAAAGTCGATACTCAAACACTACTTATACTCTTTAGCTTTACGATTTATTTAAAAAAAAAATGTTTTATCTGATCAGATCCGTTGAAACGGTTTCACTATATTTTTCATACCTACTGAATAGTGAAAGCATCACATCATCTATGCATAGGTATGTGTACCTAAATAGTGTTGGTACTTAAACGTTAACCAATTATTTCAACTAATGAAGTTAATTTCCGTAATGCATTGCCGGATGCAATGCACACTTGCGTCTGTCATTATTACACATTTTACATTCCATCAGTTTAGCGTCTGTCTATCGTCCCGCGACAGTCAGTCTGTATGTCTGTGTGTCTGGTTCAGTTAGTTTTAAAATTGATTAAATCATTTAATATAAAATCAAAATTACGAACAACACTATAGTTTTAAAATTCATTTGAAGCCGTAAAATTTTGGCAAAAGTGAATGTAATAAAAAATTACTACACAACAAAAAGGTTACTATAGAAAACAGTATATGCTTAAAAAATCAGACTTCTTTAAAAAAAAAAAATGTAAATACGGTCTCTTATTCGGATACTTATTTACAAGCAATTTATATTAAAACTTACTTACAGAAATTTAATTTTCCAAATAAAATTTGGTTTTAACACTTTCATTGCCAAGCTAAAAAGACAGACTTTGTGAGATGGCCAAATATTTTATGTTAAATAGGTAGTTCCTATATTTGTCACGCGATATCGCGTAAATGACCATAGAGTGAAGTAGCCGTGTCACGCAATATCGCGTGATCGGCAATGAACGTGTTAATAGATGGTAGTGCGGTCGCTGTTTTAAATGAAATTAAAATATAATACATGAACTGTGTGCTAGGAATACCAACTAAAATAACAATACGCTTAAAATATATACATTCGCTACACATTTATGGAAGACTGGCAATTAAATTGCTTTACACAAACGATATCTACTCTAAATAGTATGTGTTACATGAAAAATTTTTCCCTTAACATATATATATATATATATATATATATATATATATATATATATATATATATATATATATATACATTTTAGCGAATTTCCAGAATGGAATTCAGCTATTACAGCCACTGTCATAACGCGACTTGAACCCGGGACTATGGCAGTAATTTGTTTTGAGGTCTCTAGAAACCGAAAATAATATTCACTAAAATTTATATAAATATATAAATATATAAATATATATATATATATATATATATATATATATATATATATATATATATATATATATATATATATATATATGTGTGTGTGTGTGTGTGTGTGTGTGTGTGTGTGTGTGTGTGTGTACTTTCCGCACGCAAATTGACAATAAAACACGCAAAATTTAATCAAAACACGCAAACCGGCCTCTTGATTTTTCATTTAATAAATATTTCATAATTATTTCTATAGAAACCACCAACAAAATAATTTAAACAATATCTAATTCAAAAAAAAGGCAAACACTCAAAAATATTCCTAGAGATACATAGAGAGACAACTTAAAAAATTGTTTAAAAAGTTAAATAGTCTTTAAAGAAAAAGATAACAGCAGTCATTTGTATTTATAAACTATATTTTGTCTTTATCTAATAAATGACAAGATATATTTGCTAAAGGAATGCTAACTTTGAGTCAGGAATAAACAAAAATACACCAAATCTTTAATGTCTTGTTGTCACACTCTTATCAATTGTTTATGTTGGAGTTGTTGTTGTCATAGATCACAGTTGTGTACAACATACTTGCTTCAAAAATAGGTACATAGTTTGCCATCCATTTATATCACTGAAAATATTATTTTAAAAAGTATTAAAAAATAGTAATAATAATGGAAAAAAGTATATGAAATTCGTAATAAAAAATAGTATATGCAACTTGTGCATGATTGTCGATTGCCCACTCGAGCGAATGAGCGCACTCACTACGATCATGCGCTCAACTTCGCTCTCGTGAGCAATCGACAACTTCCTGCACTTATTATATAATATACTATTTTTAAATTTCTGAATTTATGTTTGTACTATCTTCCTTTCTTCTTAAATTAAACAACAATGTCTGCGACAGTTTAAGGAACATTTTCAAAAAATGGTGCCACCGCAAGTAGTTAAATATATAAACTAATTCATAGTAAACTTAAAGGTTTACTTCATTTACTATTCAATAATCTAATCAAAAAGCTTACAATTCAAAAGTATTTCAAAATTTTCCATTATAATTGGGTAATCATTAGGGGACAATTTCCTTAATGACATAAAATAGTTTGTTTAAATATTAAATCAGTAATACCTCCTCTGATCCCTAAGCTCACGTGTTTTAACCACATGGTAGACAGGCGAGCTACCAATGTATTTATAACTTACTAATAAATTGGTAAATTACGAAATATTTTATATTTCAAATTTAATTTTACCAAACGATTTTTCAACACTTCCAATATATTATTATTTATATTTTGTACTACTTATCTTACAATTAGTATAAAAAATAAATCTACATACGCTCCTAATGTACCTACTTGCATTTATAATTGAAAAAAAGTTTCCTTAGTTAATATTCAAGAAAAACTTGTGATTATTGATTTTAATTAAAATGTAAAAGGATGTAGATTGCAGATTGTAAGTGTAAAGGATTAAGACATCCTGCAAATCTCGACTTATAGCCAACCATTCTCTACAAACATACGGCAAACAAACTTCTTTCAGTAGTAATAAAGTAGTAAAAATATAATGACTTCAGTTTTATCTATTATGCATGCAAAGCTTTTTAAGTGTCGCTCCTGCTCAATTTTTAATTTTATTTTTGTTAATTTTGTCTGTCAATTTTATTACAGAAATATAATATTTTTTTAGAACTTTCAATCTTTATTTAAATTTTTTTTTTTTGATAAAAGTCAAAATTACGATAGTAACTGGATTTTAAAAAAAAAATTCATTAAATGGAAACTAATTTGGACTCTTAAAATATTACGAATTATCCAATGTTTGAAATATCAAATGATTACAAGTACAGTAGACCCTCGTTCATTCAAACCTGGGATAATTCGAAACTCTCTATAATTCAAAGGTATCACGAATTCCCTACAAAAACTCTTTATATTTCGAACTAAAACAATACATTTTTATACAACTGATAATTCGAACGAAAAAAACATTGCTACGTAACAAAACGACGCGTTAATTCGAACTCATCGTCGTCAAACACTCGACAATTCAAAGTTGCAGAGAGGAAGAGACAGATGCTATGTTGTGCAGATGCCGCGAAAGGGGTACTTAGTATTTTTAACTAGCAACTAACTATACATTACGGTTCCATCAATATATATACTCATATTGATTTATATTTTTAGTCGAATTTTCTCGTCGAGAAACGAGAGCAGGGGCGCTATCCGTTTTCGGACCCGTAGAACACGAATATGTAGAAAAAAAATGTCTGATATATATATATATATATATATATATATATATATATATATATATATATATATATATATATATATATATATATATATATATATTCCCGCGACCTTTTAATTTGTGTAGGGCCCCCCTATGGAAGTTAAGAGATGAAATTTGGTAAATGGGACTCATTTTCGAGGCACCTCATACTATCAAAGTGGGGTCAAATTTTGGGCAAATTTTTGATCCGACCCAACTTTTAAGGGGGTGGTGGGGGGGGGGGGGGGGTAAGCAATAAAACATTTCCAAACCGGTTGGAAATAATGTTTCGGTCAATTATCTACAACATATCCAAAATTCAGCTTCCTAGGATGATTTGGTGGGAGTAGAGGGGGGAAAAACGATTTTCGCTGGATCTAACAGGCCCCCAGCCCCCCAGAATTAACGTAGAGGGTTGAAATTTGGTGTGTTGATAAAGTTCGTACCTAGGTTGTGCTTTTTGGAGGTTTCAATATTTTACCCCCACCCCTCTCATTTTTAAGCTACAATTTCATCCATTTTCGACGTTTTCGAAGTTTGTACCACTCGCACAGGTCACCCAAATAAACCTAGAGGGCTGAAATTTTGTATTCGGATTGAGTTAGTATTAAGCGGGTGCCTCTTGGGAGTCTCGACTTTCAAACCCTACCGCCACCATTTTTATACCCAAAAGAACATGATTTTTCTTGTTTTTTAACAGTTTCGTTCGGGTCAAAATCTCCCCAAATAAACCTAGATGGCTGAAATTTTGTGTACAGGTTAAGCTAATAGCCAGACACTGTTTTTTGGGGGTTTCAACTTTTAACCCTTACCCCCACGATTTTTACGCCAATATTTCCTTAATTTTTTTGCTTGTTTTCTAACACGTCTAGAGACTCTCTAAGGAAACCTAGAGGGCTGAAATTTTGTACGTGTATTCAGTTAGTATCCAGCTAGTACCTTTTAGGGAGTCCACATTACTTCCCCCCACTTCTTCCATTTTTACATCGGAATTGAATGCTATTGTTAAATGTGTTTTAAATGCATTACTTTTATTCTAAATACAAGTAGGCGAATAGTAATTTTAAAAAATTTAAAAAAAAGTGAATACAATTTTTTGACAAATGAAATACATACATATTAAGTAATTTAAAAATGTTATTAAAGTCACTGTTTATTTATAAATTAGGAATTTTGGATTTTTATGATTTATAAAATAGAAATTTTGGATTTTTTTGGAAAGAAAAAATATCTTCATAAAAGCCTTCCAGTTTACTATTTAAGTTCCTATTTTAATATTTAAAAATAAAACACAAAGGCAATTGGCGGATAAGCATGGATAGAAATTCCCTCGTACGAATTGTGTTGGCTTTTTCCCTGTTAACTGCTATCGGCACAAAATTGAAATTTACTGAGATTCAGCCCATAAAAACTTAAAACCTTTTTTTAAAGCCCCGATCAACCGGACACTCATCATCAGTTTTGAAACCACCAAAATTACAAATCGCTTGTGGACTTTCAATTATATTTCGCTTGTCGACACTCAATACCGAAGATGAAAGGAAAAATTCGACTTCCGTGATGAGGCTCCGCTGCTTAGGCGTTTTTTATTTATAAAATCGAAATTTTGGATTTTTTTGGAAAGAAAAAATATCTTCATAAAAGCCTTCCAGTTTACTATTTAAGTTCCTTTTTTAATATTTAAAAATAAAACACAAAGGCAATTGGCGGATAAGCATGGATAGAAATTCCCTCGTACGAATTGTGTTGGCTTTTTCCCTGTTAACTGCTCTCGGCACAAAATTGAAATTTATTGAGATTCAGCCCTTAAAAACTTAAAACCTTTTTTTAAAGCCCCGATCAACCGGACACTCATCATCAGTTTTGAAACCACCAAAATTACAAATCGCTTGTGGACTTTCAATTATATTTCGCTTGTAGACACTCAATACCGAAGATGAAAGGAAAAATTCGACTTCCGTGATGGGGCTCCGCTGCTCACGGCGTTTTTTTGATATTACTATTAGTTTATATTATTAATACTCATTAATTTTCATCATTAAAAGCTATTGGCGGACAAGCATGGGTAGAAATGCCCCCAACACGAATTGTGTTGGTTTTTTTTCTGCTAACTGCTTTCGATATAAGATTAAAATTTACTGAGTTTCAACCCTTAAAAACTCACTCTTTGGGGGTAAAAATTATTTTTTGAAAATCAAAAAAAATTTGTAACTTTTTAGTGGCTTGACGGATTTGGCTGAAATTTTTATATGTTTTAGATACCTCTAGAGTGTATCTCAGAAAAAATTACCAGCTTAAAAAAAATTATAACCCCCCCCAAAAAAATTGTTTAATTTTTCAATATTTTTTTTCATCAACTTGTAGCTATGGTACAATCACCAAAATTTTTTTTTGCAGGCTTCCTACTATGACCGATACAACATATAATTTTTTCAGATTTTTTCTCTGGGTGCGTCATAGTTAAAAAAAAAAAATTCCAAAAATATTTTTTTTTCGAGGTTATGTTCGTTGTACAATCACCAAAATATTTCTACAGGATCCTCACTATGATTGATAGAACATATAATTTTTCCAGAATTTTTTTCCGGGTGCATCATAGTTAAAAAAATTAAATGTCCGAGAATATTTTTTTAGAGATAGGTATAGGCTTCCGGGTACTCAATTGATTGGAAATCGTTTGCAAATTTTGAATATGTTCATAAAAACATTTGTGATTACTTAGTTTTCGAAAAAAAGAAAATGGTCGACTCAAATCTTCAAATTCCTCAATAAGCCAAACACTTATCATGAGTTTTTGAAACTACCAAAATGATGATTATTGCAAATGAGACTGAGAAATAATTTTTTAGTGATTACGTTCGCGGTATATTCACAAAAATATTTTTACATGTCTTTGATTCTATTTGATGCAACATGTTCTAACATATTATAGCAAGTTACATTTGATAGAACATATGATACAATATTATAGCTACATGGAGAGAAAATTCCTATAAAAATTACTGTGCTCATACTACAATCGACGTGTAACAGGCGAACATATCCAATTTTTGTACGGTAAAATTGGATATGTTCGCCTGTTACACGTCGATTGTAGTATGAGCACAGTAATTTTTATAGGAATTTTCTCTCCGTGTACATATAACAGTAAGTTCTTATTCAACAACCAAGATTAAGATACTACATAGAAGTTTACCCAAGTTTAGTAAAAAAAAGTATCTGTCGATATATTAAATATTATTCTTTATTAGTCTCATTTGCAGTAGATAATTGTTATTTTGATGGTTTCAAAGATTGAAGATAAGTGTTCGGCTGATCGAGGAATTTTAAGACCTGAGTCGACCATTTTCTTTTTTTTTCGAGAACTGCGGAATCACAAACGTTCTTATGAACATATTCAAAATTTGCAAACGATTTCCAATCGATTGAGTACCCGAAAGCCTATGCCTATCTCTAAAAAATATTCTCGGACAGTCAATTTTTTTAACTATGATGCACCCGGAAAAAAATTCTGGAAAAATTATATATTCTATCAATCATAGTGAGGAGCCTGTAGAAATATTTCAGTGATTTTACAACAAACAAAACCGAAAGCTGTTAACAGAAAAAAAACCAACAAAATTCGTGCGAGGGCATTTCTACCCATGCTTATCTGCCAATAGCCTTTTATATTATTAACATTAAAGAATATATGTTGCAATTAACTTCGCCCTGTTTTACTATAAGTAATAAGTATGTGTATACAAATAAAAATACCCCTGTCGCAGCACCTGCATAACATAGCGAATTTCCAAAGATTTGACACTAGCGGATCTCATATAACATCCATCTAAAATAGTTTAGCTCTCTAACAGTGAAAAAAAAAAACAGTAATACTGTTGATAATGCTAGTAAGTTACATTTCCCGAACGTTTTACTTATATCGAGTGAGTAATATCAAAGTTTGCGACAACCTGCATGAAAAATATTAGAAAAATTAAAAGAAAATTGTTTTAACAATTTTCTTTTAATTTTTCTGATATTTTTCATGCAGGTTGTGGCAAATTTTGATATTACTCATTCATTTTTACCTGCAGTTGGATTTTGATAATTTTACTTATATCCATGGAAACTAAAAAATAACAATGCGCTAAGTAAAATAGGTGCCCGGTAAGAGAATAGGAGTGCAGTAAGTGAAATTAGCTCAAAAATGATTGTAATTATTCATAGATATTGAAATTAAAAGTACAATTTGAACAATTAGGAAAATTAATCGATTAATATGAAAATTTTCACTAGTTTGCACATCATTATTATTATTGTTGCCATTGGTCTTCATATTTTATTGGCATTTCAAAAGGCTGTTCAGTCATTAAAATTTTCTGTGGTTTTCATAATCTTGCTTTCATTTTACGAGAATAAATTTGCAGCCAAAATTAAAATGCTTCATCAATTTCATTATTCTCACTAATATTATAGTTTAACAAACTATTTTCCTCAATTTTTTTTAATAGAAAATTCAAAAAAATATTCACGCCAATTAAATAAATTTTAATTTTTTATTTAAAAATATAGTTGTCAACTGTCACTACAAAGATTCGTATTATAGTTGCTATAAATATTTATAATATTTATTCATAGCATTCTTTGTGATAACATAGAAATATAAATTTCACCTATATTATTCGAATTTTATTTTTTATTTACTATATTTTTATTTTTTAATTATTTTAAATCGATCGTGCGAAAAATATTATACAATACACGATGCATTAAGTTCTTTTACTGATCCCGAAAATTGCAAAAACTCGACCCTGCGAGTCTCGTTTTCGCAACATTTTCTCGATCAGTAAAAGCGACTTACCGAACTTATATTGTAAAATACTATTTTTTACTCCTACTATTAAAAGTAATAGTAGCACTACACTCTCGTTGAGGCAACACGAGACGACGCGAGCACGAGAGTGTAGTTGATGCTCTCGTGTTACCTCGCCTCGCTTCGTCAAACCTTGCCACACCTTGTCAGCTCTCCTTCATTCTCCAACATTCTCGCGAGGTCGTCTCGACGAGACGTTCGTCGAGGTTTTGACGAGGCGGAACAACACGAGTATGTACCGTCTACACTCTCGCTTGCTCTCGTTTATATACTCAGTTATTCATACTGCTCATACGCGTTCGTATAGTTTGAAATGTCAATCATAGATGGACAAGATGGGTGATGTCGGTGACATGGATTCAAATAACTGCTGCTGCAGTTCTATGTACTGTTGAATACTATAATTTTCTTCATTATATTACACAAAAAAAGTTTAAAATAACGTTTTTGTAAATTTAAGGCATGATTTTAGGTTATGCAAAAAAAAATAATACCAGGCTATTATATTCTGATGATATCTATATACACAGATATGCAACATATTACGTTATTTTAAACTTTTTTTGTGTAATATACATGAAGAAAATTATAGTATTCAACAGTTATTTGAATCCATGTCACCGACATCACCCATCTTGCCCATCTATGATTGACATTTCAAACTACACGAACGCGTATGAGCAGTATGAATAACTGAGTATATAAACGAGAGCAAGCGAGAGTGTAGACGGTACATATTCGTGTTATCTCACCTTGTCAAAACCTCGACGAACGTCTCGTCGAGGCGACCTCGCGAGAATGTAGTGCACTATAACATTTTGCGCACGGGTAAACTATATGTAAAAATTAACAATTAACCACACCGCGAAATAATTTCCCACGACTTAACATAACAAAAAAGTAGACTGTTTTCTTGAATAACAATATACTATTTTGTACTTAAACTCTATTTTTGAAAATATACATACACTAGCTGTGACCCGTGGTTTCACCCACGTAAAATTATCTTAACTATTGGTCAAATGATCAATTTTAAATTAGATATTCGGAAATAATACCTGGCTCCGCTCGTCAAACGATTCTAAAGTAGCAATCTGCATATTTCAATAGCATGGCTAAATTCCGCACCTTTATGTAGCTAGATACCCGTATCAATAGGTAGTTTTAGGAGTATTTCCATGTTAAGCCTTGCTTGGGGCACCAAGATAGCAGGGGGCAAATTTTTATATCACAATTAATTTGGGGCTTATTTGATGGCCTTGACGGGCAATTCTGACCTCGAGGTTCATTCAAATTTGATATTCTAAAATTCTGAGCATAATTCTCGCCTAATAACCCTAAATTAACCGTATTCATATTTCCATAGCATATTTAATTTTCATAAAATATTTTCAAAATCCAACCGTTTAATCTTAATTCTATTAGATAGTGCTGGGGGTTAATTTTGATGTCACTTTACATTTAAATTAAATATTCTAAATTTCTTTATAAAATCAGTTTCTTCTAGTGTTTCGCTCCGTTCGTCCAATGATCTTAAAATAGATATATATGCATATAGCTGAGACCCGCGGTTTCACTTGCATAAAATTATCTGAATTATAGGTAAAATTTATATAGGTCAATTCAATCATATATTCCAAAATTCTGTGCAAAATCAATTATTTATGGCACTTGACCCTGCTCGCCCAATGACTCTAAAATGACTATCTTCATATTTTATTTGCATGGCTAATTTCCGCACCGTAAGAACTTAGTATAGTTACTATACCAACAGTCTTAGAATTGCTTCTATTTTAGGCCCTTCAAGGCACCAAGGCCCCAGGAAATCATTTTAACGTCAGTTTCATCTTTCACAGAGATCTCAACAGTACTTGAGTAAAAATTGTCAAATTTCTTCAGTTTTTAATTCGCTCTCTGTTTGATGTAACTGACGGACAATGTGACCACACGTCCATTTAAATTTGATATTTTGAAATTTTGTACAAAATCAGTTCCTTATGTGCTTCGCTTCGCTCGCTCGACGACACAAAAATATTATTCATATTTTCAAGTCATATTCATATTTTTATAGTACGTCTAATTTTCATAAAATTTTATCAAAATGAGTCAAGTGGTTTAATTAGAGTATAGAGTTGTTTAATTCGATAGCGCTGGATGATTCATTCCAACTTCACCTTAATTTCAAATCAAATATTCTGAATTGGCTATATTCATATTTCAATAACATGTCTAATTTCCATACCTTAAGATCTTATCGTAGGTAGTTAGATATGCATAGTGACAATTTCAAGAGAACTGTAATTTGTGAGACATTTTGAGATCCCAGGGTCTGGAGAATATTTCAGAATTCACATTAATTTATTCCGGAATCTCTGTAATATTTGAGAAAAATTTGGATAAGATCCGCTTGGTCGTTTATTTGGAGGGTTATTTGGGCCCGCAAAGCTTACGGGGGGGGGGGGGGTTTATCCTCATGTCGTTTTTCAGAAACTCAGTACTATTTGAGAAAAATTTTGTCAAGATTCGTTCAGCCATTTATTTTGGGTTTCTTTAGAGAGCCAAAAATTTGGTAACGATACGTCCAGTTGCTTACTTTAGGCTTTCTTGGGGGTTCTCAGGTCCTACAGGATAACTTCAACTTTGATCGTCTTTTTTTTGGATTCTTATACCAATTTTACCTATAGTTTTGTTATATCATTTTTTTGATACCTGCTACCGTTTTCTTGAAACTACTGAAGACAGATAAGTAAAGTCCATATTTCATTTTTAATATCAGGATGACCGAGCCCAGCCCGATGGAAATTTCATCTTTATGGAATTTACTGAGAAGAGCAGACACACATGCCAATTGATGATAACTGGACAGTCCAGTTGTCTATTTTCTTTAAAGGATACAAATAGTTTGAAATTTTTTAACCTAAGATTCCCAAATATTTTACTAATTTATCATAGGAGATGAAGGTTTAAAAATAATAATTCTACATTCTTCCGTAGAATAAACTGCTTCTTTATTTTCTCTTTTTTCCAAAAATTTTTCGGTATCTTTTATAGAGAAAATAAAGAAACAATTTATTCTACGGAAGAATGTTGAATTATTATTTTTAATCCTTCATCTTCTATGATAAATTAGTAAAATATTTGGTTACAAAATTTCAGATTATTACAATATCCCAATAAAACCATATTGGATACAAATAGTATTTTGCACAGTAAATAAGTAATTTCATAGTAGTCACAGGTAAAAATATTATTGATAGTATCTCTAGGAATATTTATTAATACTTATATACAAAAATCTCAAATTACAATTACTTAGCAACTATCTAAAATTTTTACGATTTTTTGATAAATTGGCCACAGACTGCTGTATTATTACAGTAATAAAAAATTAATATCTTACGGTTTTTCGTAAATTTCGACGGTTAGACAAAAAATTTTGCAAAACCCGTTCTTAGCGAGCGCCTACGACCCAATAGGGACCTACATGCCAAATTTCAAGTTTGTAGCTATTGTAGTTTTGGAGATTTCTATATAGATGAGTGAGTGAATGAGTGGTATTTCTCTTTTATATAATAGATTATGTTGGTTATTGATTTTTGTTTCCATAGTTTCAAAGTATGCATTGGCAAAAATTTGAACATCTTACAACTCACATAAATTAATAAAAAATTTAACTATTTAAATAAATATTAGTGTAAATTTTACGAAAAAAAATGTTCTCGTAGAAAATAGTATATTTAGAATAAGTGGGGAAAATGGCTTATTTCTCACTCATATGAATTGCTGCACTCGCCCTGCGGGCTCGCGCAACTCATATTCGTGAGAAATAAGCCATTTTCCCCACTTATTGTACAATATCTTATTGAGTGAAGTTTGAAGTAATGTGCAACAAAAAGTTTGAAGCAATGTGCAACAAAATTTATAAAAGCTTGAGCTTCAAACTTCACTCAAAAGTTATTTTATACATTTTAATTCATTGTTAAGCAAAATCTTGCTTTGAAAATTTATTTTTTTACTTAAATTTATTTTATACTTTTAGTTGGATCACAACTAATTAAAAAAAATAATTAAAGAAGTGATTTTTTTATCTATGTTTTAATCGGTTATTTTACCTTAATCAAACATAACTGTGGAAACTAAAATTTGCAACGTAAAATCAGTGGACAGTATTTGACAGCTTGAAATGTCAAAAAACTTACACAAGACTAAAAAGCAATAATTCTAGTTTTGAGGGAATTTAAGACAAAACAATATTGTTTTGTCATCAAAGTTATACATATATGCAAAAATTGATACCTCTAGCTCAATTAGAAGTCGGCTAAATTTTGATTGCAAGATTTGATCTAAACAATCAAACTAACATTGCAAGTTAAATAAAAGCTTTTAAAAAAGAATAGATTTTTGAAAATAATACAATAAGCCGGCTAAAAAAGAAAAATTACAAAATAGATTATATCGATAAAAGTAAATAATATTTCGTTATAGATTTAACAAACAGGCTGTATTTGTTCAAACTTGCCTGATCACTCGAAATTATATGGTTAGAGTCAATTTGTTAATTAATTTCTAGAGCTTCCAAAATGTACAGGTGTGAAAAAAATTTCGTGTTCCCTAGTTTAATATAATTTATATATTTATTTGTTTAAAATTTAAATGTCTCACAATAAAAATGTAACAAAAGATTTTGTATTCTGAATAAAAATTCGTTGCTTTTTCTTTTGAATAAAGACAATTATAAAATTAAGTACTCTCAGTATAATCGTATCGGAAGATCTCTGATACTGAAAATATGACAAACATTTTTATGATATCATACATACATACAATATATATATATATATATATATATATATATATATATATATATATATATATATATATATATATATATATATATATATATATTATAGTAAAAGATTGTGAGTATCTATGTAGATGCCCGTAATTTAATGGCATTGAAGTATCTTTTCGTGGTCGATATCTAATTGACAATCATCACTTAATTTGTCACTTCATCAAATGTTATGTTTTGATCGCGATAAAACTGTTTCGTTAATATTAGACTGAGAGCTATTTAGAGAGAGAAATTTTTTTAGAGATAAGTCGTAACATGCTAAGTACGATAACCACAATCTGGCAGGCATCAGCTCTGCACGTCATCAATCTTTGTATTTTTTAAAGTGTAAATAAAACTTAAAAAAAAAGGTTGTCCCTGTAAGCTTGAAATTTTATTACAATTTAGTTCATACATAATAGTAAAGTACAGAAAAAAAGTGACAGACGATTTCGGTGAGCACAAGTACCTGACAGATGAATCGAAAGTTGTACAAAATATGCGTTAAAATAAACTTGGTTCTGTAAAGTTGAAATTCACGTACAGGGTGTAAAACAAATAACTTTCGTCCTTTTATGGGGTGACTTATAGCACCCTGTAGACACTAAAACCGCAGGAATTTTTTCGGAATTAACAGTCGCGTCACCTCTCAAAAGGATAAGAGTTATTTCCTTTACACCCAGTATATAATATATACACAGATACATATATACATATATATATATATATATATATATATATATATATATATATGTATATATATATATATATATATATATATGTATGTGTATATATATATATATATATATATATATATATATATATATATATATATATATATATATATATATATATATATATATTATATACAGAGTGTAAAGGAAATACACCCTGCGACTGTTAATTCCGAAAAAATTCCTGCGGTTTTAGTGTCTACAGGCTGCTATGAGTCATCCCACAAAAGGGCGAAAGTAATTTGTTTTACACCCTGTATATGTTCGAGTAAGCGACTTAGAAAGAGTGGGTACAATGACAGACAGCTTTGGCTAGCATAAGTCGTTGACAGGCGAGAAGAAAGATGCTCTATAAAAGCCTTGGATTTTTTAAAGTTTAAATTTCAATTGTAAGCTTCAAATTTTACCACACTTTAGTTCATTCATAGTAAAGTAGAGAAAAAAACTATATATGCTTTTAATTTAATTTTCTTCAACATCATCTGACACGTCAATACTAATTTCTTCTTCATTATTAATTTCGTCCTGTGAAAGGAACAAAGTTGTGATACATTAATAATATCGTTACCTATCGGATCTTGCGCCCAATTATTAACCCGGAGGGTTCAGTAGCTCTTGGACTATATTGTACTACTCAAAAGATTTTTATCTTTATGTAATATAGCTAAATTCTCTTAATGCGGTGGACAGGTACCGCATAAAATAATCGTACAAAAAAAAAAAATATTCAAAAACTTCATAAATAGCTATAAAATGTATTGTTCGGTCCAGATTGTTTTTAAGCGGTGCGGTGGATCGGAACCGCAAAAAAAAGTTTCATAGAAAGGACAACTCAAAACGCTCTAAATTTTTCACTAAACACGATTTTCTTAAAAGTTGTTCTTTTAAACAATATAAAGCATTAATTTAAACATTAGAACATTTTATTTCATAATATTAGGTATGAAAATTGTGATAAATACATCTACAAGAAAATGATGCAAATATTTTTATGCAATAAGTATACTGACTAAATGCTTAAAAACCATCAAAAATTATTTTATCAAAGTAAATGATTATAAAAATAAGGTTTAAATTTCTTACTTTCTCTTGCTTTTGATTCACATTATGCACCTTAATGGCGATTTTTTTAAAAACCGCATAAAAAAGTCGCACAAAAAATACCGCATAAAAATTGATTCTCAGCTGTATAAAGAAAAGTATGCATATTATATGTAACTGTAAATTCTTAGAATTCTAGTCTCCAGTCCTTAAATTCTTGAAATTTAATATTTAAGGATTTAAGGCTTTCCAGCGCTTCGATCATTGTACTATGTTGTTTACAAAATGAAAAAACATTTTGAAATATTCCAGTAAAAACTTACAAAAATCAGCAATACTCTTGTTGAACACTATAATTTATTTTTCTATCAAAAATCAATTTTATTTTAACTAAACATATTATATGTTAAACTGTCAAGCAGAGCAAACTACTTGCTACAAACGGAAAACTAAAAAAACTGGAAGAATATTGCAAAAGCTGTTTAAAATTGTCATTTCTTTTAATACTACCAGAATAGGAAAAACTTCAAGTCCAAATTCCAAGCAGTTTTCAAAAAAAACTTACCTACAAATTCCAATCAATATCGCCCCGAAAGTCCATAATCCCAAAATTTAAAAAAATGACTTCCGTAAGTAGATAACGTCACTTCAAAAAATATTCACTAATCCAACAGATAAAAAGAACAATATTAGACAAATATTTTATTTCTGTTTCAGTCACTCAAAGTTGATTAATCTAAATTAAATTAATATTAATAAGACAACGTGCGATCAGGTTAATGTTATGTTTGATGATTTTATTAAAATCAATATATTATAATATCATGATCTATTTCACGTCTCTTTAAACGTTGAATGTCAGTCAGTTGAACAACGACGTAGAGCAGTAACTTAATGGATATGACCGCCAGATGAAAAAAAAATTTATCTATCCGTATAATATGTGTACATGTGAATAATGCCTAACGTATAATATGCTGTATATGGATTTAATGGTGTAACACTACTGTACAAAATAATTCAGAAGTGTGTCCATGAGTCGATTATTATATATTAATTTACAAAATATGTAGTAAACTTGCAAAACCATTTTTAGTATCCTAGTTTTAGTAGCAACATTGTGTCAGAATGACTTAAAACAAGTCGTCAAGTGTAAGTTGTACTAGCGCATATAGTGTTCGTGTTCCGTACTATATCAGCTATTGTTATAGGTTTGATGTAATAGCAGATTACGGTAAACAAAATATTTTTCTTGACGAAAAAATTTTATTCCTGATATAAATTATAATTCTTGATTTACGCTTACCAATAAGAGATAGAGATATTTATTAAATGTATCAACGCGCATGAGCGTCACCTGTCTTTCTGGCTTCTTCTAGCTTCGAGCACACATAAATTTATGTTAGAATAGTAGTTGGATGTGGTTAAACGCAATTTACTATGTACCTACGTGTTTTTTCAACTACCACTAATGATTAATTAATACGAAGCTCATGTAAACAAGACCACAGACTTTACTTTTAAGTAAAGGTAGTTTAGCTTTTGAAGTAAATATGAAGAGACATGGAGATTCCCTAGTAACGGCAATTTTTTAGTCAATTTGATATAAGTCAAATTAACTAAAAGTGATGTGACGTCAACAAACAAATACAACAAATAAAGCAAAATTGGACTTTTGCCTAGTTTTCTGTCTCTTATCTTTTTTGTAATTCTTATATTAGAGTAACTATAGTAACCTAATTTTTATATTAACTTGTACGTCTAATTTTAACTGCCTTGGAAGACGCCTCCACATGAAAAATGCCTAGAGACCTTTGAACGGCAAATCCAGTCTTACAAGCAAAGGTATCCGACTGTATCTCTCAAAAATTTTTGAAACTGTGGTGGATTGTAGATCTTACTAAAAGTAAGCACGAACCATATTTCGTTCGTGCCCATAAGTGGTTTAAGGGGGTGAAATTCACCCCTGAAAATTTGAGTTTTTTTAAATTTTCTTAAATATCTTCGAAATGGCAAGAGCTTTGGTAAGGAAACTATATATAGTTGTTAATGGCACCTTAAGATCTTTATTATAATACCAAAATTAAAGTTATAAAATCATTGGGGTTTCATCCCCCACCCCACTCCTAATTTTATCAGATATATTTTGGTAAAAAAGGAAGCTGTTATGTGTAAATAAAATAATTTTTAATTAAGATATTTTACATCACACAAGTTTATTTATTTTTGCGTAAATACAGCCTTTGCTAATATTAACTTGAGAAAAATTTTAACATTTTAATAATGAGCAAAAATATAGCCAAAAAATCTCGTATTTTAGTAATGAATTGTTACAAACTTAAGATATACTCTAAAGTACATAGTTTAGAAATAAAAAATTCACTGCACCAACCCCCACCCCCCACCCATGCTTTACTAATATCCATACAAATCTTGTTTATTTATTTACTTATTTATTTATTTTTATTTATCGATACAATTTTCAATATTTTAAGGTTTGTAATCTACACAATAATGATATTGTTCATAAAAATATTCAAAACAAAAATATTGTCCACACCAGGTACATCTAGCGGGGTTACTTGAACAAATTTTGAAAACGAGGCGACGAAAACTGATTGTGAGCTAGAGAATATTGTTACGGCGGTGAAAATCAATATCATACTCATTTAGAATTACATTATTCGAAAATACCCTGATAAATTGTTTCCAGAGTCGAAATCCATAGATATGCAGAGGTTAAAATATTGAAAATTGAATAGATAAATAAAAATAAATATAAGTAAATAAAGGGGTGGGGGTAGGGGATGAAACCCCAATAATTTTATAACTTTAATTTTGGTATCATAATAAAGATCTTAAGGTGCCATTTGCAAATATATATAGTTTCCCTACCAAAGCTCTTACCATTTCCAGAATATTTAAGAAAATTTAAAAAAAAACTCAAATTATCAGGGCTGAATTTCACCCTCTTAAACCGCTTATGGGCACGAACGAAATATGGCTCGTGATTACTTTTAGTAAGATCTACAATCCACCAAAGTTTCAAAAATTTTTGAAAGATACAGTTGGATACCTTTCCTTGTTAATGCCGGGCCAAGTTCTTGTCCCATATACCCGCTGTAACAGCTGATTTTTCCTTACAGAAATCCATTAGAATACGGAAGAAAGGTTAACACTGTGGTTTTAGAAATGCCAGAATAATTTACATCTTCATTTTTTACGAAAATTTTGAAATGTGGAAACAAGCGAGACTGACCTAAATTTTGGTGAAGAAACTTAAATTCCACAGACAAAAACTTAAATATTTGTTTTACGAATATAACCATTTAAAACATAAATAAACCTCACCAAAGGCTCCATTTCATATAAAAATATTCTTTAGATATAAAAAGAAATTATATGAACAAAGGTACAACGAGGTTCTTACAAAAAACAATGGTTTCCTTATAAGTAATTGGACCCGCTAAAGCCAGGAGAACTAAAGAATATAAAGATCAATGAAGCATTTGATTTTTGATCCTTAGAGAGACGAATTCTAGAATGATGATTTTATTTGCTTTACTTTTGATGTTATCTAAAATTAGCGACTAATTTTACCATAATTTTTACACTCTTTTTCACACCGTAGTGTACTTACTACACACATATCAGTTAGTATGTTATGCTACGTCATGGCAATGTGCTATCTATGTATATTCTATTCTACCTCCTGCATATCTGATCTCCTGTATGTTTTTGATTTCCATTCATTACATTTATTAATAAATCATATCTGTGTATATTGTACACAAAATAATAGGCAAGCAGTTGTCAGTATATGTACGTAATGATAACAACCACAAATGGGTCTGCATAGGAATAAAGCCATTAAGCAATTATTTTGTGTTTTAAATAAAAAGCCTCACCATAGAGACAATCTTCACTTATCATTTATTTGTATCTTTTAAACATTAATATGCGCACATAAAAAAAAATATGGGATGTTTGCTCAAAAATTTTCCTTAGGATATTGTCCCAAAAACCTTAAATTTTAGTGTTAATACGTGAACTCGTTAACGATTTTATTAGAAAATACCCCTATCACAGCATAACATAGCAAATTTCAAGTAATAAAAATTATTTTTTCTCAAAAATCCGCATACATAAAATAATGGTTCAAAATGTATCTTTTGTGACTGTCACGGTGTAAAAAAAATTTCGAAAACCTTTTGAATTGACTGTAATAGCTGAATTTTCCATTCAGAAATTTTCTGAAAAAATATTTAAAAATAATATACTTCCTTTAGGTATTAAAAAAAAAATACAATCTGTGTTTTTTCCCATGACTTTTTAATAGCAACCTCATTTTGAAGCTCAATATTTCGTAAACAGCACTAAAAACTTAAAAATCGTAAAAGGAGTCTTAAGTTTACTTTAACAGCCCTTTTTAAAAACATCCAACACAATACAATATGTGAGAAAAAAATTTTATTTTCACTTTCCACTTACAACGAGATGCACGCAAACTGAAATTCGGGACTTTGATGAAACTTCGCTGGTGTGTAGAATAGGTAAAAATAAGGGACCCGTATTTTTTTTTATCGGCCATCTTCCATGTTTACGGGGTGAAACCAGACCCTAAATTTGGGGGTTCAAATCATATTTCTGAAGATATCTCAAAACTATAAGAAATAGAGGAAAACTTTAAATTGACGAAATGTTACTCTCTGAAAGACCTATTCACCCGTATAGGTTAAACCACGACCGGATTCATGGGAGGGGCTGCAAGGGTGAAAATGGGGGTAAATTTTCTTGAACTGCCTGAATGACTCAATGTATTAAATTTTTGCCATCATAAATAGAAAGAGCATCAAAAATTAGGATACGTATTTTTGTGTTTTTCCGAAATATGTATCCAAGCCATATAAGGAAGAAAAAAATATGGTAGATTCTATTGCATTATTATTGATTGCAAATAAGTTCTATACTTTTTTATTTTTATGCTTATTTTCATCATGAAAATGTAAATTTTTTATTTCCGATAATGATTCATATACTTTTCAGTACTTACTTAACTGATAATTTAGCCATGTGTACATTTGTTTATTCATATTCGATATTTTTTTATACCTATTTCTGCGAAAGTTAAAGTTCTCTGGTGTGCTTGTGCTAATGAATACTCGACAAGAAGCAATAATCTCTTTCACTCAGTGTTCAAGTGCTTTGTAATAAATTTGGCAATTTTTGGGAAATGGGGTTGACACCTATAAAACATACAAAAAGAATGAGAAAAATACACACACCGGCATAATTAGCGGAACATAAAAAAAATATAAAAACCTATTTATTAAACAAAGTTGGCTGTTTTTTCTTTTTCATTTTCACTTAAAATAATAATGAAGTAATGAATAAATTGACTTTTCATAGAATTGTTCTTATTTATTATTGATGCAAATCCTTTTAAGAGGTCTGTCACTTTCGAACTTAAATGCCGCTTCTTCTCAATGTGGTCGAGCTTCAGACTGCCGTAATTAAAGAAGGGCAAAGATTGCCTCAGGAGACTATAGATAACATCATTCTGAGTATAGCAAGACGAATGGAAGCTTTGACAAGAGCACGAGAGGAAGCACGCGGTATTTAAACGCTATGTTTCATTTTCTATTTGTTAAATAATCTTTAACTTAAATGATTCTTAGAAGACATAAGATTCCAAAAATTTGGCATTTCATATGGTTAATTGCTTTTGCTAACGAAAATAAAGGTATATCGACTTGTGAGCATGTAATTTTAAGTGAATGATTAAATAAGACTAATAGTTTCTTAAAATTAAATAGTTTGTTTGATTTTTAGAGATATTTTGTATGTTCCGCTAATTATGCCGGTGTGTGTAGTTTGAATGTTGAGAAACAAATAAACCGCGTTTATTTGATTAAAAACGAATTTGTAAGAAGATAAAGGCAGTTGCTGAACGGAAGGTTATTGCTTCTGGTTGAACATTCATTAACACTTGCAGACCAGAGAACTTTGGTAGAAATAGGTATAAAAAATATTGAATATGAGTAACCAAATATACATATAGCTAAATTACCAATTAGCAGGATACAAATAGATTGGAAGCTTTTCAGGTGCTGTCTGGAAATTAAACTAGCTGGAGGGACAGAGAATACGGCAACAGTAGACAGATGTACTGGACTAATAAAGGATGCGATAAAGTTCTGCTCACCGGGGCGCAATGCTACCAGCCGGATAAGAAAACCGCTTTGGTGGAATGATGCAATAGACCACGCTAGAAAAGAATGCAATAGAATCCGAAAGAAGCTTACTAGGGTTAGGCGGAGGATGGGAGGAGATTTCAATTCAGAGGAGGTAGAAGCCATGCATAGGGATGCATGGCTTCTTGAAATAATGAATATGGAGATGAAAGCCCGAAGGTTTCCGGATCAGTGGAAGGTGTCAAGGCTGATCTTGATACCGAAACCCAATAAACCACTAGATGGCGATGCGGCTTTCAGACAACTATGTTTATTAAACACCTTGGGAAAACTGTATGAAGGGCTTATAAGGCAGCGTATTGAGGAGGAGCTAGACCAAGGCGTAGGGCTATAGGCAAAACAGTATGGATTTAGGGGCCGCTCAACACTACACGCAGTAAGTAAAATGCTTGAAATTGCGAGACAAACGGATAGAAGGGGGTGCGTCCTGATCCCTTTGGACGTCAGAAATGCCTTCATAGATTAATAATATCTAAGCTAAGAGAAAAGGGCATATCTAAATACTTGATCTTATAGTGGGGGATTACCTACAGAATAGAAGGCTGCAGGTTAGTAGAGAGGAGTGGTTGGATGTAGTAGCAGGAGTACTGTTTTACGACCACTTCTGTGGAATATTTCCTATGACGGAGTGCTTGAATTGGACCTTGTAGAAGACGTAGAGTGTGTGGACTATGCAGACGACTTGTCACTGGTAGTTCGAGCAAACAATGAGGAGCGACTCAGATATGCTGGTAATGAAAGTGTGAGGGTAGATGTGTGGTTGACGGCAAATGGTTTGCAACTAGCACCTAAAAGGACTGAAGCTGTTATACTGGGAGGCCCCAGGAATCGTGTAAAAATTAATTTTTGTATTAGGCAAGAAGTGATTACCCCGGTTCGGCATATTAAATACTTGGACATTACGACTGACGATCGTTTAGCCTTTACGGACATATCAAGAAGACCTGTGTGAAAGCGGAAAAAACTGTGGCCGCGATAACAAGATTGCTACCAAACCTCGGAGGTGTGTCCAGGCAAAGGAGGGCGGTGCTGGCGGGGGTGGTGCATTCTGTAATCTTATACGGCGCACCAATATGGGCATCAATATTGCATTACTCCAAGTATAGAAAAATGTTGGAGAGCGTGCAAAGGAAGGTCATGATCAGGATTGCTTGAAACGGGTCAATGGACAAAACACTTGATCCCAGACGTCCGTAAGTGGTATAGGTGTTGCCATAGGAATATTAACTATTATGTCACACAGGCTCTTACCGGACATGGCTCTTTTCGGTCTTTCACGCACCGAATAGGAAGAGCAGATAGTGACAGGTGGGTATATTGAGACATGGTTTATACCCGGAACATACACTGTACGAATGTGAGCGCTGGGAAGTTGTTAGGCAGAAAGCTAATACTGAACTAGGATACCAACTAACAAGGAGAGGGCTGGGCTAAAATCCATCCTTCACGTCCACGGCGTGCCCGGCGGGCGCTAGCTTCGGCTAGCTGGCAGACGAGGCTCTGGTTTGTTAATAAATAGGACAATCACAAAATCTTTTTTTAGCACATAAGTTTTGTTATTGTTTGTGTTCTATATTTGTGTTTTTCGGCCGCTGGGGGCCCTCGGGTTCCCAAAAGTGTTGTTAGTTCCCGTTACATCATTGAATGGCTTTGGATTTTCGGGGTGCAACGGGCTGTCTGTGTTATGTGAGCTGTGATATTGTATCTGTGATATTTCGTTGTTGCTTCTGTTGTTATTGTTGTTTTGTTGTTTGTTTTTTATTTTCTTACTAGCGGAGGCCACTAGTGCCTCCAATAGTGTTGTTATAACTCCATTGTACTGGTGGGTGGTTCCAGGCCCCCATGAGTACAATGGAATTCTGTGATATTATCTGTGATATTTCTTTCTGTTTTTTTTTTTTCTTTATGTTCTTTTGTGATACTGTACTGTGATATTTATTTCTTTTTTTTGAGTTTGTCTAGTCAGGTTCCTCCACCCCGAGACCCTTTACACCTCGGGGGGAGCTTCATCGTTGGTTTTCAGTCCTTGGTGCCCGGACGTTCTGGTTAGTACTTAGCGTACCGCCACCAAGGACTTTCCGCTCTTTATTAGGCCCTGGGATGGCAGGGCTCATCGGTGAATTTTATTATGTGTATGTTTGTCCATTGTCTAGTGCATTTATGTGTCCCTGTCTTTACGTGTTGTTTTTATCTATATCGTGTGTGGCGGCGCATGTCCTCAGTTGGCGATGCCGCCGGATGCTGCTGACTGCGCCATCCACCGGCAGCAGTATCCCAATAAAATTTAAAAAAAAAAAAAAAAAAAAAAAAAAAAAAAAACAAGGAGAGGGCACGACCTCGGAAATTGACTTCGGGATGGGATTTCGCAGGATTATAGTCCCTTAGAAGATTAATCAATTGTGAAAATATAAAGACCCATTGGCCAGTCAATTTCTAGAAAAACGCTTTTAAAATTCTAGCTTCATTTACTGTATGTTTATATATGAGATATTTGAATTTCGAATCAACAGTTACCGTAGCTCAGTCGGTAGCGGGGTATCTGTATGGTAAGCTGTCATAGTGACAACGAGGGCACGGGTGCGATTCCGACTTCAAGAAGTAATTTTTTTTTTATTTTGTTAATTAAATATTAAAATTAATAAATTTCAAAAATAAATAATTATTTCTAACAATAAATATCATAAATTAAAATGTAATTGTAAAATATTTGTGTGCTTGTAATAAGGGGCTATTCAGTAGATTTACCGTTAGGCGTTACCTTCAGGTATTTTTACAGTCAGATCAAAATTTGTACCCTAGTCACAATGAAAAGTTTGTAGCAATTAAAATTTACTGTTAATTATTTATGTTAAAGGGAATCCAAAATCGTTTCAAATGATAATGTTGGTGTACAAAATCATCATTTATCAACTGTGCAAGATGTGAAAATATTTTCTGTTTTGAATGTTTTTATAAAAATTATCATTCCGGTACTTGCATATAATTATAAGTAAATTTATAATAAATAAAATTCTTAATTTTTTTAATTAAAAAATGGTTTTGATAGTTTTATTATTTACATACCTATGTAAGAAAAGTCAGATACTTATTAAAAAATTATTAAGTAAATGGTTACGAATTAAGAAAAAATACAATTACATTTTAATTTATGATATTTATTGTTAGAAGTAATTATTTATTTTTGAAATTTATTAATTTTAATATTTAATTAACAAAATAAAATAAAAAATTACTTCTTGAAGTCGGAATCGAACACGTGCCCTCGCTGCCACTATGACAGCTTACCATAGAGATACCCCGCTACCGACTGAGCTACGGTAACTGTTGATTCGAAATTCAAATATCTCATATATAAACATACAGTAAATGAAGCTAGAATTTTAGAAGCGTGTTTCTCGAAATTGACTGGCCAATGGGTCTTTATATTTTCACATTTGATTAATCTTCTAAGGGACTATAATCCTGCGAAATCCCATCCCAAAGTCAATTTCCGAGGTCGTGCCCTCTCCTTGTAAGAGTGGAGAATACCATGGAGACTATGATTAGAAACTGGGAAGGTTGGGGGATGGTCACTAATATGTTGGGTGTGATTATGGGCACAAAGGAGATGGAGGAAAGAGCAAGACAAGGACTGGGATCGAATAGCTCCCTATTGTTATTTCATTCTATCCTTATTTTGGGTTGGATATTTTACTGTCCAGTGCAAATCTTTGGTTGTTTTTGTTTTTCTTTATTGTTGAGTTTTGTTTTGTTGTTCCCTTGTTGTTGAGTTTTAGTTTTGCTTATTATTTGCTTATGTTATTTATTAATTGATAACTTTTTTCTCCCTTTACGAACTTTGTTTATTTTTTCGACTTGTATTTACCTCTGGGTGCTAATATGTGTTTACTATGCCTTATGTCCGTGATGATATGATCTCTTGATTAATTCCGCGACTATTAGAGGAATTAGTGGGAGTTTTTTAGTTGGTAAAAGCACAACTCGCTTTGCGAAAAAGACCCGTCAAACGTATTGCTGAATATTTTCTTTCCACGCCAAAAAAAAATTTAAAAAAATTACCAATTAAGTAAGTACTGAAAAATACATGAATCATTATCGGAAAGTAAAAAATTTATATTTTCATGATGATAATAAACATAAAACAAAAAAAAATATAAAACGTATTTGCAATCAATAATAATGCAATATAATCTGTCTAATTTTTTTCTTCCTTATAATGGCTTGGATACCACACATATTTCGGAAAAACGCAAAAACAAGTGTCCCCTAATTTTTGGCGCTCTTTCTATTTATGATGGCACCTCTTTAGAGAGAGTGCAATATTTTACATTTTTAGGCATTACTTTCGCTAGTTCAGGAAAATTCTTACAATGTTTTAAAGAACAAAAATCTAAAGCGCCAAAAGCATCTGGGAAAATCAAATCTATATTAGCATCAGGCACGTCTGATTCGTGGAATACGAAATGCAAATTATTTACATCAACCGTACAGTCAACTCTTCTATATGGGTCCGAAGTGTAGGCATGTGATTATGTGAAATTGATTGAGAAAGTACAAACTAAATTTCTGAAAAGCATTTTGAATTTGCCACTGTGTACTCCAGATTATGTGGTAAAATTGGAAACCCACTCTACATATTTATCAGTTCATGTACTAAAAAGGACATTACATTTTTGGTGCCATTTATTAAATTTGCCAAACTATAGACTGCCGAAAATTTGTCTAAATCGTTTGTATCAATTATATACCGAGAGTGCCAACGAAGAATTATCTAATTGGATTAAATATTTAAAAAAAAACACTCTAGAGAGTCTACACTTTCTAGAATTATGGGAAAAACAGGATCCTTATGCTATACAACTGGCTGAGAAAGAATTACTTACGAAATATGAAATGCAACTAAAACAAGTAAAACTGATAAACTTGAAGATCAACTGATAATGACCAGAACAAAAACAAGTGGATCTTACTCACGAACTTTTTAAAGATTCGCTTTTTATGTCGAAGATTTTTTAAATTGTTCAAACTTGTATAAATATAATTAAAAATGCATTAAAAAATTGATGGCTTTTTAGATAGATTCATTGAACAACGCCAGCGTTTTAAATGTTGTGTTTTTTTTCGTCGGCGATTCCAGATATCTATTATCGTATCAGCCAATATTAATAGATCAAATTTTTGAACATCCTATATCAAAATAATCAAGTGCTGGAACTAACAGTATAGTGGACAACCAAAACCTCATAGTGTCTACAAACAAAATTGATTGTAACTGAGATTGCTCTGCTCTGCTGCTCTATTGACAAATTTATTGTTTCTATCATATCGCATGACAATCGACCAATCATTTGATTAATGTACAAATTATTCATTCAAACTAGTTGACATCGTTGGTATTTCTGTATGTATGTATGTATGTTGGTACTGCTAGTACTAAATAAATACTATATATGCAAGCTATCCCTAATAAAACTTCCAGCATGACGATCTCCTAATTCGTAAGAAACTCATATTCGGTTAAATTAGGTGAACTATTCAGAAACATTAGGCGAATAAGATTACTATCTTCAAACTTACATTTTATGTAATTTAGAACTACAGCTCAAAAACTCAAAATTTCAGATTTTTTTTATTTTCTGTAACTTCTTTCCAGTAAGAGTTATGGTATATGGCTTACTTATAATTATGTATATTCCTAAACATTTATGTAAAACTAGCATTTACCCGTGGCTTCGGCCGCGTGGCAGTAATAGGACTAAGCGGGTTTTAGCACGTACTACGTCCTCAGAATTATGGGCACATCTTGATCCAAGGGATGTCTCTACTTTTAACATGGCAGTGTACGACAATATTCAGTACACTACCGCGTCAAAAGTATGGACACATCTTCACTCAAGGTGTACCCATACTTTTGACGACGTAGTGTGTGCTGGAACCCGCTCAGCCCTTCCACTCGTGGCTTTTGAAATTATGACATCTAATTCAAACGTATAAAATGTACTTTCATTTTCGCACAGCAATTTTCCCACAAAAATAAAATGTTTTCTTCGGATAAAAAGTGGACTATAACATTTTTTTAAGAATATGCAAAGTTCGAATGAAGTCAGTGATCCTTTTTTATCGTTTTAAATATATTTTCCCACGGGAATCAGACTTCTCACAGGATTCAGATACATTTTCGGGGTAGAGAGTAGTCTGGGTCCCTTTCTATCCCCTGCTGTAAACAATATGCAATGTTAAAAATCAATGTTCCATTTTTTAACAGTCAGTTACCATTATTTTATTGTTTCATTTTAAATACATTTTCCCTCGAGAATCAGATACTTTCTCGGTGTAAAAACCTATGTTTATCGCTGTATATCCTTCTATCTGCTAACAAACAGAGTTCGAACAAACTCTAAGAATTTTTTCTTGTTTCATTTAAAATATATTTTTCCATAGAAATGAGATTTCCCACAGGAATGAGGTGTTTTCCTAGGGTAAAAGTCCCCTATTTTCTTTTCCAACCCTCTGTTAACAATATTCGAAGTTTACAAACCAATAATCCGCTTCTTAATAGTCAACTGTCATACTTGTCATAGATTTTCCCTCGGGAACGAAATATTTTCCCGGGTTAAAAGATGGTTAAATACAACCCTTCTCCGTCCCCCAAGCTATGTCTGTGCAAAGTTTTAAGTTGACTGGTTAAGTCGTTGAAGCGTAAAAGCAAATCAAACAAACAAACACTCAATTTCGCATTTATAATATTAGTTAGGATAAGGATTAGGATTTACATGTTAAACAATGAATTTTAACAATTTTAAAATCATCAACATACTTATATAATATATAAGGAATTATTCTGCCTACTTCAAAATATGGGTATTTACCTTGTCATGGTATGCCCCAAATTTTGTGTCAATATCTCAAAACGTTTTTTAAATATTTAAAAAAATATTAAAAAATACTAGAAACTAAACATCCTGTATCTTGGAAACTAAGCGTTTTCGGAGCTGGGTTTATATGAACTTTCTTACCTAAAGGAACCTCAGCAATCACCTATTAAAATCTTTCGCACTTATTCACTAACACGCTGTATAAATAGATTTAAATATTTTGGAATTTTTCCGTGACTCTCTGTTTAGAAGGGATGATCCCAAACTATTTTTTATGAAACATAGAGTCGATTTTAGTACAATTAAATGACTTTCTCTCTCCTTTCTATAAATATATCACATATCCTTTCTTGGAAAATAATCTTAAAAATTTAAAAAAGATCGTTTCAGTCGAGAAAAAAACAATTTACATAATATCTATCCAATTAAAGTATGAAATTTAATGTCATACAATAATTTACTAAAAGGAAGTTGTGTTAATTTTCTAAATTTTGTTCAATTTGAACAATAAAAAAGTCGAAACCAGATAATCTCAATTTGTTTTCAAGCTTTTAGTCTTTTTAATGACAACGGGCGCAAGCTCAGCCTAAACTTTGAAACGGTTTTTGGAGTAATTTTACAAAATAGGTATAACATATGGGGTATCGGTAGAAAAAGGAGAAATAATGGCTTTTAAATGTTACAAAATCTATATCACGTTCCATAGGAAAAAAATGTTCGGGATCGTAACTCGAAAATGGATTTTAAAAAAATAATAATACATGGAATTTTATAAGTTTGCAAGAAACGGTTTTAAACTATGTTTAAACGGAAAAACTATGTTTTTTGAAACGGTTGATACGATATCTCAAATTCTAGTGGACCGATTGAAATTTACAGAGGTTCTTAATATATTCAAAATTAGTTTGACGAGAGGTTTTTTGAAAAAATTTTTTTTACTATTTTTAAAAAAATTTTCAAAACTGAAAAAACGATGGGAAAAAACATTTTTTTTCTCACATGGACGCTATTCTGCCAAAAATATTTTTTTTTTTCAAATCGCTCCCGTCAAACGAAAATGATATCCTTACTCTTTAAGATTTCACTAAAATTTTGTGTTTCAGATCAGCCAGAGGATCGGAATCATATCAACCAAGGGGCAGCTTTTTTTTGGAGTCCCTACTTTGCCAGCCTGTATACTTTTTTTAATTTTGACTTTTTTTTTGCTTTTCAAATATTAATAAAATATTGATAAAAAAAACGATAGTAAAAATGTTTAAGGTTTTTTAATTATTATGCACGGAAAAACATCTAAAATTTGGCCATCTAGACCGAAATACCCCCTTAACCGAAACTGTATTTCTCAACATTTAAGAGATCCGCATGCCTAAAATTTTATTAGAGACACTATGTGTAATCTACTAATAAATATTATCACCCAAAAAGTATATTTTTGATTAGTACAGGGGAGACTAGGGCTAAATAGTAATTTTTTAACAAATTTTTTTTTTTGAGGCACTAAATCCTGAAACATTTATATATGAACACAATTATCCTGTAGAGAAATTATTCCTCAACAATTTTTCATGATGAAGTTTGTGATATTTCCACGAAAAATGCATGTTTTTTCCTTTTTTCTGAACTTAAATTTTTTTACCATTTAGCCCCATGGTATGGACTAAATGTTAAATGGGTGAAACTGAGTATTTCAACATATTTCTAGCCTACTGAAACCACTTTTTGAGTTGTACAAAAAAAAGTAAATTTGTAAAAGGATATGAAAACGATGAATGATGTAAAGAAAAACCCCCATTTAGTGAAAATTACAACTTTTACAAGAAGGAAAATGAAAAATTATCAGTTTGATTTATTTTTTCTGGAAATAAACGCTACTAAAAATTTTAAAGAGTTTTATAGTACAACAGATAATGAATATATAGAAATTTAGATATGTAAATTTTAAAAATATCGTTATTTTCGATAACGGAAAGTAGATTTTAACAGTCCAAATATGTTCGGAATACCCACAACTTACTTCGCTTAAGCCTTTAAAAATTTCGTTATTTTTGAGCTACGATGCACCGTTTACGAGGTATTTACGATTAAAAGTTAACATTTACGAAAAGTATTGAAAACTAATTTTTATGAAAAATAACTCGGTGTCGATAATTTTCGATAACACAAAGTAGGTTTTAACAGTTGCAATATGTTTGGAGTACCTACAACTTGCTTCGCTTAAGCCGATAAGCCAACAAATAAGAAGAGAAAATAGAAGAAAATAAAAAAAACCATTTAACATTTAGCCCCACCAATGATATAACAGTTAGCCCCAAGGTACGTTTTGAGCTTTGACAACGATCACACAAATGATGACGATAAATGAACAAAAAATTTTTAAACATTCGTATTCACAATACATAAAAGTAGTAGGAATATGGGCATTTGGAGCCCTCCTTCCCTCCTGCCGACTTTTTGAGTGACCTCGGCAGGAGGCAAAACTACCGAGGCGGTTCTAGAAGCCTCCGGCGGTGGGTGGAGCAAAACTTGGTCTCCAACCTAACGATATCTAGTGAAATTTTTTTCTAACCTAGCAGAACCCAATGGAACTTGACCTAACCTAACGAAACCTAAGCGAACTTAGCTTAACCTAACAAAAGTTTTTTCTAACCTAAGAACTGAAAAATTCCCTAACAGATGGCGCAGCCACCTTCGAGCCTGTGAATTCGCTACTAGATGGCGCAGCCACCTTCGAGCCTGTGAATTTGCTACTAGATGGCGTTGCTAGTCTGGATTCCCGTGTGTAAGTTTGAAAAATTGTCAATAGATGGCATCGAAAACCTTTTTTTTTTTGATAGTTAAACTAACCATTAAAAGATGGCCTTGCTTTCATAATTTTATAATATTTTTATCTGAAAACAGGCTTAAACTGTCAGCTGACGTCACTAAAGGTAAACTGATATCAAACAGCGAAGATTTCTCTCTAATATGCAAAAATGAATTTTATCATATGATTGTATATTTTTATCTGAAAACAGGTTTAAACTTGTATAAATTGTCAGCTGACGTCACTAAAGGTAAACTGATATCAAACAGCGAAGATTTCTCTCTAATATGCGAAAATGAATTTTATCATATGATTGTATATTTTTATCTGAAAACAGGTTTATACAGGTTTTTCTCTAAATAAAAACACATTTTTTTTTTTTTTAAATTTTTAATTTTTATTTTTTTATTAAATAAAAACACATTTTTTTTATTTTTAATTTTTTTTTAATTTTTTCTTATTTTAATAAATTTATTTTAAAAGAAATATTTTTTTTTACAATAAAAATGTTTAAATGTTATTACAATAATATTTGTATATGGATATGGCATTTTCCATGGCGCAAGTTGCTCCGGAATGATGACCGCATCGAGGGCTAGTGTATGTTGATGTTATGATTCTCAACTTGGGACAAATTGTTATTTCTTCAAAGTTCATAATGGGCGCTGATGGTAGCAGTCGTTTCAAATAGCGTACTTTCTCTTCTCCCTTCGTATAGATGATTCGAGTTCCGTGCAGATTGTTTATTAAAATGTACTGTAGTTCCTCGTATTCAATATGTCCGTCCATCCAGGAGAACCCATGATGATTTCTCCGCAACCAGCGAGCTGTGCGTTGATCTTTTTCACTTAATCCGCAAAACGGTATTGGTGATTTGAATACATAGTGCTGTAGTATATAATCTTCACCACAATTTTCTTCGGAAGAATCGAATTTCAACACAGCCAATTCCTTTATGTAGAATTTCCCATTTGTCGAATTTGGAAATCCTTGGAAGTCAACAATTGCTGCGTCGGTCTTCATTGTGCGTTGTCTAGAGCGAAACTGACTGATTTATAGCTGGATTGCGATGTTTTTATACATATTTTGTAACAATATTTGTCAATGGATTATATTGAACCACACGATCATGTAGTAGAAGGCAAAATGCTGATGTATTCTCTGGCACCTCCTTCAACGTTTTAAATTCAATTCGAATATCCACTGGTCCACTTTTCAAAGTTTCGTTTTGATGAGAACAGTCGATGAATATAATTGGCGCGATATTCTTGAATTGCGTTTTGCTTAAAAGCGGTTCATTCTTCTTACAATCATAATATGCTTGTTGAAATTTCGAATACATGTGATATGCTACTGCATATCTATCATTACTGAAATCCAAATTCAAATCCATGTACGGGTATTTTGCAGAATTTAAATAAACTTTGACGTCTGAAAGTTCACAGTGATCGAAAATACTGGAATCTTTATCTTTTTTATTTCGTCGATTCGTTTGTAGAGCGAATATAATGTAGCGTGGTTTCTCCAACTGAGTCGATGTTTTTACCGTCCAAATGTTTTGTCTCGCTGTTGGAATCGTTGGCTGTATATGCATATCCCATGATCGAAAAGCAATTGTAATATCTCGACTATTTTCCACATACTTCAACAACTTCAGCTTCTGTTCATCTGCAACCGTAACGTGTGGAACCATCCATTGAATTTTATGTATATGGAAAGTGACGTCATCCGTTGGTGATATGACTGCATCGTGATCCGTCCGAGCTCGAGTCAGAATTAGTTGATGTTTTGCATTGATGATAACTTTCTTGTAATGGTTAAGAAATCCAAACATCCGCGCCAATGGTAGACAGAAATTGAAGTAGCCTTTTTCCGTCACTTTAGTTGTTTCACCTGGACACCATCCGGCGTTGTAGAGTAGTTTGCTTTCATTTTCGTTTAATGCCAAATAATTGATTAACGTTGTTGTCGGTCCCACATACTTGCATTGGTCGATTTCCACGTCGTTCATTTCATATCGTATTTCTTCAAATAGGGTGAAAATGGTTTGACCAATCAAAATATTAATATCAAATATGAAAAACTGCATCAAAATCAATATTAGTTTACCTGTTTTTACTAAACACCGTACCGTTAAAACTAAAAAGCTTAAATCTTAATCTAAAAATCTTACATATTCATTCTATATTTTATCTATAATACCGTTAGAAATAACTATTTCTCTTTGGGAGTGACTCTTTGGGGAGTGACTCTTTTTGGGAGTGACTCTTTTTGGGAGTGACCCATTTTGGGAGTGACTCATTTTTGGAGCGACTCATTTTGGGAGTGACTCATTTTGGGAGTGACTCATTTTGGGAGTGACTCATTTTTGGAGCGACTCATTTTGGAGTGACTCATTTTTGGAGTGACTCATTTTTGGAGTGACTCATTTTTGGAGTGACTCATTTTGGGAGTGACTCATTTTTGGAGCGACTCATTTTGGAGTGACTCATTTTTGGAGTGACTCATTTTGGGAGTGACTCATTTTGGGGGTGACTCTTTTTGGGAGTGACTCTTTGGTGTCATTTGGTACATTTTGGTGTATTTTGGTGTCATTTGGTGTCATTTTGATGTCATTTTTGGTGTCATTTGGTGTACCTTTGGTGTCACTTGGCGTATCGCCGACAATGGTGATGAAAAAATTGCGGGTAAAGGGTTATACTTACGACCCTACAGAAGGTTTTAAAATAAACTTTTAACATTTTATGCGTTGTAAACTAAACCAATAGTGTAACTTTTCCAACAGCTGTATACCAAAGTCAATTATTTAATAAAATATTTTAGAATAATATTAAATATAATTATAACAGATATCAGAATTATGAACAGTATAACTGTGGACATTTATGTCTAGAATTTTTATGGAATACAAATTATTTTCAATAATTTTGTTGCACTTCTCATCTATACTTTAAATATACCCGTGGCAAGAAGTTTCTGTCATTCGTATCTTAGTCACCATGTCGTTAACATTAACGTTAAGTGGTGATTCATCTATACTAACAGCTGAGTATTTTCCACCCATCGATTTGCCGGGTGATTATGTATGCGGGTTGGTCAATTTTGAAACATACAATGCAGTACCAAATATCGACGAAACAAATAACTTATTTCATTACGGTGATGATGAAGTGAAATGCATCGAGATACCTGTCGGCAATTATGATCTGGAAGATTTGGAGTTTCAAATAGAAGATCGGATACTAGAGAAGAGAAAACCGGGTGATAGCCCGCAACTTATACTTCGTGCGAATAACAATACGCTAAAAAGTGAAATAAAATGTACGGAAACAATTCATTTCGATCAAGAACGAACAATTGGCTCGCTACTTGGCTTCAGTAAGCGAAAACTTGCAGCTGGTCATTACCACTATTCGGATAAACCAACGAATATCATGAAAGTGAATCTGATACAAGTTGAAACAAACATTACAACGAACAGCTACCTGAACAACGTTCCAGCACATAATATTTATTCGTTTTCGATTCAAGTTGAGCCTGGGTATAAAATAAGCGAATCACCGAATACAGTTATTTATATGCCAGTGACCGTGAGACGGATAACATCTCTAGTTTTACGAATTGTGGATCAAGACGGCAATTTAGTGAATTTTCGAGGCGAAACGATAACAGTAAAGCTGCATTTGAAGCCGGCGTGAAAATGTTGTTATTTAAAGACGAAAATGTGGTGCGACCGATCAGTCTACAACTTGCCACCAAGGTGAACGGATCGGCGAGGAAGAAGCAACAACGACCACCATTAACAAGAGAGAACAAACAATTTCTTCGACAATTGGGTTTCAAGCTGAAGAGGAGAAAATGAGCAGCATTTTAAGCATCAATACTGGAATCGATTTCGATGAGAGCATTTCAAACATCGAGTATCACTGCTATTCACCGTTTCTAAATGCGTTTGGAAACAGCGACGAAATACGAATCTGCTGTCAAAACCAAGATCTGATCCTGCTGCCGCACGAAAGTTGTCTGTATGTGGAAGGACAATTGTTGAAGAGTGATAAAACAGTATCGACTACAGCGGAATTATCCAACAATTCATTGGCGTACCTGTTTGAAGAAATACGATATGAAATGAACGACGTGGAAATCGACCAATGCAAGTATGTGGGACCGACAACAACGTTAATCAATTATTTGGCATTAAACGAAAATGAAAGCAAACTACTCTACAACGCCGGATGGTGTCCAGGTGAAACAACTAAAGTGACGGAAAAAGGCTACTTCAATTTCTGTCTACCATTGGCGCGGATGTTTGGATTTCTTAACCATTACAAGAAAGTTATCATCAATGCAAAACATCAACTAATTCTGACTCGAGCTCGGACGGATCACGATGCAGTCATATCACCAACGGATGACGTCACTTTCCATATACATAAAATTCAATGGATGGTTCCACACGTTACGGTTGCAGATGAACAGAAGCTGAAGTTGTTGAAGTATGTGGAAAATAGTCGAGATATTACAATTGCTTTTCGATCATGGGATATGCATATACAGCCAACGATTCCAACAGCGAGACAAAACATTTGGACGGTAAAAACATCGACTCAGTTGGAGAAACCACGCTACATTATATTCGCTCTACAAACGAATCGACGAAATAAAAAAGATAAAGATTCCAGTATTTTCGATCACTGTGAACTTTCAGACGTCAAAGTTTATTTAAATTCTGCAAAATACCCGTACATGGATTTGAATTTGGATTTCAGTAATGATAGATATGCAGTAGCATATCACATGTATTCGAAATTTCAACAAGCATATTATGATTGTAAGAAGAATGAACCGCTTTTAAGCAAAACGCAATTCAAGAATATCGCGCCAATTATATTCATCGACTGTTCTCATCAAAACGAAACTTTGAAAAGTGGACCAGTGGATATTCGAATTGAATTTAAAACGTTGAAGGAGGTGCCAGAGAATACATCAGCATTTTGCCTTCTACTACATGATCGTGTGGTTCAATATAATCCATTGACAAATATTGTTACAAAATATGTATAAAAACATCGCAATCCAGCTATAAATCAGTCAGTTTCGCTCTAGACAACGCACAATGAAGACCGACGCAGCAATTGTTGACTTCCAAGGATTTCCAAATTCGACAAATGGGAAATTCTACATAAAGGAATTGGCTGTGTTGAAATTCGATTCTTCCGAAGAAAATTGTGGTGAAGATTATATACTACAGCACTATGTATTCAAATCATCAATACCGTTTTGCGGATTAAGTGAAAAAGATCAACGCACAGCTCGCTGGTTGCGGAGAAATCATCATGGGTTCTCCTGGATGGACGGACATATTGAATACGAGGAACTACAGTACATTTTAATAAACAATCTGCACGGAACTCGAATCATCTATACGAAGGGAGAAGAGAAAGTACGCTATTTGAAACGACTGCTACCATCAGCGCCCATTATGAACTTTGAAGAAATAACAATTTGTCCCAAGTTGAGAATCATAACATCAACATACACTAGCCCTCGATGCGGTCATCATTCCGGAGCAACTTGCGCCATGGAAAATGCCATATCCATATACAAATATTATTGTAATAACATTTAAACATTTTTATTGTAAAAAAAAATATTTCTTTTAAAATAAATTTATTAAAATAAGAAAAAATTAAAAAAAAATTAAAAATAAAAAAAATGTGTTTTTATTTAATAAAAAAATAAAAATTAAAAATTTAAAAAAAAAAAAATGTGTTTTTATTTAGAGAAAAACCTGTATAAACCTGTTTTCAGATAAAAATATACAATCATATGATAAAATTCATTTTCGCATATTAGAGAGAAATCTTCGCTGTTTGATATCAGTTTACCTTTAGTGACGTCAGCTGACAATTTATACAAGTTTAAACCTGTTTTCAGATAAAAATATACAATCATATGATAAAATTCATTTTTGCATATTAGAGAGAAATCTTCGCTGTTTGATATCAGTTTACCTTTAGTGACGTCAGCTGACAGTTTAAGCCTGTTTTCAGATAAAAATATTATAAAATTATGAAAGCAAGGCCATCTTTTAATGGTTAGTTTAACTATCAAAAAAAAAAAGGTTTTCGATGCCATCTATTGACAATTTTTCAAACTTACACACGGGAATCCAGACTAGCAACGCCATCTAGTAGCAAATTCACAGGCTCGAAGGTGGCTGCGCCATCTAGTAGCGAATTCACAGGCTCGAAGGTGGCTGCGCCATCTGTTAGGGAATTTTTCAGTTCTTAGGTTAGAAAAAACTTTTGTTAGGTTAAGCTAAGTTCGCTTAGGTTTCGTTAGGTTAGGTCAAGTTCCATTGGGTTCTGCTAGGTTAGAAAAAAATTTCACTAGATATCGTTAGGTTGGAGACCAAGTTTTGCTCCACCCACCGCCGGAGGCTTCTAGAACCGCCTCGGTAGTTTTGCCTCCTGCCGAGGTCACTCAAAAAGTCGGCAGGAGGGAAGGAGGGCTCCAAATGCCCATATTCCTACTACTCATAAATGAACTAATACTTGCTTTGATGAGGATGTCTGAAAAAACTCAGTTTCAGATGAAAAGTATGGCAGCAAAGAAAATTACTTCGACATTATCGAAACACATTTAAGGATACGTACACCATAAGGCTCAGATGAACTTCACAGTACTAACGTCGTTTGCTTTCTAGTCAAGAAAGCCCTCTAAGGTCAAAATTTCAGCTTTGTAACTATTAACATTCAAAAGATAATACAGAAATATGGTTTTGACAATTTACCATTTAGCCCCAGTCTCCCCTAATAAAAATTAATTAATTTTACATGTGAAGAGTTTTAATCAGAGTTTAATTCACTTTTCCGGATAATAATAGAGCTTTTTGAATAATTAAAGTCAATGTGATGTAATAGTATATTGTATAATAACTGCGGGAAATTGTCGTTTGCCCACGAAAGCAAAGTTGAGCGCACTCACTACGTTCGTGCACTCATTCGTTTGAGTGGGCAATCGGCAATCCCGTACGAGTTGCACATACTATTTTTTATTAGGATTTCACATACTTTTTTCTATTATTATTACTATTTTTGACATTTTTATTACTTTTTAAAATAATATTTTTGAACGTTCGTCCTTTTTCTCTGAATTAAATATTGTATAAATTATTTTGTTGGTGGTTCCTATAGAAATAATTATGAAATATTTATTAAATGAAAAATCAAGAGGCGGCTTTGCGTGTTTTGGTTAAATTTTGCGTGTTTGATTGTCAATTTTCGTGTGGAAAGTTTACTTTGCGCACGCAAAATAGTATGTGGGAAGAGTGAGTACAGTGGGCAAACAGCTATTTTGCGTACAGAAATGTGTGCGCCAAGTTAGTACTTCTCCTGCATGAGTAATAAAAAATTATTTTAGACTATAATTTATTCGTAGTCCCAATAAACCAAGTGACCTACGTCCGCTTTAATTAAAGAGTTCCACTTACAATTAGTGTGTGTCTAAAATATATGCAAACCTGGCTGAACAATTACAACACAATAAGAATATATAAGTGAATACTGTCAAAAACGATTTTTTTAATATCAGCAAATTTTTTTTTAATATTAACAAAGTATGAAATTTGTTGCCAATTAAATTTTTACAAGGTGGGGCAAGACAAGATACTCAAAAGGGCAAGACTTTACATGTATAATTTCTAAGGATGCTGCACCAAAAAAAGCATCTTTTTAAGTAAATAGCTAAACAAATGATTAAAAAGCAACTGATTGGAATTCAGTCACGTTGATTGGTTAGGGGCAAGATGGTGTTATGCTGAAACATATGTCCCATTTTATCCCTAGCAAATTTAAATGATAGATAAAGGAATAAAATATCACTTAACAATCCACTATTGAACGCAATCCATTCTCTATGGAACGTAACCCAATATACTTGCCCAATTTTCATTATTTTGATAGCTTTAAATCCAAAGATTAAACGTAGATCAAACATAAAAAATATATGAAAATAATAATATTGCAACGTAAAACCATTTAATGACACATTACAATAATAAATTATATTATTAACACAAATATTTTTTTCTATTTTTTAGATGCGCCACAACTAAAGTGATATGCATCATTTTTTAGATAGTACTATTGTTTTTGACGATGAGATAATAATTACTGATAATTAAAGTGTGAGGTATGATAATGTTGGAGATGAAATATCTCCCCCGGTCAGTTTCGAACTCACGATCTGCCAAACAAGACCGGAGATGCTGACTACATGACCAACTCGGGGTTACAAATCTGATTACGTGTTTTGAGAGCGCGTGTCGACAGTGTTTTAAAAGCGCATAAGAGTCATAAAACTATACACAATAAAATAAACTGACCAGGTACTATATGGTTCTGTCTGGAATCAGGTACTATACAGTGCCGTGCCAAAAATGATATTGTCATTCTGTAATTTTTAATTTGTTAACAAATTTTAAATTTTGAATGAAAATTCTAGTTTGTTATGTAGTTTGTTATTCTAGTTTATCCAAATCATACTAGTAATACGTAAGCGGCTATAAAAATATTCTACTGACAATGAGATAAACCTGCGATAATCACTCATCGAGCAAAATACATATTTACCTATTAAATTATGTTGGTGAGTAGTAAACATGTTTTTTCAGCACAAATTACATTTATCAAAATCAAAATGATTACCTTATTACTTTATTTTTTAAGCTTAAAAAAATCAGATCGTACATAGTAACTAAAAGTCAGTTTTTCAATTATATATCTTTAGTGAAACATTACGAATTTTTCAATTTTCCTTCAAATTTGGACACTTCCGGTGAAACTGCATTAAGTTAATGGTAACTTTAAAAATTATTTTTTCCTGTAAATGTTTCCGGGAAAGTATATATTTTTTAATTGAAATCGATGCAGAACAATAATTTATTCCATATTTCAAATTTAGGCCATAATGTCTGAATTTATAAATGTTATATAGGTAAATCCTTAAATTCACTGTTCCTCTGGCTGTAGGTACGAGCTAATATTGAAAATTAGACGTTAAAATACAACTAAGGTTTACGTGGTCAGTATAAAGCTATTAAATATACGTAAATTATAACTTATTCAGTTAGCAAAATAACAAACTAGAATTTTCATTCAAAATTTAAATTTTGTTACCAAATTGAAAATTACAGAATGACAATATCATTTTTGGCACGGCACTGTATTATCAATGTATATTTGTACATCTGGTCAGTTTATTTTTATTGCACCATAATTATGTTCGCTCTGTGAACACGCGCCGTCAAAACACGCGCAGTCCGGACACGACACCACAAATCTTTGGTTTTTTTTTGAACGAGTGGAGATAAAGATACAGACGATAAAATGATCAGAGAGATCCACTTGCCGAATTGTTCTGTAATTTGGAGTAATTTTTAACGTAATGTAAAAATTTATAATTTGTACATTTCCGGTACAAATTTTCTAAATTCCTAAGCAAAATTCCAAGATTATACGCATAAATTATATTTCTCAAAGAAGTTATAATATGTTGGCTAGAAAAATGGAACTATTTTCCTCAAAAGAATAATCAACATTCTTCCAACGAAATCACATTATTAACTTAGGTATTAAAAAAAATTTGATCAAAAAAATCATTTCTATAGCAATAGCAAGTATACTTACCTTTATTCAGCGGTTCACTAACTTATTAAAGAAAAAGAAAAAGTTTGATAACTTCTAACATAATGAATGTAGAAAAATTTACCACATAACTTCCCGCAACCTGTCATTCAATACCCACCAAATATCCCCGACTAACTAATCGTATTGCTATAATGTCTCATTCAGATAACATTATAATAGTTAAGTATCATATATCTACGCAATAACCCTTTTTTAAACAAATCCATGAAAGCAACCCTCCTTTTATATTGTAATTTAATTCATACAAACGCTCAGGTAAACAAACCTTTTCATTTTTTTTTTTTTTAATAGTGGAAAAAAAAGTATCGTAACTTTTATTAATAATGAATGAATATACTTAGTCAACTTTATTGCGTACGGAAATAACCTGCTTTAGGGCTCGTTAAATTTTGCTATTTAGCTTTTTGTTCTATTGTAAGTGTCGGTACTGATTATATTATTGTAGAAACTGAGTACACGAAGAAAACAGGATGATTTACTTGAAACTAGGATCGAAATTTACATGCAACCCATCATCGTTTTTATGATCGGCAGAAATTCTTGTCGTTACATCATAATGACGTTCAGATAACCTCCTCATTCCAAATACACTTCTAACCCTTTGCACTCGAACCATTTTTAGTATGGGTACTCAGCTACTCGACACTAGTTTTAATAAAAAAATTTTAATACATCAAAGCTACGTATTTTAAACAAAAGTAGTTTACTTACATATTTTATTTTTATTTGCATATTACAAACATTATATTTTAATATTAAATTTTATAATTGTCCTTAGTGTGATATTTGAAGTAAAGAATAGGATGGCGCCTGAGAGGCGCCTGAGAGGCGCCTTTCGAGTGCAAAAGGTATTTATTGTGTCGCCGTGGCGGCGCCTATCGAGTGCAAAGAGTTAATTTTTTTTTAACTTGATCTCGACTATAGTAGACATAAAAGGTTTCTGGCGTTACTAATGGCAACCAAACTCATGAAACATTCTAAACAAATATCTTATTTCCTTCTCTGGACATTCATTAATATATTAACCCTCATATATTAAAAAATAGTTCATTGTATTATGTCGACCACAGTCGACGTTTGGAACGAGGAGGATAAATATGAACTCATCTAATATATCGGCGTACGGCAATTATTTTTGGATAATGTAATAAACAGGATACACAAGCCAACACAGAACATTCTTTCTCGCTAAGCATTTTATTCACTAGAAATATATTAATCTGGAGGGGAAACTATAATAGAGCAGTTGGAGCCGTCGCTCCTGGGCGCAACAGCTCATCACCGCAATTTTTTGAAAGAAACGGAAAATTGAGAATCGGTTTTATTTTTTCGTTAGCTTTATTTTTGAGAAAAATGGAACTCGTGGAGAGGAACGCACAAGAATCGAATTCGCACAAAAATTGTAACTACGCCTCTGTATTAATCTACTGTTGAATCTGATTTAATTTCACATTTTTAATTGGTTTGTGTTTTGTTTTAATCTTTTCATCTTATGAATGTTTCCAGTTTCAAAAACTAAACACAAGCTCAATTAATCTGTTTGATGAAAATTCAGTATATAACGATTTGAGCAATCGATAGCATTAAAAATAATTCAATCTATTCGTCACCAGTGTAAAAAATGGCCTTCCTCTTTTGGTTTTTTGCTACAAGAATTCAATTTACCAACGAAAAAGGGAATAAAAAGTTATATGAGTATGAAATAAAAAAGGACGTATCGTTAACTCTAGATTTATTTCATTGTATAATTTTCACGTTCACTTAGAAATATATAGCAATTTATATAACAGTGAGATAGGTATAGCTTTCAGTATTCTATCGAAATGCTGTTGTATTCATGCTACATCATACTGTACAATAGACTAGGTTGGGGTGACGATTTTTTTTTTTTTGAAAATACGTCATCAACCGTTTTTCCTTTTTAATGTTATGTCATAAAATACGAGTATTTGAGCCAAGATTTCACTCCAAATTCTATAATAAATTATAAAATAAAATATCTTAAGGATAAAGAAATGGTAGGGCAAGTTTAAAATTGATTAGAAGTTTCTGACGTTCATTGTGAAACTAATACGAGTATGGATTGAAAAGTTCGCAGTCCTACTATGAAGACAGGTAGACACGAGAAAAAGCATTTTTATCGAGCGAGTGAGCGCTACGCTCACTACGTTCGTGCGCTCAACTTCGCTCTCGTGGGCAATCGACAATTTCCCGCACTTATTGCACAATATACTATTGTAAAACAGTCCAATAATTTCTTCTATGTAGAAATATTTCCTTAGAAATTATATCAAATTACTTTCCAAATCCTCAAATTTTTCATAATGTTATGTTGAAATTACTCTTACAATGAAGAAAAAAATTTTAAACGACCAAAGGTCATAATGACATAATTTCTACCATAATGATTCAAACTATATACATACTCTGATTATATAACTGTAAGAAATACATTTAACTAACATTCTCTCATTTTCATTTCCCATTATTTTATTAATTTAATAAATAATTTATAAACTTTGATTTCAACGATAGAATGAAAATGGTTGCAAAACCGGAGAGAAAATTTAATAAATTGCTCTTTTACTCCGTCTCCAATCCCCCCCCCTCCTGTGTGTCACCCAATCGTGATTTTCAATTTTCAGTAGTCGCTGTTCACGCTATACTTTCTTCTTTTGGTTTTAATGGATATTTTTGACCGTTACTCTTCAGAAAATTAACGATAACGTTCATATAAATTAATAGTCCTAATTAAAATGTTTCAGTATTTTTTTATTTAATAACTACATTAAAAAAGAAAAGAGAGGTGTTTCTGGCCCCAAAAATAAATTAAAGTCTTTCGGGTCTAAGGAATTCTCGAACTCTTTTTTTATTTTAAAAAGTATGGTATTGTATTATTATGTATAATATATATATATATATATATATATATACAAGGTGGTCCAGAATTATGTACCGTAATTGGTAGAGCTCGTAGTATGTTCAAAAATAATGGTACCTTTTCATGTACACTTTTTTCCAAAACTCAATAATAAGGGAGATACAACTCTGTAAAGGGGTGAAACGGAAACCATTATTTCTTAAATATTTTCCAAACGCTTTTGAATAACGGATTGATATTTTAGGGGTACTAATTTTCCGTTAGAAGGATTAAATTTCTGTCAACACTTATTCCACCACTCATGACTAAGGGGTGGTTTTGAGTGGTAGGTGTGAGTTATCACGTCTTTTCTTTTTTAATTTGCAATTATTTAAACAAAATCCCTGATAATATAATTCCTCAGACAATTTCACGCAAAAAAGGTATACTTGTTACATTTCGATAAATATTACCGTTTTCGAGTAATTTAAAGTAGAAGTATCTATTTCCAAATTATCCCCTAATCATAAGTGATGGAATAATTGATGCCATAAATTTAATTATCTTAATGTTCATACGCGCCCTTAGAATATGAATCCAGTAATCAAAAGCGCCTAACAAAATTTTAAAAAACGACGTCAGTTTCGTTCCACCCCTCTACATTTTACCCCTCTGCTTTATCTCCCTTATTATTGAGTTTAGAAAAAAGTGTAGATGAAAAGGTACCATTATTTTTGAACATACTATCAGCTCCAGCAATTACGGTACATAATTCTGGACCACCCTGTATATATATATATATATATATATATATATATATATATATATATATATGTGTATATATATATATATATATATATATATATATATATATATATATATATATATATAATTGAAATATAAAAATTATAAAATCAGTAACATCACTGATCTTATGAACATAACAGTTTTCGGAACGACCAATTTATTATTATGTATTACTAAAGTCATATCTAGTCTTTGACAAACTAGACTATTAACTGCGCAATTTTAAATTTCAAAGGTATCCTTTATCGTCCTTAATTAAAGCAACACCGCTGGCGGCTACCGACATATGTACCTAAAAAACGGGACTGAAAAGTAGCTGCCAGCGTAATGACATACAATAGAGTACAGTGGGTAATCAACACCTTTGTACCTTACAAAAGCCCGGGATTGGATCGAGTACTCCCTGTATTGATTAAAATCTTTAGGTTATACAGCCGACTCTCGTTAATTCGAAATTCGGGGGACTCTTAAAATATTACGAACTATCGAGTGTTTGAAATATCAAATGGTTCGACAATAACAAAAACAAAGGCTCGTGTACGATGATATGTACAAGTTTGAACTTGTCTCATAATGTACTTACAATCTTTCTGTCTCTTTCTCTCTGCAACTTGGAACTGTCGAATGTTTGACGCCGATGAGTTCGAATTAACGCCTCCTTTTGTTATGTAGCAATGATTTTTTCGTTAGAATTACCAAGTGCATAAAAAATAAAGGGATTTTGTAGGGAACCCGTGATAACTTTGAATTATAGAGAGGTTCGAATTATCGCAGGTTTTAATTAACAAGCGTCGACTGTACTTGGTCATGGGATACGTCCATTATACATGACGCATCGCCAGGGTAGTGTTTATTCCGAAACCGGGAAAGAAGTCTTATATCCGACCCAAGAACTTTCGTCCCATCTGCCTGACATCCTTTCTACTGAAACATTGGAAAGGGTGGTGGATAGGTACATTAGGGATAATGACCTGAAGGGCAGACTGTCACACCTTAATAAACATACATATTAAGCAGGAAAATCGGTTGAGACAGCTCTTCACCAACTGTGTGGTTGGAGAAGACGTTGGATTAGAAGAAACTAACCATGTCCACGTTTTTAAACATAGAGGGAATTTGACTGAGTCAACATGGGATCGATGGTACAAACGACTCGATGGATAATGACCTCCCTTTAAAATCTGTGGACAGTAGTAGGCCAAACTAGGTCAGTTACGCAGCTTCTTATTCAGTTGTTTATAAGTTGTCATAGAGTTAACTTCGTATGTAGTATCATTGTTTTTTTTTAATTAGCTATTGAAATTTAAACGGAAAAAAATATGAAGTGTGTCGTATCTAAGTGTAATAATTCCATTGAAACGAAAAACTACTCAAAATAAAGGGATATCTTTCTTTATCGTGAAAATATTTTATGAACTAAATCATTATATTGAACCGTACTGTGAGCTGGACTGGAAATATAAATTATTCTGGTTTTATATCTCTGGTTTTATTATATTTTCTGATTTTTATATTTATTACATTTATGGTTTTCATATTTATATTTTGTGCTACTGAAGAGGGCTACAAAAGTAACTGAAACCGGTCTAGCGAATATTTTATATTTTATATTTTTTGTGGGTCCTTAAGGGAGAAAACTTTATTATTATTATTTTACGAATTGTTAATATGTTAACAATGATGTATATTATATGTATGCACATGTACGCTGTGGCGGTTGGCGGGATCTTGCTTGATGTAATCGTGCTCACCACCGCTAGTTGGTTATGAAATTGGCTAAGCCAAACCGCATCGTGAAGATTGTCCCTAAAGGGTGGTTAGGGTTCGGTAGAGTAATAAAACTCCGGTTCCAAAGTTAGCCGACACTTTATTTAATATTAAAATAGACTATTTGTACAGTTCAATATCACAACATTATACGTGGATTATTTCAGAATAACATAATTTTTATGGCGCAATAAAAATAACGTGTCGAATTTAATTTAATTAGTTTGTTGATTTTCATGAAATTCACTTAATAAATATGATTATCTTAATTGTTAATTAATCACTAATTATATTTTTAACATTACAAGAATTTTAATATCATATAAAGCAAATAATTGAATTTTACTTGAGGACTTTGAGTCGCTACAATCAAAATAATGAAAATTAACAAAAGCCAATAGATATTAGTATAAAAAAAATTCCCTTAAAAGTTTTATATTGATTTGGAACCTTTTTGTTGAGAAAAATGCATTATAATATATGGCAAAATACATGTACTCTTAAGGGAAATAGCGAATTGTTGTTATATTTCAATGAAAAATGATGATAAAAATCTGAATTTTTGCATAGTAAACCAGTAAATCGGTATAAACACGTACAAAAAATTTCAAAATGATTTGGAAACGCTTTGTCGAAAAAAAGTGAATTATTTCAAATTTCTGGAATAGATGAATTATTAACCTGAAATCGGGCAACGTCGCATTAAAGAACTGTAGCGGAAAATTCAAACATAAAAAAAATCTTCTTTGTAGCTTTCAATAGCACAAAAAATATACGTACACCATACGATGGAATTATATAATAGCATAAAAGAATTTCCTCGGTTATTGGAAATTTTTTAAAGAAAATATAATGTGAATTGTATTTCACAATAAAAACACAGTAACAAATCGTACCTAAGTTTCTTAAATAGTTCCGAATCAGTTTTTTGATAACACAGTGTATTCGAATAAAATATGTATATACAACACATTTTCTTAATTTATTGACATATGTGAATCCCTCACATAATAAAATAACTTTAAAAATAACCTAACCTTGTTAATGTTAATGTTGTAAAAAGCAATATAAGATACCTACCTGTTCCCTGGTATTATGCATCTGAACCTAATGTATTTACGATGTATGTACGTTGTGTACTGCTTGACATATCCAACACACCGAACAGGTCAAGCACACTATATATGTACAACGCTATACAGCTGATCGCTACCAAAAAAGTTCTGGATATATTTAAGCTACTTAATTGACATCTATAATTTTAATATTGTAAATCACTGTAGCATTGGCAAATTTAAACATGCATAACTTTTGAAATGGTGTACACGCAATTTTAAATCAAAAATCGAACTGTACAAGCTCAACGTCGTTAAAATATTCTTTTATTTTTCAAACTCAATTATGCCATATTGATTCTAGTTTTTGAATTATTATTTTCCTTATCTATGTTGTTCAGTCACATGATTCATTCCACCTAACCCTCACCCCTCTCAATTCCCTTAAAAGGAAATCTTTTTCAAACTAATATTTGATTGGTCAGTTCCAGATCGTTAGACTTAAACACAGACAAAAACCAGCACACAAGATGACCACAATAAATTCTGAATCTTATTCCGTAAATTGTAAAAGAATCCAAAGCAAACAACGCTTCCGCTATTGGCCACTAAGTGTTGTTAAGTCAAGTGAGGCTAGTTGATGCAACTATTGCACACTAGATGACATTATATTGAAATGTTAAGTCGAACATAGCTAAGACAGCTGATACAAATATTATACGCCAGATGGCACAACTAGCCTAATGAAAAATAGCCACATCGTACATCGTTACAACACACAACAAAACTCTGCGTTCATCCACACACTTTACGGATATCTTACATATACAACTACAAAGTCTGTATACATATAATATGTATATAACATGTGAGTGGGGATTTACGTCATTTTTTGTCTATGGCAGTATCACTAGTATAGAGATAGTAAGGTCGTTTCTGTATTCTGTGATTTAAACCACTGCACTCTAAGGGTAAATACACCAAGAGGCTGTCTACAAGGAGGAATCCTTTCCTCACTACTTTAGTGCTTGGTGATGGACGAACTAATCGCTAGGTTAAATGATAGCGATATTTATGCGCAGGAATATGCCGACGGTATATGTATTATTTCTTTGGGGCGTTTCCTTGACACAGTGTCTGGACTCATGGAAAGAGTACTTGACACTGTGGAACGCTGGGTCGATCTGACGGTTAATCCTGAGAAAACCATCTTGTTTTATATTCGGACCATTCTTCTTTGGGAAACGGCTAACTTTTTAGTTTTTCGGGATCGGTCAAGTATCTGGGAGTGACTCTCGATGCTGGGTTGACCTGGAGGAAGCATATAGAAAAAAAAATAAGGTGGCTAAGGTCTGCAATACTCTATGGCCCTGCCGAAGAGCTGTAGGGGACAGATGGGACCTTAAACCGAAAATGGTTTATTGGCTCTATACAACAATTGTCAGCGCATCGCTTACCTTTGCCTCCTTGATCTGGTGGCGTGGTACTAAAACTGCCACTGCTAGCTTAAAATTTTTCAACTGCAGGTAGATTAAATAAAATTTGATAAAAACAACGACTTCCTGCACAGTGATCAAAAACGAAAAACGAAAAAACCACCGTTGTGGATTAAGAATATGACACTACATATCCGTGTCACACGAGTCAAAAAACAAAAAATCAAATGAAAAATCAGCTAAAAACATCACCAGTTAAAAATGAAAAATAAATGTCAAACTAAAATTTTAAAAAATCTTACATGTTTCGGCCCGTGGCCATTTTCAAAGATTTTGGCAAAACAACGTAAACAGAAAAAGAAGAAAATTATTATCGAGTACAACAAGTTGGAAAAAGTTGAATAAAGATTATTATAATGAGTGAACGATTCCAGAGTATTCTATCAAATCGAACCACACCCAATTGCTAAAAAACAATGGGACACAAAGAAAACGACGTGTCAACACATCACCAATTGACCAAAAGGTCGAAAAAATTCGATTAATCATAATATACTGATATATAATTGAGCACTTCAAGTTTAAATTATTGAAATTTATGAGAATTTTGTTTAAAACACTGGTTAAAAAATGATTTAGACTATTAAAACACATCGGTAATAATTAAAAATTAAAAATTGTTATGAACACAATAATTAAACAAAAAGGTTGTGTGATTATATTGAATGCTTATTTTGAAATGAGTTTAAAATACACAACATTACTTTTTTGGAGTCGTCCAAATGTGGCAACTGCGCACAATCGTTCAATGTGACATGGTGTTGCTGTAGGTATTGCGCAGTAGATAGTGACTCAAGCGTATCCATCAAATAACCCTTATTAGCAAAATGGCGGATTTCAAAATTTTCTGACAATTGAAAATTATGATCTGTATTTAAAACATGATCGGCGATGGCTGAGAAATTTTTTGTGTTTGCAAATTTTATTGCTGATAGATGCTCTGAAAACCGATTTGAGAATTTGCGGCCAGTCTGACCCACATAAAACGATTGGCAGCCGTCACACGTAAACTTTATAAATGCCCGATCTGTGGAGTGGTGATATGGAATCCTTATTTTTAACGAAGTAATCTGCAAGTGTGTTTTTTGTTGAAAAACTTAGTTTTACATCCTTACGGTCAAATAATTTTTTGAAAAAAGTGGATTGATTGAAGATAAATGGAGTGGACGCATATCTCGTTGTGACCTGATCTTGTATTCGATAAATTCGGAAAAAGTAAAGAATCTATATATTTATTATAATGTTTAACATACATTTTAAATAAGAAATCTAAGTCATAGCCATTTTGTTTACCAATGAAAATAATTGTTTCGATTTCTTTACAGAAGTTAACTTTATTAAGAGGATAGGAAAACCACTGCTAGGACAAAGTTAAATAAAATCCAAAGACTAGCGTGTTTAAATATTACGGGGGCTATGCGTACAACGCCCCTAGTCGCTCTGGAGGTGCTTACGAAACTGTATCTTCTTCACTTACAAGGAGAGGTTCAGGTATAGTCGTCACCGCTTTTGATCAAATTTCGTCTGCCAGTAGAGCATAATATTAATATTAAAGATTTACAATATTAAGGTCCACCTCTCAAAAACATAGTAAATATTTTTATTTAAAGTTTAGACAAAAATACAGGTAAGATAGTTATAATCAAGTTATTTAATGCGTTTCATTGTATTACGTATGGCTTAGGAGTTAGAATATGGGTGTGTGGATAGTGAGGTACCGGGATCGAATCCCGGTACAAATAGAACACCCAATTTTTCTTTTTTTTTTAATAACAATTAATTTATTATTTATGTTACCAAAATTAAGCTACGAAATATTGCTTGTCGCAAAATTAACGAATATAAATAATTTTTCTAAAAATCTTTTTTTTTTGGATATGAATATCTTACATAAACACATAAATAAATTAGATATATATTAGAACTTCTAAAATATGAACTTTTTACAATTTAAAAAATGTAGAAATACGTTAGCCACATTTTTTTGTAAGATGAACTTTTACCGTTGGGAGAGGTATTGCGTAAGCATTTTCTCGGATAGCCAGGTCGCTCTTAACGCCCTTAAGAGTGCAAAAACGACGTCGAGACTGGTACAAGAGTGCCAAGAAACGTTGAACCAGCTCTCAACCCACAGCCCAGTCTCCTTGGTATATGTTCTAGGACACACCGATATAGGTGGAAATGAGAGGGCAGACGAATTAGCTAAGCAGGGCTCAACTCAACCTTTAATAAGTCCAGAGCCGACCCTAGGGATATCACTCCAGAGGGTTAAGTGGGTTATGAATGATTGAGCTGCAAACAGCACGCCCACCTCTGGAAAGTATGTAAAACGGCTAGGCAGGCTCGTGAATTCATAGCCTTACCCAGTCTAAAACGAAGAAAATAATTGTTATCATTCACCAGGGTACAGTTGAGCCGTTTAACATGTTGCTTACTGAGCGTAATGCTCTCAATGAGAATGTTTTTATCACAGCACTAGTAGAGAGTCCTCTTTGCCACTGGTGCGAGTTGGGGGCGAATCTTCGTCCCATGTTCTATGTTCATGTGAGTATTATGAGGCATTGTCCTCTCTGAGATACAGGTGTCTTGGATCTCCTTCAGTGAGTTCCGAAGAGATCAGGAAATCAGATTTTAAAGCACTCCTGATATACTACGAAGGACTGGGTGTAAACTAGTCCCTCGAAGATGACATGGGGCACAATAGGCCCGTTTGGTGACCTACCTGCGACGGAACTTTGAGTCCGACTCATATCTTATTATTATTATTATTATTATAGACTTTTACGCCAACCTGGCGCTCACTACTCAGTAGGACAGTACTGAGTAACATTCACCTATACCGGCATTATGCAAGGTATTAGGCTCTGTGGAAGGGTAATGTGCCAAACCAATCCGTAAAAGTACCGTAGTACATTCACGGACGGGTTTGTCACATCACTCCCTATATTGTTATTATTGCTACTTGAAACGAGGTGTTATTCGTCTATTTTGGTGTACACTGGGTCGTACGGCGAGACTTTTGTGGGAGCGTAGATGTTGGCTCAATGACAGAGGGCTGTGAAAGCCTGGTTCGTTTTCGTGTCCTCAGATGGTAGGTAGGAGTAGGGACAGAGGGAAGGGAAAGGACTGTTTGTGTTAAAAATAAAAATGTTCTCTTTAGAATGGAGTTATTTAAAATTGGCCACGCTGTTGCTATGCCATGAGAAATTATTCTAAGTCTAGCTTAAATAACATTTTTTTGAGAAAATAAAAATTTAATTCATTTTTAAGCTCTAATTAAAATTCAAATGTATGTAAAGACATATTCACAATAGACTATGAGTATTATTATCTTTCGCATCATGCAGTGCTATCATTCTATTTAAACTGAATTAATAATGAATTTTAACATATTAAGCCGCCGCCCCCCGCTTGCTTGCCCACTTGTACAAAACAGATTTGAGAACTGTTCTGATAACAAATAATCCTTCAGGATTATATCACAAAGTTGTAAACAAACTGTCTCTCATCACTAATTACGTAAATTTCCATTGAGTAATTCAGTTAGTTGTTCAACACAAATCAGCTCTCTATCTCGCACCCGCATTCGTTTTAATTCAATAATAATTAATTTTATTAAAATAAATAATAAACAGAATATATGATCAGGGTTAAATGTGCCAAGCTTCCCTGGAACGTACAAAATGAAAATTAACAAGACTTTTCAAGAATACGTAATATTTTTTTTTCTCAAATAACGTAAAAGCCCCTATTATACCGGAACGTGTTCAATACTCGAACAGTTTTAATATTTATCGGTTTTTTTTTTTTTCAAAAATAACCTCATTAATATATAAAATATCAAGACTGTTCGGGTATTGAACGCGTTCGAGTATAGGGGCTTTTACCCTGCAACGTTTTAAGCAAAACAGCTTTTGGAATAGAACATCATGATTATGAATAATATTATTATAACAAAAGATTTGTTTGTATGGCAGAAAATAATTCCAAAAATAATGAACCGGTTTTGAAATTTTGTTCACTGTTAAAAAACCTAAATGATTTTAAAATTCTACGTTATATGAGGCCCGTCAGAGTCCTGGCGATCCAAAAGCGTGAAAAGTAAACTATTCAACAAATTTTGAAAGTTTTTTCACTGTTCAAAAACGAAACTATTTTAAATAAATATAGGCTATATTATATAAGGTCCGACCAGGTCTTGCGGAGTCCTAAAAACGACAAAATGAAAACAACTAATTTTGAAATTTATATTATTGTTATAAACGTATACTATTTTAGATAGATTAGCCCCATCATTTAAGGGTTTGACCTCAAAATGAAACGGAATAAGGTGGATTTTCGTATACACTTTTATTTTGGCATTCTAAATGTTCCCTTAAAAGTCTCATAAGATCACGTGTGGAGGTCCTTAGATATTGAAGGTCAAAGGTGGCGAAAATCAGTTTTTTGGAAATATCTCGCTTCCTTTGCCTCATATTGTTTTGCAAATTCAACGATATGTATGCGATTGTGTAGCTTAGTGAAAGAGTAAACCATACGTATAGATTTTTTAAAACAATGAAAGAAGTTAGTTCTTTTTCCGTAACTAATTTTTTTTCGAACTTCTATATGAAAAAAGTCTACATTTTGAACATAAAACTTATTAGATTCCTTATGCCTACTCTCAATTCTCGTGAAATGGACCGAGCACGAGAGTGTAGAAGGTCACTTCGTGGCTCTTCGTGGCTGGTGTTGTAACGGTATTCGGACTTCAGCCAACTTTAGCGATTACTTCATCGAGGAAATTCGATCGAGAGTGTAGAGCAGGCATCAGAATCTCATGCAATAAAAAATAAACATTCAATGATTCATTTATCCATTCAATATATTTCTTAAAAACAATTCAAAAACAAGTAGGTACAGTTCAACAAATCTGACTTTGCCGCTTCAAGGTCATTTTTTCTTTATATTAAGTACTATCTCACTTCTTTAAGAATACATTTTTAATGACCTTGAAGGGGCAAAGTCAGATTTGTTGTGTGCAAAGTCAGTAGGTGCCCATGCACATACCATGAACATCACCGAATATATATGTTTTTATTTTATTTTTTTCAATATGTTCCACCCTTTTGACAAAAATAAAATTCAGGGCGATGGGAGAAGTGCTTGCGAGCTTTTTTTTGGTAATAATAAGAAAGTGGTCACTCTTGTACAAGTAGCTGAAAAAATCGAATGATTTTTTTTTTTTTCATATTTTATAAAGAGTACTTAATGTCCATTTTAAATGGAAAAAATATATAATAAAGTACTGGACATAGCAAACAATATAGATTTTGTTTCATCGTTTTATTTATAATAGTTTACGAGAAAAAAAGTTTGAATAAGACCACTGTTTTTTGGTGTTTGGTATTATAACTTTTTAATTACGAAATGTAAAGATATTGAGAAAAAATCTATAGGTATATGGCTTACTCTTTCACTAAACTACACAATCGCATACATATCGTTGAATTTCATTTTTTAGACAAATTCATATAGATGGTAATGGTTCCAGACCCTTTGTAGAGAATTTTATGTTCTATAACTTTTATAATAAATACAAAAATGATTTGAGGCAAAGGAAGCGAGATATTTCCAAAAAACTGATTTTCGCCACCTTTGACCTTCAATATCTAAGGGCACTCACACGTGATCTTATTAAACTTTTGAGGGAACTTCTAGGATGCCAAAATAAAGATGTATACGAAAATCCAGCTTATTCCGCTTTATTCCGAGGTTGACTAAAATGATTGGGCTAGATATAGAATATGTTATATGAAGTCCGTCAGGGTCCTGAAGATCCAAAAACGCTAAAAATTAGCTACCTAATCGATTCTGAAAATATTTTCACTGATAGAAAGTGTGTTTAAATGGATATAGACCTGGGGTGGTCAACCTTTCTGTATATAAGATCTACTTTTTATCTTGTAAATAAGTCGCAACTGAATTGTTGTCGTAAGCACATTACCAACCTACCAGTCTAGTGTAGTGCCTTTACTACCAGCCTAACTAAGATCCTAAATTAGTGCCTTATTTATCATGTAGTCTAATCGGTTTCGAAGACATCGTGAGAGATCGACCAAAGTTAACTTTGCAATCGGCCGATCGATTGCGATCGACTTACTGGGGGCAGCTGTCATAGACAGAGCCATCGAGAGGGGGGAGGTGGTAGCCCGGGGATACGACCCTACAAAAGCTTACTCCATTTTGGAAAAAAAATTTTGGAAATGTGTTTTGATATCAAAATTTGATGTCTTTTTTGCATTTTTTTGAAACTAAATATCTTTCGAAAACATTTAGCAACTTAAAAATGTCATTATATTATTTTCTGAAAATATTCAAGAGAGTACAACCAAGTTTATTGTACATATTTGCCCTTTATATATTATCTGTTCAGTTTAAACTACTTTAAAACTAATATTTACTGTTTTTGTCACAAATATTTGTGCCACGTTTTAATTGTTATATTCTCTTATATTCGTATATATTCTACACCATATTATATTCTTTTTTCACGTAATATAATTTTGTCACCTGAAACATGATTTGCTATACTTTCTTGTTGGATCAATAATTTATAAAATTATTTTTAGAAAATGGTTTGCAATATAGATGGCACGTAGCTGTACAACAAAAAGAATACTCTGAAATCTGAATTAAATACAATCGCCTATCAAGACAAATGCTTCATTTAGTTCGGGTGCTGTGAGGTTAATAAGTTATTTATATAAAATTTGAAACAAATTTGACAATAAATTCTTTAAGCAGTCTCCACATTCTCGCCGAGGTTGGACGAAACGAGAATGTAGAGGGTCATTTCGTTGTGTCTCGCGGTTGGTGTTTTTAATGCTATTCATATGCTTCGGCCAACTTCAGCGAGGAACTTCGACGAGGAACCTCGTCCTACTTCGACGAGAATGTGGAGACTGCTTTAGGTTTATTTTTAACTAGCCGTATACCTACTCGATGGATTTACCATCGGTAACATTTCAGGATGTCAGTCAGTGTTAAAGATTTATTAAATAAGATATTTATTTTAATAGCCATAGTAACATATTTTTATACAATATCTCTAACTTCAAAAATGACGAATTTACATACAAATTTTCATCCCCTATTAAACACACTTAGGGGACGAATTTTCAAAAATCCTTTCCTAGTGCTCATCTACGTTACATCGGGAACTCCTATGCAAAATTTTATTCTTGTAAACCCAACGGTTTAGGCTGTGCGTTGTCTGTCGGTCAGTTAGTCAGTTAGTCAGTGTTAGAAATTTATTAAGTAGATTTGTGAGAACAAATATTAACCGAAGCATCGGATGTTCAGTTGCTACAGTATTATAAGCCCTATCCACTGTATAGACTGAGCTCCAACCGTACTTTTGGCTACAAACCTTTGGAAATAATGTGTAAAATGGTACAAGCGCACATACTGATCTGATAGGCCTTTTTTTCTGTTCTGTCTACTTTGTCATCGTGTCCGAAAAGTTCATTGATTAGAAAATTCACCGACTTACGATTCGTCGAAACGATAATTCACCGATTCTACTATTATGATTTCTGATTACAATAGATTAATAGAAAATATTATACTGTGTTCGTAGAATCATGTGTCATATTTTACCCACAGTTTCCTCACTTAATAAATCCCTTACTTCGATAAACTTTTGGAGAATTATTTGGAATGAGGATTTCACCTATTTTTGGCTACAAAAACAAAACTGATAATCCGATTTGAGTGATTTAAAAAAAATATTCAGCATTACAGAGGATTATTTAAAAAATGCTAAAACTTGATATTAATATTGAAAAAGCTGAGAAACTTTGTTAAATTTGAAAAAATTCATATGTTGATAGAAATAAATGAACCGAGGAGCACCATTGAAACTCATTTTCAGGCAAAGGGTAATTTATTAATGAACTCCAATTGTAAATGATTACTCTTCGCCCGAAAATCAGATTTCAGTGGTAGTTCTCCGTTTACTTATTTCTATCAATATATGAATTTTTTCAGATTTAACCAAAGTTTCCCAGCCTTTTCAGTATTGGTATCAAGTTCTAGTATTTTTTAAATAATCCCCCCGCAATACCATTTTTTTAATCGTAAAAATGGAACCTTCCGTTACATATCGTCACACTAGCCAGTTATCTTGCCACCCTCTTTTTTCGTGTGTATTTTACAGATGCCTTCTAAATCATTTGCAACCTCACAAAACGTTTAGAAAAAATTACAGCTTGAAGTCAGTGGTGAATAAGTGTGAATGGATGTTATCGCGCAACAAAAATTGCTTTCTATTGACGGGACTTGTATTTAGCGTGTTATTTCGTCTCTTCAAGCCAACCCTCCCGTACTGAATCGTCTTAACACCAATATAAGTATTTTTAACTATAAATCTAGTTCAACATCTTTCTTAGAAAACTTTTTTTTAAACTTTTTTTTGAGGCTTCCAAAAATGAAAAAAAAATTCTTTCGTCAAATCTGAATGTAACTGAATGTATGTACACTTATAATATAATTCTATGAAATATACAAGTTATGAACTACAATATAGCCATTTAACAATATCTTCATATTACACTAAATTCAACATTAGCATACGTGACAAACAACAAGTATAATTTCAAGTGAAAGGAAAGTCCAACTTCTGACCTATATTCATTAAGTATATCCGCAGGACACACGACCAATGTCATTCCAGAAAGTAACAGGAAATTCAACCGTATATAAGTCACGATACAAATGGGCCAAACAACAGTCGTTCAACACACACTTTACCGAAGTCAACTACTTTGCCGGATAATTGACTCGATCACCGCGCGGTGATAAAGTAAATTATTTTATTTCAAATTATATTGTAAAAATTGTATTCTTGTAAAAATTTGTATTTTGTGAAATAAAATTCTTTTTTTAAACATAAACTTCTGCCGAGTTTATATTTGGCGCAGCCGGTAGGATAGTGCAGGAAAATTTCGTAAACCTCCACTATCTAAGCGCTCATCGTAAAGTTAACGCGACAGTTAAACTACGAGTGTCTTTTAAGACTTTGGAGCCGAACCTACAAACCAAACAAATAAAATATACAACTCGACTGGAACACCAACAGTGGTTTGGAGCAACATATTCCCGGACAACGACATTCTCGACGGCTTATCGAGAAGTAGTGGCGATACATCAATTCACGACGGTTTATCGTGAAGAAGGTCGACTTCGCTCAGTCAACGTCTAGAACTGCACGTACGCTGGTTCAACTGGATATGTGGAAATCATCAGTTCTATTGTTGTAAGTCTTTACTTTCCTATATTATTGCATGATTTCCGATGCCTAAACCTTACCCCACTGCTAAAAGTATTAAATTCCTGAAGAAAAACGACGGTTTATCGTTTAATTCAGATTCAAGTACATCAAGTAGTTGTGACTTCGCTAATAATATTGAAATTATTAATAATATTGAATCAAACAATTTAAGTGAAAATTTAGAAAATATGGCACAACCTAGACTAGTATCTATCGATCAATCAGCTAACGCAGTAGAAACTTTATTAAAAAACTTTCAAATCCCTGATATTATTAAAACAATTATTCCTTATGACGGCAATAGAAGTAATTTGTTTAATTTTATCGATAGCGTTGATATGGCTGTTGGTCTATTATTTAGTTTAGTTGACGATAATTTAAAAAACCTTTATAGTAACGAAATTAGAAAAAAAATAATAGGTCCAGCAAATGACGTACTAAATCAGTATGGTAGAGTGAGAAATTGGGATAGCATCAAAGAAATTTTAATAGGGCATTATGCAGATAAGAGAGATGAATATAGTTTGGCTCGGGATTTATACTCGCTAACTCAAGGAAATCAATCGGTTGAATTATTCTTTAGTAGAGTTAATGAAGTATTAGCCCAACTTATAAATAATATTTCTCTAACGAATACTGACGAGACTGTTAAGAAAGTCAAAATAGAACTTTATAATCAAGCAGCACTAGATTGTTTTCTAACAGGACTTAATAGGAATATAGGAAACATTGTTCGTGCTTTCCAGCCTAAGACACTTGGAGAAGCATGGCAATGTGTACAGAGGGAATTAAACGTTTATTACAAACAAACTCAATACGGAAACGTTAGGCCGCAACCAGAAGACACTAACACACCACCGAAACAAATTATTCGTCACGTATACACACCTCCACAACCACAAATTCCACATACACCAAGACAACATTTTAATACGAATATACAACCTGTTCAAAACGTATTCGGAAACCATCCTTGTTTAGAATATGTACCCCAAAATCAAAGAGTTTACAATAATTTTAATCAAAATCGACCTCAACAAAATTACCATACAATACAGCAAAGTCCAGTCCGTCCGCAACAACAAACACAACCTAATAGGTTTACCCCCGAACCTATGGATACAACGTCAGGTAATACTAGACGAATCAATAATAATAACCATCCATTTAGACAAACGGAACCACCCAGGGTAATTTCAAAAGAATTGTTCAATACTGAAAATAATTGTTACGAACAGAAATACTATTACGAACCAACAGAAACAGAAATAGAATCAACAAATCCGTTAGAATATCAATTCAACGAAGAACCCAAATCAGTGGAATTCGACCAAACTGACCTAAACAACATAAACTACGAATCTGCCGGATACGTAGAATTAAATTTACAACAGACCAAGAACGGGACGTTACCATACATAATAATAAAAAACGGACCACAGAGACTAAAATTCTTAATAGATACAGGAGCTGACAATAATTTTATAGACCCAAAGCATGTTGAAAATCTAACTTTAATCCCGACAGACGTAGAAGTAAAAACGGCACTCAAAACACACAAAATTAATAATAAAATACGCATCTCATACTTAAACGAATTAGATAACACAGAGCCATTAGAATTTCTCGTATTTAAATTTCATTATTATTTCGATGGCATCATAGGAAACCAAACATTGAGACAATTGAAAACAAAAATAAATTACAATAATCATACAATACAATTCGGGCGAGCTATTAACCGACTATATTACAAATCGTGCATGACACCGATAGTTTTTACATTAGAATCACAGAAACAAAACATTATTGAAGTATCCACTTTAATAAAAAATGGAGACATACTGACCCCTACTATTAAACTAAATCCCCAAGTAAAAACTGCTAATAGAATATACACTGCACATAAAAAACAAAAACAAACGTTAATAAAAAACAACAATAAACGAAACGATCCACCACAACTAAACATAGGAGACACAGTTTATGTTAAAAATATACAACGTAACACGAAATTATTACCTCCGTACAATGCAAAAAAAGTAACTGACGACAATAAATTAACCTTTAAAACAAAGAATTACAAATATCACAAAGCCAAAATAAAACCTAAAAGAAAGTAATGTTGTTACAGGTTCTTAACAATGACGAACGCGCAAAGAATAGAATACCACGACATATCGCACACAAAAGGACTTATCGCACTTAATTTAGGTACAACTAGAGTAGTTTCCCATTATAATAATCTAATACATATAATTAACATAACTAACATTAGAGACACATTAGGGTACTTAAGAGATAACATTTATAATACTAGTCTTAACGCAACATTATTTTACAATACGAAAAATCTAAAGGATTTATACAACAAAATAGAGCGAAACTTAGAAAACTTAGAACCGAGGACAATTAGAAGTAAAAGAGGTTTGATAAACGCATTAGGGACCGTAATAAAAGCAATATCTGGCAATATGGACAACAACGACGCGATAGAAATCAACAAACAAATAGAAACCCTCAAAGATAATAGTTTGTTACTAAAGGACAGAATAGACCAACAACACAGATTAAACACACAGATGATCGAGCGATTTAATAACATCACGGATTTTATAAATACTGAACAAGCTAAACTTAAAATTTTAGCCAATGCTATGAAAACATATCCCCAAATAGAACAACAACCGTTTCAGTCACAATACTATTTTTCCTTACAATCACAACTTCAATACTTAAACCAGCACGTTAACGACATTATATTATCGATAGAACTAGCTATGTTAAATGTGATATCTAGGCATATCCTTACAAAGAATGAATTAAAGTTAGTTTATGAAAATTTGAAAAGTAGTATCAACATTATTAGTGATGAACACTTATATGAACTACTCAACCTAAAAGCCTACTACAACGGAACCAATATCATATTCGCTGTAATGATTCCACAGTTCAGGAATAATATTTTTAACACTATCAAAATAAGACCCATCCCTGAAAACCATCAAATTATAAAACCAAAAACCAATATAATCCTGCATAACAAAACCCATTATCAATTCCTAGAAAAGACTTGCAATAAGATAGAACAGGATTTTATCTGCCCACCTGTAATATTAACACCAAAGGAAGCTAACCGATGCGAAATAAAGATATTGGAAAATAAACCAGCACAATGTACGCTACATCGCACAATAGGAGAAGAATTCATAGAAGAAATAGAAGACAACCACATAATCGTCATAACTAATCATTCAATCGACATCACGAACAACTGCGGAAAGAACATTACCAACTTCATTGGAAAACTACATATCATCCTAGACCAATGTCATGTAACGATCAACCAAATAACTTATGGGACTCTAAACAATACCATCAACAACATAGTTTTGGAACAAATATTATATAACACTGTTAATATTACTGACATTTCTAAAGATATAAACTTAGATCTGTTACAGCTGAAACATCTAGAAAATACGGCCCAGTCAACATTCTGACGTCTTAATGAATTCATAAAGAATTCATATTTCTGATTTGGACGTCAGAAAACAAGTTCAGAAAGATATCTTTATGAATTCATAAAGATATCTTATGCGTCGATTTATGAACAGATTATGAAGTCTTAAATATGATGTCTTAAAGAATTCTTTTTTCTGACTTCAGAATTGCGATGTCTTAAACAGCTCATATTTCTGATGTCTGAAAAAAGATATCTAAATTGAGAATTCATTATTAAGAAGTCATATGTCTGACTTCAGAATTATGATGTCTTAAATAGTTCATATTTCTGACGTCTTAAAGAATTCATATTTCTGACTTCAGAATTAGCTCATATTTCTGATGTCTTAAACAGCTCATATTTCTGACGTCTTAAAAAAGATGACTTTAAGAGGACTATACCAAGAATTGGTTGAAAATATTAAGCGTAATTTACGAAATAAAAGAAATATAATTAATTTAGTTAATTTTATTTATTTACATAACTGTATATGTACAACGTATATTAAATGTATTTAAAATATTAACATTTAAGATTAAATTTACTCCAGTATTTTATCAGGAAATGTTACAATTTGTACACTAGTCACAATAGAAACAGTCAAAAACACTAACTAATCATACTCAATATCCCATCAAACCACAAATTATTATCATAACTTCTTAAATTAACACTATCATAAATTCACTTCCTTCAATTCATTTTCACTTTAAATATTTTTCTTTAAGCTACCATATTTTATTTTTGTTTAGTATCACCATCACCATCATTTCCATCTTGTGCTAAATTTCTTTCCTATTTTAATCTTCTATTTTTTTGACTTTTGAATAAATATTGAAATGGTTTTCTTTTAGACATTGTGTTGTTAACGTTGTCAATAAAAATATTAATTTTAATACATTACATTGTTCGTTTGTTTTTTGTTTTTTCCTTACATCCGAAATATGAACTAATTAAGAAGTCTTAATAACAAAGTCAGAAATAAGAGCTGTATAAGACATCAGAAATATGAGTTCAAAAAGTAGTCAGAAATAAGAACTGTTTAAGACATCAGAAATATGAGTTCAAAAAGTAATCAAAAATAAGAGCTGTTTAAGACATCAAAAATATGAGTACATAAAACAATCAGAATTAAGAACTATTTAAGACATCAGAAATATGAGTACAAAAAGTGGTCAGAAATAAGAACTGTTTAAGACATCAGAAATATGAATTCATAAAGCAGTCAGAAATAAGAACGGTTTAAGACATCATATTTCTGATGTCTTAAATAAGACTTCTTTATGAATTCATTTAGATGTCCTAATATTGTTTAAATTATTTTTGTTAGTGGTTTCTATAGAAAAAATAATAATATATTTATAGGATATTTTTTTAAGACATCAGAAATATGAGCTAATTCTGAAGTCAGAAATATGAATTCTTTAAGACATCATATTTATGAAGTCTTAAACAGCTCCTAAATCGACGCATAAGATATCTTTATGAATTCATAAAGATATCTTTCTGATAATGTTTTCTGACATCTTAAATATGACTCCTTTAAGACATCTTTAAGAAGTCTTATTTAAGAAGTCCGAAAGATGTCAGAAAAAAGATGTCTATTTGATATCATTAAATTGAATTCATATTTAAGATGTCTTTAAAAACTCTTATTTCTGACTTCTTAAAAATGATGTCTTAATGATGTCATATTTACAGTTCAGAAACATGTCAGAAAAAAGACTTCATAAAGACATCTTTCTGACTTTTGTGCTCACTGGGGGATACCATTCAATTTATCAAATATCAACATTACACCCATATGACCGTCACAGTCATCACCATTGGAATCTTAATAGTAATCGGTACGAGTTACGTTACATGCAGAAGATGCAAGAGAGCAAAAACAACACAAGAATCAGTCCAATACATGATGGCACCTACGGCACCACCAATCGACAGGTCGTCAGTCGTTCAATTCCCCTTCAAAATTGAACTTCCATCTTAGGGAGGGAAGAGTTATGAACTACAATATAGCCATTTAACAATATCTTCATATTACACTAAATTCAACATTAGCATACGTGACAAACAACAAGTATAATTTCAAGTGAAAGGAAAGTCCAACTTCTGACCTATATTCATTAAGTATATCCGCAGGACACACGACCAATGTCATTCCAGAAAGTAACAGGAAATTCAACCGTATATAAGTCACGATACAAATGGGCCAAACAACAGTCGTTCAACACACACTTTACCGAAGTCAACTACTTTGCCGGATAATTGACTCGATCACCGCGCGGTGATAAAGTAAATTATTTTATTTCAAATTATATTGTAAAAATTGTATTCTTGTAAAAATTTGTATTTTGTGAAATAAAATTCTTTTTTTAAACATAAACTTCTGCCGAGTTTATATTTTACATGTACACACTGTTAATAAAAATAGGGGATATGGAAAATATTTTTCGGCTCCTTACCCCTTACTCCTATTATCATTAAAAGACTACTCCTTCTTATTACGTATTAAACATGTTTTTACATCTACTTTTTTTACGTGAACACAAATAACAAATATGAATTTAACTTTTTAAGAGAATTTGTAAACAAAATGAATGTAATGACCAAGCAGCAAATGTACACAATGGTGGCAACTGTGTAGGCGGTGGCAATCACGGTGGTGGTGTGGTGATAGTTACCAGAAGCACCAAAACAAAGATACATACATTTATCAATCCAAAACCACCACTTGAATCCCCTAAAATTTCGCCACTAACTGAACACCACAACACAGTTCAGTTATTTGCTATTGGTTTTTGTTGATCAATGAAATGAATGTATTGTCTAAAGGACAGACAAAATTTTACCTTTAACAACACGATGCGTAATGACCATATTTAGCGTATCAACACTGATACATTTTAAAATCAAATACTGATTGAAAAAATTATCAAACTGTATCGGCTGGGACTCGAACCCAGGATCTTCTGGTAACTAGCCACACGTCTTACCCCCTAGAACTACAGTTATTATTCTAATTTCAAATATTATCGAGTGCTTGTGAAACATTACTACAAATATTTAATTGACATGTGAACTTATAAGGAGATCAACATTCATAAACCCTTGTTAATCAGAAAACTGGCAGAAATAGGAGTAAAAAATATAGAATATGAGTAACAAAATATACACATGGCTAAATTACCAATTAAATAAGTACTGCAAAATACCTGAATCATTATCGGAAAGTAAAAATTTACATTTTCATGATGAAATTAACATAAAATTTAAAAAAATATACATAGAAGGTATTTACAATTAATAATAATGCAATATAATCTACCCTATTTTTTCTTTCATATATGTTTTGGATACCACACATATTTCGGAAAATCGCAAAAACCCCTATCCCCTAATTTTTTATGCACTTTCTATTTATGATGGTAAAAATTTGATACATTATACCACTCAGGCTGTACAAGAAAATTTACCTCTATTTTCACCCCTCTAGCCCCTCTTATAAACCCGACCCTTGTTTAACCTATACAAGTGAATAGGTCTTTCAAAGAGTAAGATTTCGTCTATTTAAAGTTTTCCTCTATCCCCTATAGTTTCCGAGACATCTTAAGAAATATGATTTGAGTCCCCAACTTTAGGGGTTGATTTCACCCCGTAAACGTGAAAGATGACCGATAAAAAACATACGAGTCCCTTATTTTTGCCTATTCTACTATAATGTAGTTATGTATTATTTAACGGCGATTCGTTGCTAGAGATAAATTTTCAAATATTTTTTCTCCTTTATCAAAATCAATAAAACCAAATGACACATAAAATCGATAGACCTTTAGTAGAAATGACATCTACCCAAATACACCAAAAGTTTTTAAAATGGTTTGTCTCCTTGCTAATTAATTTAAAATATTTATAATTCCAATTTAGAAAGAAAAATTATATTATGTAACGAAAAAATCTATAAACAAATTTTCCAAAAATAAGTGGTTCGAATAAGAATCAAGGAGAAGGCATTGCTCTCTCTTACATGGACTGGCAACGAGAAAAGATCGGCATGGATTGTTAAAAAAATTCATTTTTCAAAAATACATAAAATGTGTACAGTTGGAGAGACGATTTTTATTCTAACTACCATATAAAGATAACTATTTTAATTTTTTATTTAACAATCTAATAGTGAAAATTATTCAACATATATTCTAAATAAATTTAAGTAAATTATTTAAGTAATAATATAATTCCAATTAAATGTAGATTAAATAAAATTTTTTTTTTTATATTATGTTTCACGTTGTACTGTGCTAATATTTTCATTTCCGATTCAGTATGAGATGTTTCGGGGGAAATAATAAAAAAAAAAAAAATAGCCAGGGGCCAAATTTTGACTAATATTAAGATAATTGTATTTCGTTAGATTTAGAAAATTAATATTTTTTTCTTGATTGAATAATTTTCTCAATATATCGATTTAGTTTAATACGGTAGATACGTTAGTTTTTTAGATTGTTACGTAATAATTTCTTTTCGTTTCCGGTATAATATGCAATAGTAAATTTTCCCTCCATGTGCAACGTATCGATAAATATAACAGCCATCAGAGGTAAATTTTATTATTGTTTTAGTGTAATCAAACCAATTTATTAGTTGCTCTTTTCTCAATATTTTCTTGCTCGTAAATTTTCTTTCCATTAAATTTCATATAGCGTTTAAAATTGTGTCTGGACGGGATCAAACGCGGTAGTCCGAAGTTTTAGCTCCGGCCTACTTCCCATAAGTGCAATCCAACACGTTTATCACAGAATCCTTTACATAGTTTAAAAATATACATCTGATTTACATTTATCCCAAAAAAATATACCTCGCTAAGAAAAAAAAAAAAAAACAAAAAAATATAAAAAATATAAAAAATATAAAAAATATAAAAAAATTAAAAAGCACGTTGCACCAAATTGTACTTCATTGAAATTATAATATAAGGGATTTAAGGCGCGTACTCTAATTTATTTAAGAGTAGTTTTAGGTACAACCCAAAATAAAAAAAAAACGCAAAGTTACAAATTTATACGATAAATTTATTTTCAAATAACGTAAAAGCCCCCATTATGGAACGGTATCTAATACTGGAACAGTTTTAGACATTTACATATTCATTTCTTTAATTAAATAAGGAAACATTAAATGAAAGGTGAATTTAAATTGAAAGACAATCATTCTATTAATAATAATTTTTGTTATCAGACGTTTCTTTCAGAAATAACTTCATTAATATGTAAATGTCAAAACTGTTCCAGTATTAGATACCGTTGCATAACGGGGGATTTTACGTTACACTTAAGTCTAGTTATATTTAAATAACATTTTGTTGCAAAATTTCCTATTTTACAAATTACATTATTTGTTGTAAATTTACTGAAAGAGAACGAATAATTGCACGCTTGGATTTGTTAGCTCTGATTATTTGAGTCAAAGTTTACAATTGCTCGTTCGTGATACATTTGTAAAAATGTTTGTTTTAGTTAAGTTTTCAATTTACTCGAACGATTTGTAAAGTTAAATGTCAAACAAACAGTGGCGTTGCCACAAAATTTGTGTTTTCTAGTAAATTGTAAATTGTGGTCCGGAAAAGATATTTTTATTTATTCATTTATTTTATTTTTCCAAGTAGTGATCGAGAGTGAATTTCTGGTCAAGGGGGAAAAGATTCACAGACCTAAACCTCTTCCACTGTTCTCTCTAAAGCTGATCAACACTTCGAGCAAAGCTCTGCGAATTATTTTTACTCAACACTCACGCACCCTCTGAAGAACCCATTCAATCCCACAATCCATACACAATCAAAATCAATAATCAATACAATATTTAATCATATCCAAATATTATTGAAATTTTTAATTTTTAATTTTTTTTCGCTACACCACACGCCAGCAAAGTTTCATCAAAATTGCGAATTTCACTCTGGGGGCATCTCCTTGTTAGTCATGCATACTAAGGAAATCGAGTGCTTTCAGTTTAGCTGAACGTTAAGTGAGCATATGAATACTAACGTATGTTTAAATGCGAACAAAAGTTCCCCATTCGTAGTAATGTTTCACAAGCACTCGATAATATTTGAAATTAGAATAACATTGATACTCTCTGCGAAAAAACAGAAAAAAAAAATTAATTTAAAAAAATCAAAAAACCCGACTGCATTTAAAGTCAACCAAAACAGTGGAAACAAGATGAAATAGAGAAAAAGAAGAATGAATAAAAAGTAAAGCAGTCGGAGGCATACCTGTTGTACCAAGTTAAACAGAAAAGTTTGATGCCTTCGACTGCTTTACTTTATATTCATTCTTCTTTTTCTCTATTTCATCTTGTTTCCACCGTTTTAGTTTACTTTAAATGCAGTCGGGTTTTTTGATTTTTTTAATTAATTTTTTTTTTTTTTTTGTTTTTCGCAGAGAGTATAAACATATTGGATTTTAAATTGGAATTTAAAACATTTAAAGCTAATAAAAGTTGTTTAAAATTAGAAAATTTAGAATTAAAAAATGCAGTCGGGTTTTTTTAATTTTTTAATTAATTTTTTATTTAGATCTTTTTAGCGTTGTTTAATTATTTAGAAGAAGAAATATATATATATATATATAGGTACGTATATGAGATTACTGCGGCTGGCAGCCTAAATTATCACGAATTTGATATTAAAATTTTTTTTATACTAGTGCTAATATAATAGCTTTTGTCTACGACTTCGTCCGCTTAGAGTCACTGAAGGTTGATTAAATGATTTCGTACACTTACTATGTCGTCATCGACTCCACACGGGTGAATTCATCGACAAAAACTAGTTTCCATATGAATTTTTAACCCTTGTCCTACCGCCTTAGGGTATGAAATTTTAAAAATCTGCACTTGGTACTCTCTTACATTACTAAAAAACCCCTGTACAGAATTTCAATTTTTTACACTCAGTGGTTTTCTGTATAAATTTGCATACCCTATTTCATATCCTTAAGAAATAAAAATTCCAAAAATCCCTTCTTATAGCTCACCTACGCTACATAAGGAAATCCTGTGTAAAATTTATACTAATTTATGTGAGCCCAGTAGGTTTTTTAAAACCCGATAGGTAAGGGCCTATTTTACCCCCTTAGGGGATGAATTTGCAAAACTCCTTCTTTGTGCTCGCCTACATTATATAAAGAACTCCTTTATAGAATTTCAGGTTTCTATATAACGATTTTCTATATAAATTTTCATCCCCTATTTTAACCCGTTAGGAAGCGAAAGTCTAAAAATCCACTCTTGGTGCTTGATTGCGTTACTAGAAAAACCTTTGTACAAAATTTTACGTTTCTAAACCCAGTGGTTTCCTATATAAATTTTCATCCCCTAATTTACACCATTAATGGATAAAATTTTACAAAAATTCTCCCTCTTAATACTCATCTACATTACTGAAAAACCCCGATGGCCCTGTACAAAGTTTTACCTTTCATAAATTTTCATCCCCTACTTTATATCCTTAGGGGATGAATTTCCAAAAATCTTTTCTTGGTGCTCCCTTACGTTACATAAAAAACTCGTCTGCAAAATTTCACGATTCTAGACCCAATGGTTTGCTATATAAATTTTTCATTGGTTAGCAAACCCAATGGTTTGCTATATAAAATTTTCCCCTATTTAGGGAATGAATTTTGAAATTTAATGTAGCCTATAGCAGCCCCGAGATCAAGACGAATTCAGCGACACCTTCTTTACCAAAATGCGTTAAGCCGTTTAGACTGCAGGCTGGGCCACAGAAACAGACATAATCAGAGGATACATACAAACTTTCGAAACACATTACCCTCTGTCGGGTAAAAATATAGAGGTACTGATTACAGAAAAACGTTTTGGTACGATCTACTCATACTTATTATCTTTAAAAAATAAACTTGCCAATAAGTTTTTATTTATCTGATAACATTCTAAAAGATATTTTTATAAGAAAAGAATTGCATCAAACGAAAAATAGTCTTAATGGGTAACAAAACTGAGAAATTAGAATACGATAGACCTCGTTTTATGTGTATTTATTTTACATGGTTTTGATTGTACACAGTTAACTTTTTTATCGGATTTTCCTTTGCAAGTTTTGGTTTGCTTATCAAAATTTGACATCGAATTTAACAATATCGGACTTTTATCTACTTTTAAGTGAATTTCCTTCTTGGAAATACACTTATTACAGCGGATGTTCTGGAAAAACTTGAGCCCGGGACTAGGGCAGAAATTTGTTTTGAGACCTCTAGAAACCGAAAATGACCTTCACTAAAATTTGTATATATATATATATATATATATATATATATATATATATATATATATATATATATATATATATAGGTGTTCCAAAAGTCAACGATATTCCTTGGAGGGATGAAAAATCAGCTCATGCCTGTCCAGAATATCAAATATCAAAATATTGTCTGGTAAAATATCGCTGGTGTTCTATTGACACTTTTATGAATTTCGGGAAGATCGACAATTTTTATCAGATTTTCGAGTACCACAGCTGCAAGACTAGATTTTTTGAATTCTAATTTTTATTATGCAACCCTGAAGAGTCCTTTTCAGGGTCAGGAAGAGAGATCACAATCCAAAGTAAGGGTAATATACCTATAATCTTGGAAAAGATAAATCTTTTTTGCTGATTCATAAATAATTTTTTTTTACGATCTAAGTTTGACTCTTCATGCTGTAAAAGAAATGTACCACCTTACCCAGGCAAGTTATGTTGAAAAATTGTTCATTTATTGTAGTTTTTAAAATGGTCTAAAACTTGCTTAGCTTTACGTTAGAAAAAAAGATATTGCTATTTTACTGCAAAAAAATGTCATTTTGAAATTATTTCAATAAGTACTTTGAAATTATTTCAAATTATTTGTTAAATTAAAGTAGGTACGGATATTTATTTGAAATTAAACATAACATTGGAAATCAACGAATGCGTTAAAATTGTCTACAGCCAAGTCGAATGTGGGCGCGGTATCTTTTTGAAGTAGATCTTTTTATTTGTCTTGCACATTTTGCAACATTTAGTTATTATGCTTATTCATTAATGCGATGTCTTAGCTCATTTAAATTATTTATTGGTATAGACTTTCTTCTTTAAGCAATCCCAGTAAGAAAAAGTCTAGTGGATTTAAATCCGAGAACGCAGTGGTCACAATACGGGACCAAGACGACCGATCCATTTCTGAGGATAAGAAAGTTCATGAATAGCGTTTTTTGACCTTTCACCGCTTACGCAACGAAAACGGTGATAGATACATTAAAAAGTCCGCGAGAACACCTGTCTATCTTGTACAGGTGATAAAATACAGCGCTTCAAACGCGCACTCAAAAATCCACTTTTTCGAGCGTTCCGGCAAGGTTCCGGACGACAAAACCTGCCGGATGAAAAGTCGCTCAAGACTCAATAACTATGTTCATATTTTAGCATTAATTATTTTAGCAGGGTCAAGTGCTATAAATAATTGATTTTGCCCAGAATTTTGGAATATACGTATATGATTGAATTGATCTATAAAGGGCATAGCCGGGTAAGATAGGGAAAACGGCCCTTGACGCAAAATTGATTGTTTTTATAGGAAATAATACTTCTTAGCGCCAGATACATTCCTGCCAAATTTCAACCCTCCGAAGCTAATAGTTTATAAATACACAAACAGAAAAAAATTTTCAAAAAAATTTTTTTTTGACGAAATTACTGAACCGATTTATTTGAGTTTAATATATATTGTGTACCCACCTTAGACGAAGTAATGAAAAAAAAATTAACGTTATATCCCTTTATTATACTAATTTTTTTAAATTTTTAAATTTAAGAAAATTTTTTTTTGGGACTTAGGCGTTAGCGACACCCACCATTTTTTGTTCAATAATTTGTCTCTCGGTACTCTATAACATATATTTTTATGGAAAAATTTTAGTTGGTAGAACATAGTACAAAATACAAATGTACAATTTGCAAATACAAATATTTCAATACAAATGCATGCCATGTTCGGTACTACATATACTACTTATGTATAAAAAGGACCATAAAGTAAAGCATCAGCCTTATTTCTAAAACACAGTAGAACTCTAAGCACTGCAATAAAATGTTCTCTTCCCCCCTGAGTTGCAGTTCTTGGAGTTCCTGTGACGGTCTAAAAAAATATATATTTTGAGCTGTTATAAAAAATATGTTTTAACTTGCTAAAAAATAATTTTCAAGGTTAATTTTACCATGAATCTGAATATTTGAATGAAATCAATAAAATTATCTCAGCATACTTATTAATTAAAATTATATGGAACTCAACAAAAATTATAAGTTTTAGAAACTTCATTCAAATAAAGATACTAATAATAACAATAATACGTCTTAAATGTTATATTGCTTTAATAATAATAAACATTAACTTAATAAAATCGAACAAAAAACTTCAACAATGTATAGTAATAACAACAATCCGGCTAAAACCTGTTGTAGTTATTACATGTGCATATAACTAACTTGAAGAAAGTAGTGTACAATTTTACGCAATATGTAGCTCGTCCCTCTCACTTGATGTTTTTGTTGCACTTCTTAAGGAGGTACAGAAAGTGGATTTTTTCTGTAATAAAATTACATACGTTCATAACTACGACAAACAAGCTTAGAAAAACGTCTAGCTTTACCTTACAGTCCTTTTTATACATAAGTAATATATATAATACCGAACATGGCATGCATTTGTATTGAAATATTACTATGTTCTACCAACTAAAATTTTTCCATAAAAATATATGTTATAGAGTACTAAGAGACAAATTATTAAACAAAAAAATGGTGGGTGTCGCTAACGCCTAAGTCCCAAAAAAAAATTTTCTTAAATTTAAAAATTTAAAAAAATTAGTATTATAAAGGGATATAACGTTATTTTTTTTTTCATTGCTTCGACTAAGGTGAGTACACAATATATATTAAACTCAAATAAATCGGTTCAGTAATTTCGTCAAAAAAAATTTTTTTTTAAAATATTTGTCTGTTTGTGTATTCATAAACTATTAGCCTCGGAGGGTTGAAATTTGGCAGGAATGTATCTGGGGCTAAGAAGTATTATTTCCTATAAAAACAATCAATTTTGCGTCAAGGGTCGTTTTCCCTATCTTACTCGGCTATGCCCTTTTACCTATAATTTAATCTAACATCGTTTGACATCTAGGTTGTATAGACACTCGAAAGATGACGCTGTATTTCGATTTCTAGATTATACATTCTGTTCCACATCATATTTGTTTATGTTCACGATGTCAATGATTTTGATAATTATACTGTGTATTGTGTTATAATTGTGCAGTGTATCGTTTGAAATGATAAGAAAGAATTAATTCAATCAATTATAACTATTGAGCCACAGCAACGCGTGGCCGGGTCAGCTAGTAGATATACTGGGTGTTCCGGCCGGATGTATACATACGATTTACATATTAATTTTTGACATTGGATTTCCATAAGGAAAAAGTTATGTTACAAGAGTGCTTTGGGTAAACATATTCCTATTTTTGGTAATTTTCTTTTATAAAATAATTTTTTTCCACCAAATTATCTGCACTATTACTTCAACAGAATATTTTTTGGGTACTTTTATTATTTTAATATTTATTTTCAAGAAAATAAAAAATTGCCTTTTTGAATTTACAGCAGATGACACAAATATTTATTATGTAAAAATGTGAATTGCTTGAAAATTGCGACATTCGTTTCTTTATTTTACTGCATTATTATTGTTAAAGCTATACCTAGTAACAGTAGTTATAATGTTAAATTAGTATTATTAGTATGTTCAAATCACTCTTGTGACATAACTTTTTCCTTATGGGAATCCAATGTTAAAAATTAACATATAAATCGTATGTATACATCTAAATGGGATACTGGTATATATACAAAGATGTAGATTATAAAGTAAGGACATTATTATTACCAGAGAAACTAAATTTATTTTAAGCATTTTCTGTAAAAATATATTTGATAAAACAGGTTTTATGTGAAATTATGTCAATTTGTGCAAAATAATATATTGTCTATTCGATAGAAGTTCTTTCCTTTAATAAAATATTATTTAATCAAATTTTTGGAGAGAATGTTAGAAACCCGAAACCTTTAGAATGATAAGTTCTTCAACTAAACACTTGTAACGTGCTAATTAAACTTTGCCGGTAAATATAAACCGATGCAGCATAAATTCGCTATATAATGTTGAGACAGGGATATCTTCTAGTTTTTAGTTAGCTAGTTATAGTTTGTATTTGTTTAAAACAGACTCAAGCCACAAGATTATTCATGTTAATAAAGTATATATTTACGTGGGCTATAGTTACGTGTGACAAAAATGAACAGCAACATTATTCTGGTGGCTATTGTGAATGGCCGTTTCAGTCACTGTAGTCCAATCGATCTCTTGTTGTTTCCGGAATATTTATATTGCTACACTATTAACACTGCACGTGATAGATACCCTGGCTATGAATGTATTGGTATTGGTATTTTATCCAAGTGTACATGGCATGCATATAAATGTGGTAAAGCTGACTTGAAATTCATAGTATTTCGTGATTTCAATCCTTCAGTCAGTTGCATTCCAGTAAACTTTTGTGTGTCTGAAAATAATAAACTTATTCGAGAAACTTTTAAACCAAACAAAGCAGAAAAACATTAATCCATTAATCGTTAGTTAACGAAGTCAAGCTGTTGTTTAATGAATTATTTTAATTTCAAAAACTTGTCTTATTTAACAGTTAATTAACGGTTAAATTAACTTCCCTCAACATAAATTCGTTACTTGTCTTATGACAAATATCCTTTTCGGTAAATCCGTTAGATAAAATATAAACTAATAATAATAATTAAACAATAATCGCAAAAATAGCAATAATGAGGAAGAATTTAGAGGGTATTTTGGTTCCCCCTAATAATACTGCCAAAATAATATACCCAGTCATAAAATTTCCGCAATAATATCCAAAAAAAAAACATCCCCTACGAAAAAAATTCACGATTAATAACATTCCAAGCAAAAATAACTAAGGCCAATAACAGCCCCAAACAAAAAAATTTGAATATCGTCAATGATACATGTAATGTCTGTTTAATTAAGTACCGTCAATTGGGACGAATCTGGACAGTAGGGGCGAATCTAGATAGAGCTGCCTCTCGATATTTCTTCGTCAGTGTTATGACCGTACAAGGTTATGGATCAATTTATGCTACTGAATTTTATCAGTTATGAGTTAGTCATCAAAGAAAAGCGGTGAACCTGACATCTTTGTATTTTGTTATTTTACAGGCGCATTGTTTATAATTCTTAAAAATAACACGCGTTTTGAAATCTTATAAAGAAACTGCTGTACAAAAAAACAATTATATATATATATATATATATATATATATATATATATATATATATATATATATATATATATATATATATAAAGTAGGGACTGGCAACAAAATGTTTGGCGTTTTTTGACAATATATGTACCAAAAATGATAGCTGTATTGTGCTTAATTTTTTTTTTTATAAATTGATTAACAAAAAATTGTTTATAGGTGAGGCGAATTCATACACCATGGTACCTCAATATAAAACGAAAGTGGGTATAAACTACATAAACTGTTGTCTAGATAACATAAAATGGGCTCTTTTCGACAGAGGCGCAACAACCGGGGGGGGGGGGGGGGTCTAAGGGGTCCGGTGCCCCTAAAATTACCTGGATTCCCTCAATTTATTTTATTTATATTAAAAAGTAAAATTTTTTGTCGTTTACTAATATTTTTTATTTGAAAATTAAATTTTCGGAGACGACATTTTATTACAACTTTTTCCATTTTTATCGGAGAACTACGTTATCAAAAAATTTGATAATTTAAATTTTTGTTGGACCCCCTGTAGATATGCAGCTGTTGCGCCTCGCATCGCATCGCTCGGCAAGGGTTTGAATCGGCCATATATTTGAACATGTACATTAAAATGTATGTGTTTAACAAAATAGCATGTACTCGCTCGGCATCGCTCTGCTGTTACTCGCTTTCTGTGTGCACGTACACTTAGGCTCCGAATCTTGACCGCCAACAGCTTGTTCCAATCTTAAGTCGATCAGTGCTTGCTCATTACGAAGAATCCTTTTACGCTGTTGTTTGTTCAGTCCCTACTGTCAAGCGTAGCCTCGTATTGATTCCATAGATCAATGGAAAATGTCACCCCACGGCATTTTGATTGGCGATTAAAAACTTCAAGCCAATATATTCTAAAATTTCACCGAGGATCTCTTCATGTTCGACAAAAAAATGGGGATGTAATGAGAGCATCATATGCTTTATCCAAATCTGCAGAAGGTACAAATGCCAATGTACAAATAATTTTAAAATTTAAGATGAACTCGCCATCACTGGCATCTTGAACTTGGAGACCTTTATTCTGAATATTCCTTCAGACCGCTTACCTGAAGTGAATAAAACATCCGATGATTATAGAATTGGAAAAAATTTTTCAGACAGCAGGTATAAATACGCTCTCAAAATCAGTCATTATTTTTTGCGGCGCAAGACGTAGCGCCACGATTTTTAATTGTTTCAAAATTTGTAGAGATTTTATTACCAGTATGTAATTGACGGGACAAATAACGTCGGTAATTTTGTCGGTGCTGTCAATCAGTCAAAAGAAAAGATTAAGTCAAAAGAGAAGTCAAAAAGTCAAATTCTGCTTAAATATTATTAAGATCCTGTAAAAAAAAAGCATTACCTACATTAAAAATGATCTCTAGAGTCCTAGAATCCCAAAAAGGACCAAAAATAAACAGCTGGATGGATCTTGACCAAATTTTGTTCAAACAGAATTGAGATCCTGGAAAAAATACATGTGAGTTTAAAATTGACCCCTAGGATTCTGGGGATCCAAAAACGACCTAAAAACAAACGGCTGAAAGAATCTTGATCATTTCCTCAAATAGTATTGATACCCTGAAAAAATGAACATGCGGCTAAAGTCCTGGGGAACCAAAAGACGCACAAAATGAACGACTGAATAGATCTTCAGTAAATTTTGCTCGAAGATTATTTAGATTCCGAGAGGTTTTTCGAGTACAGAACTCTCCACGAGCTGTCTAGTTCAGAACTCTCAACGAATCCTGGATCCTCAAAAAGGATGGGAAATTAAAGTACTTCTAAAATTATTAATATGGGTATCTAGGAAAAGGTCCCAACCCAGTCAACATTCTGACGTCTTAATGAATTCATAAAGAATTCATATTTCTGATTTGGACGTCAGAAAACAAGTTCAGAAAGATATCTTTATGAATTCATAAAGATATCTTATGCGTCGATTTATGAACAGATTATGAAGTCTTAAATATGATGTCTTAGAGAATTCTTTTTTCTGACTTCAGAATTGCGATGTCTTAAACAGCTCATATTTCTGATGTCAGAAAAAAGATATCTAAATTGAGAATTCATTATTAAGAAGTCATATTTCTGACTTCAGAGTTATGATGTCTTGAATAGTTCATATTTCTGACGTCTTAAAGAATTCATATTTCTGACTTCAGAATTAGCTCATATTTCTGATGTCTTAAACAGCTCATATTTCTGACGTCTTAAAAAAGATGGCTTTAAGGGGACTATTCCAAGAATTCGTTGAAAATATTAAGCGTAATTTACGAAATAAAAAAAATATAATTAATTTAGCTAATTTTATTTATTTACATAACTGTATATGTACAACGTATATTAAATGTATTTAAAATATTAACATTTAAGATTAAATTTACTCCAGTACTTTATCAGGAAATGTCACAATTTGTACACTAGTCACAATAGAAACAGTCAAAAACACTAACTAACCATACTCAATATCCCATCAAACCACAAATTATTATCACAACTTCTTAAATTAACACTACCATAAATTCACTTCCTTTAATTCATTTTCACTTTAAATAATTTTCTTTAAGCTACCATATTTTATTTTTGTTTAGTATCACCATCGCCATTATTTCCATCTTGTGCTAAATTTCTCTCCTATTTTAATCTTCTATTTTTTTGACTTTTAAATAAATATTGAAATGGTTTTCTTTAGACATTATGTTGTTAACGTTGTCAATAAAAATATTAATTTTAATACATTACATTGTTCGTTTGTTTTTTTGTTTTTTCCTTACATCCGAAATATTAACTAATTAAGAAGTCTTAATAATGAAGTCAGAAATAAGAGCTGTTTAAGACATCAGAATTATGAGTTCAAAAAGTAGTCAAAAATAAGAACTGTTTAAGATATCAGAAATATGAGTTCAAAAAGTAGTCAGAAATAAGAACTGTTTAAGACATCCAAAATATGAGTTCATAAAACAATCAGAATTAAGAACTATTTAAGACATCAGAAATATGAGTACAAAAATTGGTCAGAAATAAGAACTGTATAAGACCTCAGAAATATGAATTCATAAAGTAGTCAGAAATAAGAACTGTTTAAGACATCAGAAATATGAATTCATAAAGTAGTCAGAAATAAGAACGGTTTAAGACATCATATTTCTGATGTCTTAAATAAGACTTCTTTATGAATTCATTTAGATATCCTAATATTGTTTAAATTATTTTTGTTAGTAGTTTCTATAGAAAAAATAATAATATATTTATAGGATATTTTTTTAAGACATCAGAAATATGAGCTAATTCTGAAGTCAGAAATATGAATTCTTTAAGACATCATATTTATGAAGTCTTAAACAGCTCCTAAATCGACGCATAAGATATCTTTATGAATTCATAAAGATATCTTTCTGATAATATTTTCTGACATCTTAAATATGACTCCTTTAAGACATCTTTAAGAAGTCTTATTTAAGAAGTCCGAAAGATGTCAGAAAAAAGATATCATTAAATTGAATTCATATTTAAGATATCTTTAAGAACTCTTATTTCTGACTTCTTAAAAAAGATGTCTTAAAGATGTCATATTTACAGTTCAGAAAGATGTCAGAAAAAAGACTTCATAAAGACATCTTTCTGACTTTTGTGCTCACTGGGAAGGTAAATACGCTATTAATGAATATAGCTACTTTGGAGTCGTAAAAGCAAAGTAAAGTCAAAATTGACCGCCTGAATTGAGTTTTTTATCATTTATTTATTACTATCTCAAGAGTATCTAAAACAAATTTCAAGTAAAAATATTCATTAAAACGTAAGTTACACCACTCCGAAGACACCCGCCTCGAAAAAAAGAACACTCACTTCCCCATGATTTCAACTAATTGGCTTATCTGAAAAAAGCGCTATAATCTGTAAGCCTAAGTGCATCGAGTGAACTAGAATCATTTGAAAATATTGAAAATTGGGTTTTTGGCAGACTTCTGTAAAAAGTTTCAAATTTAATGATTTTTTTTTTAATTTTTCGTTACGAAAAAAATAGAAATACTCCGAATTTTTGGATGATTCTAGTTCACTCCGTATGTCTACATGTGCTGTGTCTATCCTATAAATTTCAAGTGAATCGGTCAAACCCATCTCGAAATATGATGGAGGAAAGTTTGAAAAACACAGTTTTGAGAAGTATGCGTTGAAAGTTTCAAGAACGGTTAAAAGTATGAAAATCTTAACGTACCATCAATCTGCGATGCCTGGTCCATAGATTACTCCTTCATCTTCCTCTTGGAAGTCTTTCAAAGTGAATTGTTTTCAAGGGAAAAAAAATTTTTTTAACGGATCACGGGAGAGCCGCCTTAAGATCTGATGGAAAACTGGGTTTTGAAACTCTCGGACATGGACTTTGTACACAATACACTGAGCGTTGTATTTAAAAAAATTTTATTCAATAATTTTAATGTATTTTTAAATAAACATTAACAATAAAATCTATTAATGGATTAATAATTAAAACCAATCTCTCTCCCTCTTTACAAAATCTACCCATAACAACAATTGTGAGTTTGCAAATATAAAGTTAAGAATTTATTGTTAAAATTATCTGTTTATTTTGTAACCCTTAATTAGACAACAATTATTAAATGAGTAAACACTGTAGTTAAATAATTTAGATAAAAACAACCTCAGCAGTTAATTCGTACATTTTAATAATAAACAAATACTACATTAACAACAAAATTAAACACAAAAACATAAAAACAATGCTTTCACTTTCGTACGTTTTCCACTTTCAAAAATATAACCTAATTTGTTGTGATTATCATATACAAATTAGGTACAAATCACTTTGATATGTAAATTGAAAACAAAGCAAGCCGTCACTGTCTTTATATTCACCTGTGTCAAATTATACACACGAAGGAGATGTGTATGTAACTATTATTGTGTGATAAATTTCTACTCAAAACTCATCCCAATCGAATAAAAAGCCGAACGGCAGTTGAATAATTATGTCATTTGAACCCCAATACACCGCACCGTACCGTACCCACAAAATAGGAAGCGAATTATGTATAGTGTACGGTTGTGTATTGTTTGGTATTGTTTATATATGCATGCAAAAAAAGTACAATATGAAACAAAAACACTTTCCATTTCATTTTAACGTGAACCACGTAAAAAATAGTCCAAGTATTTTAAGAATTACTTGGACCAATTTTTAGCTGCACAAAATTCTAAAAAAAAAAAAATATGTTTAAAAGTATTAAAAATGTATGTTTCCCAATATACTGGCAGGACATTTGGCAACAGATATATATTGCGGTAAAATGAACAAATATTTATACAAAATCATAACTAGTGTCCAACTAGAGTTCAGTTTGACAGCCCAAGTCAAAGGCGTAACTAATTTTTAGTGTTGAAAAGTGCGCATAAACTTTTTCCATGCATGCCTCGTGATATTGTTTAAAAATTAAGTTGGAATTTTTTTATCACTTTTCATTTTTAAGCCGCGTTTGTGAAATACTCAACTTGAAAATGAGGTTTTTTGTCCTCTCCCTATAATGTTTCAACCGTGGACCCAAGGATTTTTGAAGAAAATAAGAAGACTCGGTTGCAATTATTTCATTTATTATAAGTTGTGTTGAGAACTTTCGAAGAGACACGTAAATGAAATTTCACATGTAGATGTACAGGGCTTTCATTATATATCAAGACCCACGTGACCAAATATAATTTCCGCCATATTTGTGTGTATGGTAATTATCAAAAAAAAAATACCCTAAATGCGGTATCATTTAAAAATCTGTTATATAACAATACTGTTTTACATAATAAGAACTTAATTAAAGATTATTTATGAAATTTATTATATTTTGCAACTAAATATTTAAAGTAATAATTACAACACTGAAAAATACGAATGATTTTGGTTATTTATTTTTAGTGTTTTCAGCTAGCAACTAACTTCACTACAGTGCCACCAACATACAGTAAACAAATTACCAAGCGCACTATACAAATTTGATCACGTGGGTATCGGAATATAATGAAAGCCCCGTATTTTAGTATTAGAAAATATGCCTTGAAACATAATAACGATTACAAATACATAAATGAAACAAATCATAGATCAACACTACTGCAGAGGGACTTGCGTCCGATTAATGGGGACAATAACGTACTTATTTTTATTATCATATCATACAGGAAGGGTACAGAAGTTTGTCTTATCAGACGCCCTACTATATTTACTTTTGTCATTATTTATTTCTTTATTTTCATTACTGTTAATTTCCCATGATAGTGTTGAATGAATTATTCTTCCTAATGATAGTTATATTAAAAGCTTTTTAAATTTAAAATAATACTAAAGCAATACTTGAAAAATCAAGATGAAATTTCATTTTTCCTTCGTACAGTGGTGGGTGAAAAGGGAGCGAGATCATAACACCTATAGACATGGATTCGAACTTGGAACTGCGCTTATAAAAAACAGAATAAAAAGAATAATTTGAACAAAAATTAAGAAATCAACGTTAATTATATTTTGCCAAAAAAAAAAAAAAAATTAAATCGCAAGAAAACCTTGTGAACTTTTAGCCAGATAGGTTCGAACATACACATTTTAAATTTAAACAATACTTAGCACTTTTTTGCCACGTAAAACTAGGTACAAACACAAGAAGTCTAATGACTTACAATCAGACTATTTTTTATTCTTTTTATAAAGTTCAAATACATAATTTTTTTTGAATAGCTACATTTTAACATCAAACTTTTGATTCTGATTGAACTAATGCTTTTACCATAAAGTTTTTGAAAAAATAAAGCTTATTTAAATTAAAACTGAATTGTGTTATTTCTGATTTTATTATATAGAAAATCAACTGCTAACTAGTACCTACAATTACTCAAAAATATTGTCCAATTCATAAGCCTTGATCAATAAGGAAAGAAATAGATACAATTACAGTAACGTCATATCAATACTGAATTATCCCAAATATATAAATGATAGATTTATTTCACAGATACAGATATTTTATATACAATAAAATTATTTCGGTAGCTGAATTATCAACACAAAACAATAAATTTTGTAAAATTAATTATGAGAAGACAATAATTATTTTTCCCAATTTAAAAATTGATTATTTTTCAAATGTATCTGATTTAATTAAATTTTATGTATTAGGTATATGAGAATACCTCTATATGAAATTAAAACGATGTATTTTAATTGTATACTGTTAAAAATTTATACCAAAATATAAAATTTTTGCAATATTTACTGATTTGGTGAGTATTCTAAAGTCCATACATATAACAATTAGCTTAGACTGATTTCGAATACGTAATTATTTTCAATATAATAGTTATTTGTGTATTAAGAGCGCAAAATGGTACCTTGCCGCTCGATTGAGAATGTTGACGCGCGACGCCGCCAGCGTCATTCTCATGAGAGCGGCAATATCATTTTGTCCTCGAATTACACACAAAAATTTTTCTACAATCTTCGTTTTACTTAAAAAAATACTTGAAAAAATAATAATGGACGTTAACATTTATTTTAATGTTATAATTTTTGCAGCTTCAAAATTATTTGAAGGTGTAGGTACCTACTTGAAAAATCGCTGTCACTATTGCATTTTCCCATCATATATGTATATACACGGTGAACCGTAACGACTGCCCCAAATTAAAAGTGATGATAGGCCATGAAAAACTGAACAAAAAATCCTAATACGATTTTTTTCTATGGTGTCTAGTTTTTGAAAAAATTAATGTTAAAAATTCGAGACCACTGGTTTAGAATCGATGACATAACTGCACATATATTTGAGATTTAACAAACACACGTACACACTTTTTGCGCGGAGCATGTGCTGTATGTATTTACGGTATTACCGTATGACGTTTTCTAGTGATACTTGTGTTTTTGATAACTTGTTATAACGCATATTAAAAGTTTATTTCTGTTTTTGGGTTTTGGGTTAGATTTTTCATTTTAAATTTTTTGTTTTATGTAATATTAATTATTTTTTGTTATTATCCATCGTTAGTTTTATTATTTTGTGCTTTTATGATATAATGTTTGTGTTTTTATTGTAATTTATAAATGTTAAGCATTTATATTCTTAATGTGTTTATGAATAGCTTTTAATATTTAATTATTAATACTTAGTGCACGAAAATGTTGGCTATATGATACAACATTACTGGTGAACCAGTGGCTGTCAAATTTTTTAAGAAGTTATTTTCTTCGACATGGTACATCCTATACGTAACTACAAGGTATATTAAAGTTTCTTGTTTAGTTTGTCATGAATTATTACTTACAAAGAAAGGTATCCAACTGTATCTCTCAAAAATTTTTGAAACTTTGGTGGATTGTAGATCTTATTAAAACTAATCACGAGCCATATTTCGTTCGTGCCCATAAGCGGTTTAAGGGGGCGAAACTCACCCCTGAAAATTTGAGTCTTTTGTCAATTTTCTTAAATATCTTGGAAATGGTCAGAGCTTTGATAGGGAAACTATATATTTGTAAATGACACTTTAAGATCTTTATTATGATACCAAAATTAAAGTTATAAAATCATTGGGGTTTCATCCCCCACCCCCAACCCGTAATTTTATTAGGTATTTTTTGGTAAAAGAGTAGGCTGTTATGTGTAAATAAAAGAATTTTTAATTAATATATTGTACGCCACACCAGTTTATTTCTTTTTGCATAAATACTCCCTTTGCTAATATTGACTTGGGAAAAATTTTAACTTTTTGATTTAATAATGAGCAAAAATATGGTCAGAGTCTCGTATTTTAGTAACAAATTGTTACAAACTTGCGATATACTTTAAGGTACATAATTTAGAAGGACAAAATACACTGCATACCCCCCCCCTTGCCATGCTTTACCGATATCTATACAAATCTTATTTACTTATTTATTTTAATTAATCTATAGAATCGTCAATATTTTAACCTGCGGATGTCTATGGATTTCGACTCTAAAAACAATTCATCAGATTAGTTTCAGATAGTGTAATTCCAAATGAATATGATATCGATTTACATCGCCGTAACAATATTCCTAAACTTTCAGTCTCCAGCTCACAATCAGTTTTCGTCGCCTCGTTTTCAAAACTTGTTTAAATATGGATGGCATAAAAGTGAATATACTGACTAACGATTAGAAGGATTTGAGAATTCTGTAACATATTGCTTTTTCAAAGGAGAAAGAGAAGCACCAAAATGTGGTGTATGTGATAAACCCGCTTTTATAAAATGTGCTTGGTGTGGACAATATTTTTGTATTAATAAAAACAAATAGATAAGTAAATAAGATTTGTATAGATATCAGTAAAGCATGGGGAAGGGGGTTGCAGTGTATTTTTACTTTTTTAAATTATGTACTTTAAAGTATATTGCAAGTTTGTAACAATTCATTACTAAAATACGAGATTCTTTGACCATATTGTTGCTCATTATTAAATCAAATAATTAAAGTTTTCCCCAAATTAATATTAGCAAAGGGTATAATTATGCAACAAGAAATAAACTGGTGTGATGTAAAATATATTAATTAAAAATTCTTTTATTTACACATAACAGCCTCCTCCTTTACCAAAAAATACCTGATAAAATTAGGGGTTGGGGTGGGGGATGAAACCCCAATGATTTTATAACTTTAATTTTGGTATCATAATAAAGATCTTAAAGTGTCATTTACAAATATATAGTTTCCCTATCAAAGCTCTGACCATTTCCAAGATATTTAAGAAAATTGACAAAAGACTCAAATTTTCAGGGGTGAGTTTCGCCCCCTTAAACCGCTTATGGGCACGAACGAAATATGGCTCGTGATTAGTTTTAATAAGATCTACAATCCACCAAAGTTTCAAAAATTTTTGAGAGATATCTAATCATAAAAAATTTAAAGGAAAGAATATTCTTTCCGTAATATTAGCTCCGTAAAATTTATAAAACAACACAGTAAAAAGTTCCATTCCCGACAAAAAAATATTTTTTAATTGTTTTTCTTACAAAAATTACCATGCTGTCTTATAATATTTCAAATGCTATCTGCTAATAGTAGAAAGAAAGAAAGAGAAGGTATCAACGCTGTCACATAGCCAGGCAGGCTGCAGAAGGTATCAACACAATCATACATGAAGATCACATAGCCAGGCTGGTGTGGCAAGTAACATAGCCAGGCTGGTGTGGTGTGATGTGCAAACACTAAACAGTATTCATTTGAATGTCTTACAGGACGGTCACCGTTTAATTCATCATTTTGATATTTCACTCTCTTCAGTATTAGAATATATTGTTGCCAATCATTTTGTATGCATCGATTGTTCCTCAGTGCGTACGGCCCAAGTAACATAAGGTTGCGGGTCAGATGCGCAAATGAAAGAATACGACAACAAGAATTAAACTATAACATATATGCATAAGAGTGTGATAGAAGTTGTGTTAGCACATGAAATTTTACCATGCTAGCACAACAATTTTTATGAAGCCATGACTAATACTTTTTACGTTTCAATTTAATAATATTTACATGATCGTAAAATATTTTTTACTTTGGTCGTCGATCGCGCACGCATTATAAGAGAGCATGGTAATTTTTCTGAAATTTTATCTACAAAAATTATATGATTTTTCTCTCCGTGTAATAGCATAAAGTAAAAAGTTTACCCATTTAAAATTACCGCATTTTTGGAAATTCGTAAATTTTCGGAAAAAATAAAAAAAAAATTGTAGATATCAATAAAAAATGCAATTATGGAAATTTTTAGAATTTTTTTTACGAAAATAATGATTTTTATATTTCGTTAAAAGAGCAATTATCTATACATACTCGTGTAATAAAACTGTAACTGTATACGGAATATTTTCGTATACGGACCGTTTCTGTATATGGAATATTTTTTTGAAAATTGTACTGGTACTATAAATAGTTATCGATGTAGATATCAAAACATCGATTTTTAAAATTTTTGTCTGTCTGTCTGTCTGTCTGTCTGTCTGTCTGTCTGTCTGTCTGTCTGTCTGTCTGTCTGTCTGTCTGTCTGTCTGTCTGTCTGTCTGTTCACGCATCACGCATCTGTTCACTACTGAACGGATTTTGATGAAATTAGGTATGATGATAACTTTTGACCTTGGTCAATATCAAAGATTCTTTTTATTCCGGGAAAATATCTTATTCCCACGGGAAAATAGAAAAACCATTTTTAACATGTGCACACATTACGGAAAATTGATGAAATTGGGTGTGGTGATAACTTATTACCTGGGTTAACATTTAAGATACTTCTTACTCCGGGAAAATAGCTTATTCACATGGGAAAATGGAAAAACCATTTTTAACATGTGCACACATTACGGAAAATTGATGAAATTTGGTGTGATGATAACTTATTACCTGGGTTAACATTTAAGATACTTCTTACTCCGGGAAAATATCTTATTCACATGGGAAAATGGAAAAACCATTTTTAACATGTGCACACATTACGGAAAATTTTTGAACGGATTTTGATGAAATTTGGTTTGTTGATAACTTATTACTTGAGTCAACATTTAAGATACTTTTTATTCCGGGAAAATATCTTATTCCCACGGGAAAATAGAAAAACCATTTTTAACATGTGCAAACATTACGGAAAATTTAAAGGATAGAATATTGAACGGATTTTGATGAAATTTGGTTTGGTGATAACTTATTACTTGGGTCAACATTTAAGATAGTTCTTACTCCGGGAAAATATCTTATTCCCACGGGAAAATAAAAAAACCACTTTGGGCTTGTGCATGCATTACATTTACATATTATAATGATAATTACACTTCTAATAAGGATAATACTGTACAGTAAGTAACTTAAAATACGAGTATTTGAAAATTTGGCTATCGATAATGGATAGCTGGATCGAGAATGGTTAGATGTTATATGCATACATATTTATATATTATGTGGTTATACATTTCCCGAATTTCTGCAAACAATACAGCCATTTATGTAGTAAATATGTACCAGAACAAGCATATATGTAGTAAAAGTTAAAAGAACTGGAATGAACCAAGAACAAAATAAGAAATTTTCAAAAATAAAGAAAAATATTAAAAATTAAACATGTTTAGTTATCATATGGACTACTTTCAAAATAGTCCAAATTGTGGAAAATCGCCCAATACAAATTATGAGCGTGAGACATGCTTGAAATCCGCCCAAATTGCGGAAATACGCCCAATCTGTCAACCATGACTGTATTTCTAGTAGAGAATCATCTGTCCCTCGAACTCTTCGCTATCACTACTTTCTAACTCTATTCCCATTCTTCTTATACAGTAATACCTCGATAATTCGATCCTCGAAAATCCAGGCCCTTCAGTAATCCGGCCCGATTTAACAATTAGTAGATACAGTTTTACACACATTTATATTCTATATTTACAGTCAATTAGTACAGTACAAAATAGAATTGTATTGTACAGTAATTAATCACGCGAAACGCAGAACTGCCTACAAACCCAGTACATAGAACAGCAGTGCTTGCTGTTAACTTCTTAGAGAAGCTATAAAGGTCGTTTAAATGGTCTCTCGATGGTCCGGCTTTTTCGTAAATCCGGCCTACCGGCCGCTCATTTAAGTCGGATTATCAAGGTCTTACTGTACATGCAATACCTACCCTTCAAGGACGTTTGCTATCCCTTTGTATACTTTATATAGAATTTAAATAATTCTCAAAAGAAAAGAAAAATATAGCTGCAAAAAGAATATATTATACTAAAAGTAACGTCATCTTCTTTAAACTACCCTTAAAAAAAAAGAAAAAAAAAGCGGAAGATTTCAAGAGGTAACTGGATTATAACTGGATTCCGAGGTATAAACCTAACTTCACTGGACTATTTATAATTATTTATTATTTTTTATTAATATTATTTTGGTATTTAATAAAATTTATATTTTACTTGTTCACGGATAAAAATAATATGAACTTTAGAATCTGTTTATTTGTTGCCATAGAAAGTACAAATACAAACAACGCCTACCCCGATTTGTAATTAAAGGGCCTTTTAGACGGTCATATCAGTTCTCAATTCAGTTTCAGTTTCCGTTCTCGTTTCATATCAGTTCGGAAGAAGGTTTCTTTTTACACGGTCCGTTCAGTTCTCACTATTCTCAGTCGTTTCAGTTCTTTGTATAATCTGAGTTGTCATGAACAAAGTGTTTCGCTTTAAAAGTGTTCAACTTATATTGTTATACTAGTTTAAAAGTGGTAATATTGCATAATAAATCATGGATGAAAACTGTCTCATTGCAATAGCGTTAGCTTTGGTGCTGAAGAAAGAGCGGAAGAAAAGAAGCCAATGGAGTAAAGCTTGGCTTCTTAAAAGAAGTTCATTATCGCATGTAAATTTAGTGAAGGAACTTCGCTTAGAACCATGTGATTGGTTGAATTATTTAAGAATGAATGAGGATACGTATCTCCTATTATTACGTCTTGTGACGCCTATTATACAAAAGCAGGATACCAATATGAGGGAGGTTTTTACTCCTCATGAAAGGCTAAGTGCGACATTAAGATTTTTGGTAAGTGGAAGCACTTACCAAAATCTTAGGTTTCATACAGTGATATCAACATCAAGTCTAAGTAAAATAATACCTGAAACTTGTAATGCCATTATTGCAGTGCTCAAAGACTATATAAAGGTATGTAATGCGTTTAAAGTTTTATTCGGAAATAAGAAAATCAAATAGTTTTTATTAAATCAGATTTCTGAAAAGTAAGTACATTAATTGTCACCAAATTGTGCAAAATAGTCTTCAACAGATACATGGTTTCCTTGTATCTCTGGGGGTAATATATTCGTGGAAAATTGGCCTTGCAATGGTTGCAATACCATAGTGATGGTTTGTATACTTCCCCAGTTCCTGCTCCTCTTCTTTCACTGTCCTTAACTTTCTTAAGTTCTTTGTTGTAAGTTGAGCGTAGGTTATTTATTTTAGATTTTACCATCGCCTTTGTAGCCGTTTCATCGTATTCTTTATACTTCTTTAATAGACGAGTGCAGGCAGCTTCCCTAATACTTACACTCTTATTCCATAAACACAGTAAAGTTTTATAAATTTCAATAAATTCGACAACAAAATCGTGATCTTTGCTGGACATAGCGACAGTTGTCTATATAAAATATGCACTTTGTCAGATTTTCAAGAAAACTGATACGAGTAAACGGACTGACGCATGATGTGCTTGTTTACACATACGATTTCTAAAAACTGAAATGAAACAAATAGGTCTATCCATCCTGTCAGTTCTCAGTCTCCGTTTCAGTTCTCCTTTACGATTTTGATTTTTACACGTAGGAAAAACTGACAGCTCGACTGAAACTGAAACTGAACTGAGAACTGATATGACCGTCTAAAAAGCCCATAAATGTACGTTTAATGACCGACAAAGTATTACTTTACCGCCTTAAAGCGAAAAGTAACAGTGTTCGGCAATCATCTGTCTTTCGCTTGCTTCACAGAGCGTAAAAGCCTTCTTTCTACTATGATTATAGAAAAATTTATTTTATCATACTAATATAATAAAAGAAGTAATGTTTATGACTTTGTTGCTGTGTTGCGAAACTAATCTCGAGAAGGCCACATTTAAGAGATTAAAATTGTGCCATAGGACCCTATAGAGCCCCAAAAGAGCTCACAATAAACGACTGGATGGATCGTTATCGAATTTTGCTCAAATACTACTGAGATCTCCGAAAAAGATGAAAGTTAGGTTAAAATGATCTCCCAGGACCTTAGTGCCCCATGAAGAATCAAAAATAGAAATACTTCTAAAACTATTGGTACAAGTATCTACATAGAGGTTGTCAGGCTCCGCGATGTTAGCACCCTAAATGTGAAATTTTGAATGACGAATTGTATCAATTAAAAGCTCTGAAGATGGTCTTAATAGGTCAATTGGTTTCATTAATTGGTCAGCAATAGAAATTTTTTTATTACGGTTTAAAGTTTTTCAAGGCCATTCAAAAATTTAACACCTCGTCATTGATAAAATAAAAAAATACCCCTGTCGCAGTAAATGCATAACATAGCGAATTTCCGTTGATAAAAATCCGTTTTTTCTGTGATTTTTCACCCTTCTAAGTGATTTTTCCTCCTCTTTCTAATGGTGTAAATAAATGTCACAACAATTTTTTAACTTGAGACAATTTTTACAAAAAACTAATTTTTTTCATGAAAAATGACCAAAAAGACCATGTTCCAGGCATCCGACATGGCTGGCTAACGAACTTGTCCAACGGTGTGGGACTAAATACAAATATAATATATAAATTTTAGTGAATATTATTTTCGAGTTCTATAGGGACCTCAAAACAAATTTCTGTCACAGTCTCGGGCTCAAGTAGCGTCATGACAGTGGCTGTAATAGCTAAATTCCATTCTGGAAATTCGCTAAAACCACCCATAAAACCTATTAGCGCTATTCATAAAGACAAGTTAAGATAACTCTAAGTTTGAACTTAGAGATATCTTAGCAAAATTAACGCTAAGACTTAAATTAACATTACAATTCATTGACAGATTTTAAAATTGTTCTACTAAAAACAAGCTTGACGCTAGTCATAATGATACATTGTGAGGTGTACACAAGCTTTACAATTAATTCACCAATTGAAATCAATCAGAAAAGCGAAAAATATTTGAACAGTAGTAGCGCGAAAAATTTAAATTAATGAAAATTCTATCACTAAATAATTAAAATTTTTTTTATATTTTTGCCGTAATTAATAAAATAATATAAAAGTATACATAATTATACATTTTAATTTAATTTATAATAAATAAAAAATAACTTATATTAACGGAAAAATCTATTTATTAAAAATTTAAACTTCTTTTAGCATTTTACTTCTTTAGTAAAATATTTAAACTGTTAGAATGTCAGTACGTAAATATGGACTCTTTGTTTAAAATCACAACACGACGCTCTAGCAAATATATTTAAAATTTTATGAAATAAGTGATATTATGTGACAATTTTAATATTTTTTTTAATAATGTGAATTGTCTTTAAAACATGTGTTTTAAATATATATATATATATATATATATATATATATATATATATATATATATATATATATATATATATATATATATATATAATATAATTGTGCTGTGTTTTTTATTAAATTTATATATAAGATATGATGTAGCTACTTTGATGGAATTTGATTGACTTATGTATAAAGCCATAATAAAATACCTATAAATTATAACAATATACTAAAATATTTGTTTATTTATTAAAAATTTTTACAAAAAAAGTTTAAAATAAATGTAAATTTTGTTAATGATTTAGATTTTTATAATTTTAAACATAAACTGGTGGTTCCGATAATCTTCAACATTTCAGTAGGAAAAACAGCTAAAAGAAAATGTAATAATAAATTAAGATTAACTAAAATATAGTAAAATAGTATGTTAAACTACCGTTTTGTTTATATTTACATTAAAAAAAAAATACGTAAGTACGTACACAAAAAATGTAAGTAGAAAGTGAAAATATTCTGTCACAGAACTGCAGTGTTGGCATTTGTAACATAATTATAGTACGCTTGACATAACTATTAATGAAAAATTTGAAAGAATTTTTTCTTTTTCTTGCTCCTTCAACTGTATTTTTCGGTTGTTTCATAATTTTTCAAGAAATATTACGAAATACTCCAATTTGACAAGCCTGATCACATAACTTAAATATTTTTTCCAAAAAATTGTAAAATTTTCACCACCATATGCTGAAATATAGGAAATTTTAGCAACTAACTTACTAAATTTGCTTCTTGTATTTCATTATTTTTATTTTTTGTAAACTTTTTAATAATTTCAAAAGAAATATATTACGAAAAAAAATATGTTAAAATTTCTATGGATGGATCGATTTTATTAATTTTATCTGTCAAATAAAAAAAAAAAAAAAATTGAAAGTGCAATAAATAGTATTGAAATTAAATATATGGAATACATTGTGCATACATTTGTACACAATTATTAAGACAATATCCAAACGTGGATAAATTTACGTAAAAGTGTTACTGTTTCAAAGTGGTTTAACGTAATTTTCATACAATTGTACCAAAATGCTAATAGTTTTAATTCCGTGGTAACATAATCTATCGCCTCCGACATAAAGCAAATTGTCGTGATTTTTTTTCTCAAAAAAAATGGAATAGATACATTATAAAAATATATTTAACCGAGAAAGAAATAGAATATAGCCGAATCGTTAAATTGGATTAAAAAAATCATGACATGCCACTTATAAAGCGTTTTTTATTTCGAATATAGCTCGCAAAAAAAAGAATGTGAGTGCGAGTGAAATGGAGAACGACATATTTTCTAGTTTTTCTCGAAAAGTAAGTAACTTAGAGCAACGGTGTAAAAGCATTTTTTACGCATATTGCCTTTTTCTTGGCTTGGTGTAAAAAAATTTTTGAAAAATTGCTTAGTTCTGGCAAAAAACTCATTTTGTTCACAAAAAATGCCCGAAAAACCTACTTCTGGGCATCCGACGTGACTGGCTAACTAACTTAGCCAAGCCAATCTAGTCTTCAGTACGCACACAAAATTTCATGGTCATTAAACGTTTCGTTCAAGAGTTATCGTGGGAACATACACACACACACATATATATATATATATATATATATATATATATATATATATATATATATATATATATATATATATATATATATAAATTTTACTGAATATCATTGTCGTATTCTAGGGACCTCAAAACATATTTCTGTTATAGTCTCGGCCTCAGATTGCGTCATGAGAGCGGCCGTAAAAGCTGAATTTCGAGTTTTCGAAATTCGCTAATAAAAGAAAATCATCTGATGATATTTGCATCATAGCAGTGGCTTGACTATTTAAATTTACCGCATGCAGGTTTTATTACATCATATTATTCAAAATTTAGTATATTGTATGTATGATTACAGTAAAATGTATTTGGTCAGTCGAATAAAAAAATTTTCTATTGCTGACCAATTAATGAAACCAACTGACCTTTTATGACCATTTTTTGACCTTTTAAATCATGTAATTTGTCAATCGAAATTTCACATTTGGGGTGCTAACATCGCGGAGCCTTCTTACAATGCGGAAATTAGCCATGCTATTCAAATATGAAGACAATTACTTTAGAGTTGTTTAGCGAGCCGAATCAAGCAGAGTCAAGCAGAAACGAGCACTATAAATAATTAATTGATTTTGTATAGAATTTTGGAATTAAAAATAATTTAACCCATAATTCAAATAATTTTATGCTAGTGAAACCATAGGCCAAACCTTGTTTTTCAATAAATTTCGTTCTATAAGTCGTCTCTGTATCTTGTACATAATTTTTTTACAACTTTTGTGGCGGAGTACATTAGAAAAGCTAAATAATCGATTAAGAAGGTAAAAAATTAGTGTAATTCAAATTAATGTAATTTTCGTTTCGAAAAATAAAAGCTTAGGATGGAAGTTTCACCTTATTTTTAAATATGTAACTCATTTTCGAGTTACAGCATAAAGAACAATGCCAAAGGTGGTATAGATGCTGGGCCATCAACGCTGCAAACTGAAACTTGTGTTACTGCTGAATAGAGTTCTATTAAACCAACCGAGGTGTTAATGAAACCAAAGCTCTCGAAGCCGGTATTCAAAAGTTATAGGTGCCAGACAACCTTACGTATTAAACAGGTTCTTGTTATTGAAGGCTTATTCATCAGTTGATTATAAATAACTTGAAAAATTAATAATTTATTATAAAAATAATTTGAAAATAAATGTCTAAAAAAATAAGAATGAAATTTTACTTAGGTTCTTCGTTAATGCACTCAAATTCCACACAAGCATTTTCTAAATATTATGTAATCTAATAATCTTACACATTGGAATGTACCGTAAACCATCAGTATCCAACGGTTTTCTGATCATTTTTACACTGACAGTAATTACTCACTAGAGCTTCGACATTACCCTTTACAGTTTACACGATCGATAAAAATATATACGAAATATTTTATTACTAATTGGTGCCAACACTGAATGCGTCCGCGAATCAGTGTAGGATTATCAAGCTAAGTCCAAAGTGTTTGCGTACTTAAATTTCGTAAGTCTCGTCTGTAAGCAATAAGATTTCGCTTATTTCAATTATGATTCTCACGATATGAGCTGTAATAATAATAATAATAATAATAATAGCCTGTAACAGTTGAGCCTTCATTTTCCTCTTAAAAATTACTCTGGGTTCACGTTTAATACAGTCAGGTATTTTACTGTATATTTTTATCATAATATAATATTAGACGTACTTTTTAGGGAAACTGTCAATGTTGGAGTTCGACATTCTCAAATTATGTTTGTGACGTGTGTGGTAGTTGTGTTCCTGCATGTTACTTTCAAATAAATCGTAGTGTTCTTTAATAAATAAAGAACACTGTAAAATGAATCCACTGGGCAAAGTTAAAATTTTGTGATAACTCTATAAGAGATAAGGTCACTCTACAACACTTTTTTACGAAAAGTAATTATACTTGTTGAGAAAGATATTTAAAATCATATTTATTTACAATGAAGTAAATCTTTAGCTACAAAAATCTATTTGAAAGGTAAAATAATCTTTAACCTGTAATTTTGAAAACGGAATTGGAGGATTTTATTCCCAGTGATATGACCCATCCACTTTTGGAATTATTTTTTATGTAAAACTCTCGCACTAAAGACTTTTCACCGATATACGTGTTTTACATATGTTATAAACGTGTAATCATTACAAATGTAAGCAACTCTTTATCTTTACTAGATTTCAATCACTATTTTCTTAAAAAGTCACCGTTTTCTTTGAACTTTTTCCAATTTTTTTAAGCCTTAAAGATCACCAATATATAATTTTTTCACAATTAGCTCTTGAAAGTATCGTGGTAAAAGTGCTGGAAAATATAATGGGCGAAAATAGCTCAAAATTTGCACCTTTATTTACATTAATAAAATTTAAACAAATCAATCAACGGCTAATCTTCAAAGTCAAAATATATACACAGACACATTTTTATCTGTCAAAATACTAACGAACAAACGTATAGATTAACAAAACAAAAAAGCTGAATGAAATATTAATGCTAACAATTATACGTACAGTCAATCATTAAAAATAGTGAACCACTTCTCCCAAACTTACCCTAACTCACAAATTCCCTTTGGCTCCGAAAATTTCTCCCCGAAATATACGTAACAAGAAAAAAAAAACACTTCTACTTTGACTATCTTTTTCGGATGGAAATATGACAACTACAACTGTCAGTACAACTGGCAAGAGCAAAGAAATATAGCCAGTTTTTTTTTTTTTACTTTCACTAGGCTTAACACTATTAACATTATTTTCCCTTTTTTAGCGAAATAGCCGCAATGCCCTACGTGTAGCTTCACGGGGCCCCTGAACGTCGCCGCGCACAGTTTGGTAATACCTTTCCTAAATCATTTGAAAAACTTAGTATAAAAAAATTGAGTAAAATCTGATTTATCATTTTCTATAACTGTCTGTACCATATTATTTGTCTAGCGAATAATAACTCTTTACGTATTATCTCTTTTAAATATGATTTATGTAATGTTGATGTCCCCGCACTCTACGGTACTCACCGACTGTGCGGTACGCTCTCGCGCTAACACGCTACAAACAAACGTACCCATCACTTCCACCACTAGGTACCATCAACCACCACCACCGCCACCACTGAACGAGAACGAGAGAAAAAAGTGTAATTTATATTGGAAAATGAATGAATAAACAAAACTTTAGTATACACATCGAAGTGTGATATTTACATCGCCCCACTCCCCTCACTCCCCAAGTCTCGCGCCATTGATTACACGGCATTAAACACGGTAAAACATATAGGGGTATAAAAGGTTCTGTGTTTTGATCGTTTATGATACGTAAATGTTTTTATATTATATTAAGTTCCAGTGTGAAGATCCTATCTATAACGAAAACTTAACCGCGACCGAATAAATAATCAGTATTTGAAGAAACTGTGGTGGAACTGTGCAAGACAAGTGTAAGAAATACGGAAAGAATGAGACAATCCGTAAATAAAAGTTGATAAAAATATGAGTGTTTTCTTTATGTTATAAAAGTCCATCATTTCCGTCAATAGCCACGAAAGTGAATTTACCTTGTTAAATTATTATTTTCATATATTATCTACTTTTAAAAATAATGTAAATTGGACGTGTATGAACAGTGCTGGATTTACACTATGGTCATTCGGGGCACTGACCCCGGGCGGCAAATTTTTACGAGGGCGACAAGATTTAGAATTGAAAACCGCGGTTTTTGTTTGCTCGTCACTTATATTTTTATAGAAAATGGGAAAAAGTGAGAAAGTTATTAAGAAGTATCGCCAATTGTTTACGAAGAAAGCGGCGACGATTAGTATTCCCCGTTCGGTTTGGTTGGTACGAAACCTAACCAGTTGTTCCTCCTGAACAACTAATTATTTGGTTATCTTTCTTTTGGTTAAGAAATATGTTTGTCATAATCTGTTATTTATTACTGCGTTTAATAGGAATAATAATATAGCTGTAATACAATTTAATTGTTTAATTTTTTAACTTTTCGTCTTTCAGTTTTTATTCAACACTTGAGCTACACTTTAATGTGTTCTCAATTTTTTTATTTTTTATTCTATAATATTAATTAAATTCGTGTTGATTTTTATTATTTAATGGTTTTTAGATGATTAATTGCATAAATACTCAATATCACACGTTAGGCGTACTTTTTTATGGTCAGTCAGGTTAAACAATGACGCCTTTGAATCTAGTGGAATACTAATGACAACGGGTATGGGTTCGCTTCAGGAAAAACAGGATACTGAGCTGATGTCTCAATACGCTCTTCATATTTTTTCAGGACATCAAGTACAATTTTTTGCATCCTTTTTCTGCTTGTAACCTTGGAATGACCTTCAATATACACTAAAAATTAGCTCTCCCTCTGTTATATATGGAAGTCGATTTTGAAAAAGATCCGAGCACGTATTGAGGGAAAACTCGGAAATATTCGAATTTCCCTTAAAGTGGTTTTATCCGAAGACGACTACGTTTAAAGCCCTAACATTGGTATATGCGACTTACTATCACATAGCGCACTTAATGCTACTATTAGTTTTTTAATTTCCCATTTAGGCACTTTTACCCCTCTTTACCCCGAAGGATCCTATATTCGAAAAAATACCTTGCATATAATAATATGCAAAAAAAAATGCTAAAAACCATCGATTTTTTTTAATCATCTAATGAAAATACTGCCTTAAATTATGATTTTTCAAGTTATGAATATAACAAAGTATTATATAGATAATGCCAATAAGATAAAAATTCGGTTTTAAACCTCATTTAAATGAAAGAAATTGTACAGTTATGATATTATTATATTTTGACGTTTGCTTTCAAAGCAATTTACTTGTACTAGATACAAAAAAAAATTTTTTTTCTTATTACCAACTTAAAGAAAAACACACATTAGTTTTAATTTTAATAAAAGTTCAAACAATAAATAAATAATGGTAGGAATCCTATTTCCTACAGCCAGTTGACTGTCTAATGAAAAATATATTTATAAAGATACTTGGAAAATCTGATAATCTTTAATATTTATTACTAAATGGTCAATGGCGCCCACATCCGGTGACAAGAGGGACCGCAGCCCCCCTAGCTGTTAGGGAAACGATACAATATATAAGTGTAGTGGTAGTCAGGTGTTTTTTTCTTTTACGTAGACTAGTATTTTAGCAACAGAATAAGGTTTTACAACATGGTCGAATTTGGAACTCTTGATGGCTATTTACAAAGGTCCTGTGAAGTTGGTACACCGAATGTGAGAAATTTAAATTTTTTTAGATTTCTGGCATCCTTATGAATAGTTCTAGAGTTCCCTATACACATTTTAAATAGTTCCGATGATTTAGTACAAAAAAAAAAAACAACTTTAAAAATTAGGTGTGCCAACTTCACGCAGCGCACCGAATCGTAAAAATCAATTATTTTTTTAGACTTCTGATATCCTTATAAATAGTTCTAGAGTTCCCTATACATATTTTAAATAGTTCCGGTGATTTAGTACCAAAAAATCAACTTAAAAAATTGGGTGTGCCAACTTCACGCAGCGCACCGAATCGTAAAAATTAATTATTTTTTAGAGTTCTAGCATCGTTATAAATAGTTCTAGAGTCCCCTATACATATTTTAAATAGTTCCGATAATTTAGTACCAAAAAACCAAATTCAAAAATTTGATGTGCCAACTTCCCGCAGCGCATCGAATCGTAAAAATCAATTTTTTTAGAGTTCTAGCATCCTTTTAAATAGTTTTAGAGTTCCCTGTACATATTTTAAGTAGTTCCGATGATTTAGTACCAAAAAATCAAATTCAAAAATTTGGTGTGGCAACTTCACGCAGCGCATCGAATCGTTAAAATCAATTAGCGCTATTCATAGAGAGAAGTTAAGATAATTCTTAGATTGAACTTAGCAAAGTTAACACTAAGATTTAACTTAACATTACAATTCATAGACAGATTTTAAAATTGTCCTAGTAGAAACAAGCTTGAAGTTAGTTATAATGATACATTGTGAGGTGTATACAAGCTTTACAATTATTCACCAATTGAAAGCAATCAGAGAAACGAAAAATATTTGAATAGTAGTAGCGCGAAATATTTAAATTAATGAAAATTCTATCAGTAAATAATTAAAATTTTTAATATTTTTGCCGTAATTAATAAAATAATACAAAAGTATACATAGTTATGTATTTTAATTTAATTTATAATAAATAACAATATTAACGGAAAAATTTGTTTATTGGAAATTTAAATTTCTTTGTTGTAAATATTATTTTAAACTGTTTTAGAATATGTCAGTACGTAGTATAGTACCTACTATAGTTTGTTTGTTTAAAATGCAGAACGTAAAGACGTGGTCGCTATTAAATTTAAAATTTCATAAAATAGGTGGTATCATGTGATTATTTTAATATTATTTTTTTTTAAAATGTGAATTGTCTTTAAAACATGTAATGTGTGTAAACAGACATAATTGTATTATAATTGTTCTGTTTTTTATATCATCAGTTTTATGTAATCTGAGTGACTTATAAAGTTACAATAAAATATAAATTATATACTAAAATATTTGTTGATTTATTAAAAATTTTTACAAAAGAAGTATAAAATAGATATAAACTTTGTCAATGATTTAGATTTTTATAATTTTAAACATAAACTGCGGTACTTAAAGGCCTAAAACATTAAATAATTCCAGTGTGCTTCCGATAATTTTTAACATTTCAGTATGAAAAACAACTAAAAAAAAATGTAATAATAAATTAAGATTAACTAAAGTATGGTAAAATATTATGTTAAACTACCGTTTTGTTTATAATTTACATTAAAAAAAATACGTCTGTTACACAAAAAATGTAAGTAGAAAGTCAAAATATTCTATCACAGAAGCACACAGAAGTACGTAATAATTCCTTAGTTTTTCTGTTTTTGCACATATCTTTTAATTAGTTATCTATAAAATTGTAAGTTTTTCGTCAAATACATGCTGCAAATCGATATTTTCGTCATACATGAAAACTTTTTTGCACCTGAAAATATTTAGAGGTTGAATTACTTATAAAACTAAGTTAATTTGATTCAATTTTTCTTTTAATTTACTTACATTTAAAATATTTATTACGTCAATACTTAATATAGATATTTAATTACGTATATTTTATATTTTTATTCGAAAAAGTTCTTTCAAATTTGATAAAATGTTCAAATGTCAAAAAATTCCATGTAAAAATATATTTAAGATGGACTTAAGTCTGCCATTTGCTTATTTTAAATTTAAGTAAGGGATAAGATTGAACTTAGCGTTAAAACCGACCTAAAGTCGTCTATGAATAAGTTAAGTTTTATCTTAGCTAAGATTGATCTTAGATTTATCTTAAATCGTCTATGAATAGCGCAAAATTTTTTTTACAGTTCTGGCATCCTTTTAAATAGTTCTAGAATTCCCTATACATATTTTAAATAGTTCCGATAATTTAGTACCAAAAAACCAAATTCAAAAATTGGGTGTGCCAACTTCACGCAGCGCACCGAATCGTAAAAATCAATTATTTTTTTAGAGTTCTGGCATCCTTATGAATAGTTCTAGAGTTTCTATAAATATTTCAAATCGTTCCGATGATTAAGTACCAAAAGATAAACTTACATGTGTATTAAAATTAAATTTTATATAAAATTTTTTTCTAAATTCTGATTGGTATCATGAGAGTTCTGAATGATGCTCCAAGAGTGCTACAGAAAAACGCTTCAAAAAAACATTATTTAAAAATAGCGTTATTTTAAAAAGTAATTATCTTACAGGAAAGTCATATGACTTTTCTGCAGAACTTTTGAAGCGCTATTTAGAACTCAGCCTAGATTAACCAAAACCTGTAAAAAAGGATTTCCACATAAAAGATGTATATCAGAATTTCCAAAACCAATGGTTTACTTAGAATTATCTGAACTACAACAATCAATATTTGTATGTTAGAAGTAAACTTAGTTAAAAAATGAGTTTTGCTGGCATTAATCATCCGAACTATTTAAAATATGTGTAGGGAACTCTAGAACTAATTATAAGGATGTCAGAACTCTAAAAAAATTTGAATGTTTTGACACTCGGTGTGCCAACTTCTCAGAACCGTTAACTTTTGATTGTTAAGAATTTCGTTAACTTTCAAAGTAATTGCCTATTTTATACTCAAGCGTCATACCGTTTTTCTGTAGAACTCTTAGAGCATCATTCAGAACTCTTATTAGACCAACCAGAACTTGAAAAAAAATTTCACATAAAATGTTATTGTCATATATTTGATTTTCAAAACCGATTTTATACTCCTAATTACCAGAACTATTGATATTTTCGGTAGAGAACTCTAGGACTGTTATTAAGCTAGCTAGCTGAAGTTAAATTTTTGGTACTTAATCATCGGAACTATTTAAAATATATATAGGAAACAGTAGAACTTATCATAAGGATGCTAGAACTCTAAAAAAATAATTGATTTTTATGATTTGGTGCGCGGCACACCCAATTTTTGAAACTGATTTTTTGATACTTAATCATCAGAACTATTTAAAATATATATTGTGAACTCTAGAACTATTCATAAAGATGCCAGAACTCTAAAAAAATAATTGATTTTTTTGAAAGTTCTCTAAAAAAATTAATAGTTAATAATAGCCTTAAATTCAATGTAATTATTTTACACGAAGGTGCCATAACATTTTTCTGTAGACCTCTTGGAGCACTATTCAGAACCTTCATCAAACCAACTGGAATTTGGAAAAAAATATTTCATATCAAATTTCATTGTTAGATATTTGATTTTTAAAACTCGATTTTATACTCATAATTACCAGACGTATTGATATTTTTGATAGAAAGCACTAGAACTATCCATAAAGATGCCAGAACTCTAACAAAATAATTGATTTTTACGATTCGGTGCGCTGTGTGAAGTTGGCACATCTAATTTTTGAAATTGATTTTTTTGGTACTAAATCATCGGAACTATTTAAAATATGTATAGGGAACTCTAGAACTATTTATAAGGATGCCAGAACTCTAAAAATATTATTGATTTTTACGATTCGGTGCGCTGCGTGAAGTTGGCACACCTAATTTTTAAAAGTTGATTTTTTGGTACTAAATCATCGGAACTATTTAAAATATGTATAGGGAACTCTAGAACTATTCATAAGGATGCCGGAACTCTAAAAAAATAATTGATTTTTACGATTCAGTGCGCTGCGTGAAGTTGGCACACCTAATTTTTAAAGTTTATTTTTTGGTACTAAATCATCGGAACTATTTAAAATATGTATAAGGAACTCTAGAACTATTCATAAGGATGCCAGAACTCTAAAAAAAATTTAAAGTTCTCACATTCGGTGTGCCAACTTCACAGGACCATTTACAAATCGTCATTCGTCATTCAAAATATTAAAAATACTCCTTACCTCAGTTATCGGCCCCCTCCTACAAATTATCATATGAGCGCCCTTGTAAAGTGATGAAGGAAAAACGTCTACAAAAAATACTCAACGATCAAAAAACTATCATTATATTTTAGAACCCTATTTACCCATTTGTTTTTAAGACCTCTATGGCTCAAAAAGGTAGAAAAATTTAAAAACACCATGCGCCGCCAACGATCACAAAAGGGACGTGGGCGTCGCAGTTGTCTCGCTAAAAAATAGGGAAAATAAGGTAGCTAAAGAGTAAGCTAAAAGAGTAGCTGTGAAAGCTTTATTTTGCTCGTCCGTTATATTTTTAAGGGAAGCTTTATGGCTCCTTCTTTTTGTTCGCCACTTACTTTTTGGGGAGATATTTATGAAACATTTAGTTTTGGGGCCAAAGGGCACCGCCAGAAATGATTTATATGTATACATTAAGAGGACTGGGGGTTTAAAAAGTTTTGAAACCACTGGATTAGACAATTTCCTTCTTAGTGTAACAACTTCAATTAAATTCAGATTTACATCAAAAATTTGTATAAAGTCTTAGAAGAATACTTAACTTTTTTAATAAACATATAAGGCAATTATACTTACCAGAACAGACAATACCGTCGATAACAGAAATTTGTAAAAATAAAAAAAAGATCCTTTTTTTAGAAAACTTAATTTTGTCGAGTATTCCGTTCAAATAATGAATCAGAAAACAAAAATTGCGTGTTGGAAAAAATTAAAATTAAATGCATAAAATGTTGCCAATTTTAAATAGATGCTTGATATCACTTTTGATTGCAGTTTCTGTTTGGGACTACTAATTAGCATTGAGCTATGAAATATCTATCTAACAAATTTTTAAATTTCATTAGATGAGAATTCTTTGAATTAAATACCTACTTATATCGAAACACGAAATTCTATTTTCCTAAAAATGTATAAAAAAAATAATTCATTTTCAAATAATAAATGTGGTTTCCGTTAATTTTACCCTACATAAATTCATTATTTCCCATTATTTCCCGATAGTAAAAGCAGAACGCCAAAACATTCAAGACAAAAGGTTAATTACCTTGGTCCTTCCTCTTTGCCAGTAACAAGTGGCGCGGTTGGACTTACCGCGGCGATCGTCACACCGCTTTGTACACCACCCACCGGCGTAGTAACTTTCGTTTTCGCTCCAACAATATCCGTCGTACTGGCAGCCGGCACAATATCCGCTGCACCCGATGTTGTGGCAATATCCTCAATATCGGAATCGATGCCTTGAGCAAAGTCCATATAGAATGAATCGCGGGAATCACTTGAACCGCGACGTAATTTTAAACTTAAATCTGGTGAACTGTCTTCCATTTTTGAATGATTTTTTTTCTTGATTAACTTTTAACAGAATAAAAGGAACTCACATTTTCTTTTAATTTACACAATAAGTTGATTGTTTAATAAAACGCATTTTAAAAAAAGGTATAAATTTAAATCACGTTTGTTGCAGCGATTCATAACGGATACAAATCATTGTTGAAACTAAATTGAATTAAATAAAGAATTATTTGGATTGGACGAGTGTTCGAGTTTAGTTATGAATACATCATTATTAGTTAGTATTTACACTGCCTACTAAGTACAATTCAGTGTTAAAAATATGCACACATCATGTTGTTTGTAACGCTAAACATGTATTCAGTTAATGAATAGTCAAAAGCAAACATCTAAAATACACACAACTTCACAAAACACTCACTAACTACTTGCTGTGCTGCCAAGAGCGGCGGGGATGAGGCAAAAGTGATGATTTTTATTTAAAAGTTAGAAAGCTACGAACGAGAGAACCTCCAAACCCCGAACGAACATCGAATGTGTAAGCTCAATCGTTGGCAATAGCAATATTCAACTGACAAACAACCAGCAACGTTCAGATCGCGCGTATGTGCGCGTATCATTTCACCTTATTACGCTGCCTGCTACTGTATAGGTATTTGTGTAGTATGTAAGTGTGTTTGCATAAACCTACAAGGCAATGCCGCCGTCATAACCACCCCCGCTCATACAAGTTCCCGTGCCCGCACTCCACGTTTCCCGCTTGTTCACTCGCTGCATGGTCAGATCAGATGAGCGTACTATCAAATCGTGCGCTGTGCGTATTATATAAATGAATTGTTTGCGCAGGGTTAGTTCGAATTTTCATTGTGTGCATGTAGATAGATACGTATATAGTTACCCTTAAACTACCCCCAAAAACTGAAACACGTATGTACATATTACGTATTAGCGTAGTGTGAATGTAAATCGACGGAATATAACCCTAAAGATTTTTGTATATTTTTGTTGTGTAGATATTGTTGTATACGTGGAATGCAAAACTGCATAAAATCAAAACTTCAATTTCAGATTTTTATTAAATTCAACTTTTTGAAATTCTCAGATAGTGAAAAAATGATTCACTCTAACTCTAGCTCACTTTTATATAGGGTGTCCACATTTTGATAAAGCAAGATCGGGACAAAATTAAAAAAAAAAATCGTAAAACCACAGATATCGTAAGACAGTCAATTAAAGCACATATTCATACGAAATTATACACTGAAAATAAATTGTTTTTTGTAGAATTAACCAAGTTATTTAAGTCTATTGGCCTCCATCATCCCTTTGATTGCTGTCCTCTTTAGGCTCTTAATTTAGTTAATACTGACTGTTTACTTTTCGCAAAATTATTATTAATAGAAATTTTAGATAGTCAAATTATTTATTTATGTCTTTACAAAATTTTCGTTAGATTCACAGTTACGGAGCTAATCGAAAAATTAACTTGAACATTATTTTCAAAAATGTGACCGACATATTAGAGGAGTCCCAACAAAAAACATACCTACTCAAAATCTAGGGGAGCGAGGGGTAATGAGAGCTAGCGAGTAATGGGAACGGTGCCAGAGTACACGATTCTATGCTTGTATTCGCTAGTACGCAACTTATACCTCTTCAGTACTTATCGGCTAAGCTTCTATCATGGCATGATAATCATGCGCACTTTCCAATAGTTGTACGCATTCAGTTGTTAAGAGAGATTTTGTTTTTGTGCTCGGTGCTTGTAAATAACAAAATAATTTTAACAATGTCAAAGTAACAACTAAAATAAATTTTTTATTTTAATTAATTATCACTAATTATAAAGCGAAGTTTGCCTATTTTTTGTTATGATTATCAAAATTGTGATAACAAATGAATATTGAAATCTATAACCATGTTTCACAAAATGCTGGATTTCAGAAAATGAGAGCCTATTTTGATTGAATAAAAATAATAATTCGGTATCTCCATTATTTGTGAATCCTAAACAAATCGTCTATTTTATCTGGTTATGAGCCCAGGTATGGCTGAAGAACTGTTTTCTGTAAATTTGTTTGAGGGTCAGAATTTTGATAATTGGAGCTTCGGATTGGAAGCGGTTCTAGATGAACATGGATTACTTAATATAATTAACAATGATGTTGGAGAATTGGTATCTCAAGAAATCAGTGGTTTCAAGAAAAAAGAATAAAATTGGAGAAGAATGATAAGAAGGCGAAATCAATAATCATTAGAAAAATTGTAAATTCGTATTTGGAATATGTAAAAGACGTGTCGGATGCTCGTGGATATGTTGATGAATTTGAATTGTCTGATGACGGATACTGATTATTTGCTTGCTGGAGCTACTGTGAAGACGTGTTAGTATCTGAAGCTAAATTGTACGGCGTAGATGTAGCGTTACTTGTTGGATATGGAGAAACATTACTTCCTGGGGTATATATCGTTACAGTATTTCCTGGTGCGAAGGAAGTTACTGTATTTCCAGATGTATATGAAGTAGTTGTATTTTCTCGTTCAAATGAAGTTGCTGCAGTATAGCAGATAAGCAAGTATGATGTAGTTGTATTTTCTGTAGCATAAAAGTATTCCGCAAGTCGTAGAATTTGAAAAGCAGCCAGAAATTGAAAAAGAAAGATGGTTGGATTTATTTAATTGAGCAGGGGTGTTAAAATATGCAATTAAATAATTTGGTTAGTAATCAGGTTGTCGATGAAAAACAATTTTAATAAATAATAAGTTTTTGTGGTTTTTGTTTTTATAAAAATGAAATATTTTTTTATCTTTATATATTTCTTATCTAGTCGAATTTTTCAACTGAAAAAATTAGACTTATACAGCTTATACGATAAGAACGGAAAAACGCAAGTGGGGCTCTTTCCGATGCACAACAATACTATCAAAATAGAAATTTTGGGCAAAGGGTATAGCCGGATACGTATAGGTGAATCGGCCCCGGAAGCGAATTATTTTAATAACTATATTAGCGGTATGGTAAGGCTGTAAGTAATTGATATCTACAATTTTGGCGGCCAAAACTGAGTAGTTATAGAGGTAACTAAAAAAATTTAAAAAATTACAAAAATTTTTTTCTTGGTAACTACTCAACATAGAAAATAATTCCAAATCCACATGAAGGCAAACACTCTCAAGAATATGAGACATATTTATTATCGTATCAGTCTTCGTTATTAAGGATAATAACAAGGATAATATCCGATCCAATGTTATTTTTATAAGGGTCCAATTGAGCGACCACTTCAAAAAAAATTCAGTAACTATGCCCTAATGTATTTAATTACTGCGCCAAGTCTCCTCAAAATTCAAGGGGTTCAACATGATAAAAAAAAATATTTTTCATTTCTAATCTGCTGAACCGCCCCTCCAGTGGGTCCGACCAACGGGGTCGGAACCAACGGGGTCGGGTTCGAACCCTTAAGAACTTAACCTTTTTTTTAAAGCCACGATCAGCCGGACACTTATCATCAGTTTTGAAAACACGAAAATGACCATCCGCCTGTACCCTTTCAATCACATTCAAATATTTTGAAAATACCGAAGTTTTAGCAAAAAATTCGACTCCCGTGATGAGGCCCCGCTGCTCACGGCGTTTTTTTTTTATATATTTTTTATTTTGATTGAATAAAAATAATAATTCTGTATCTCCATTGTTTGTGAATCCTAAACAAATCGTCTATTTTATCTATTTTAGCCTATATATACAGGGTGTCCAATAGGAAGTTGCTAAAACTAAATCAGTGTCCCTCCCCTCCATGAATTCAATAGGGGTCTCTTTTTCTAACGCGCATACCTGAGCCCCCGCAGTTTCATTTCAGCCGTCGTTGAAGCAAGTACACACGCGTCAAAATGAGTGAGCTCACCACGGAAGAAAAAGTGTATCTTATTGAGTACTTCTTCTCGAGGGGAAAAATTTATAGTAATACGTATAGAAGGTTTCGTACTAAGTTTGGAACCCATAGAGTTGCCAGCGAAAACACTCTGAAAAGATAAGAATTTAATATTTATTCATATTAATCTATCACACAACTTGTGTTTCAATTCAATTAAACTGTATTGAAGTAAATTTACGTTAATTTTTGTAGGATAATCGATAACTTCGTGGAGTATGGTACACTCCAGGACCGTAGACACGAGTTGCCAGGCCCATCTGTTACGGTGACTACAGCAGAGAAGATCAACGAAGTTAAGAATTATTTCAAACAAAATCCAAATGATTCGATTCGGAAAGCTGCTCAAGCATTAAAAATAACCAAATCATCATTACACAATATTTTGAAATATTTTTTAAAGTTTCATCCGTATAAAATAAGCACTCATCAATTGTTAACTACACATGACATGACGAAACGCACCGAATTTTGTAAGACTATTACGGAAATGTTTGAAGCCGAAGAACTTAATGGGAAAATGATTATTTTTTCCGATGAAGCACATTTTTGGATGAATGGGTACGTAAACAAACAAAATTATCGGTTTTGGGGAACGGAAAATCCCAACATATCGCTCGCGAAGTCCCTTCATCCACAGAAAGTAACGGCATGGGCAGCGATTTCAGTAAAAGGGATTTATTTGCAATTCTTGGAATCTACGGCAACAGGAGAGAGTTACAAACAGCTTTGGAAACGAAATTCTTCCCTTATGTAAAAAAAGGGGACTGGTTAAAAATTGTTACTTCATGCAAGATAGAGCGACGCCGCACCGGACTCATGAGGTGTTTGAAGCTATTAATCGCGTATATGGGACTCGAGTAATCGGTCTGGGGTACCCTAAATTTGTTCAAAGCGGACGAGAATGGTGTCCGGACCTAAACCCTTGTGATTTTTTCTTGTGGGGTTACATAAAAGATCATTGTTACGCTGAAAACCCCAGCACAGTAGAAGAACTGATCGCGGCCATCCAGGAAGTGGTTCACGGCATTACGACCGATATGTTGGACACAGTTTTTCACAGTTTTAAAAAGAGATATGATTTTTGTGCACAATCTAACGGTTTGCACTTCGAAAATATATATCATTAATCATTGTACTTTTTCGTTATTTTTATAAGATGTAATAAATTGACATAAAAAATATTTGACTCGATTTTATTTATGTGCGTTTAAAACTGCAGAATTTCCTCTATTTAAAGCAATTTGGCTTTTCTAATTCTGTGCACGTGTTTTGAAATGACAGCCAATTAGTTTCAGCAACTTCCTATTGGACACCCTGTATAATTAAATAGGTAATCGAAACTAAAAGCTCATGGTTTAAAACCTGTAATAAGATTTTATCCTAAAGAAATTCTCTATGAAAAAGGTAGCTAATGTAAGGCAAGTAAAAAGAATAATGCTTTAAACAAACTCGTTACGGTATTCGTACAAACCATGGACTCAAACTATAAGTATCAAGACACGATAAAACATGAGTCCGTAAAGTCATTCGAAATCAAGATGAACTTGAACCTTTATCACTCATCCATTCAGTGCATCAAATTCAATAGATACATTTTCAAGAATGAAAATCTGTTTACTGCCCAATAAACTGGAATTAATTACAATTCTATATACTCAATTTCAACAAATATGTCTGTCCTTCTTTTACAATGTTCATCCGTGTATCATCATTCTGTACAATTTAGTACTGAATGAACGTGAACGCTAAAGCAGAATATATGTATGTAACAATTTAACAGGGAACGGCTGTTAGAGAATCATAAACTGGGGCGTGCTTACGCTACTTTCATTGACCCGCCAGTATAGTAGTTCCGTTTCTTTAGTAAAACGTAATGAAAATGAAAGTGGATCTCACTCTAATAAAAATGAGATAACATAAAAAAAGTACTCCGTATGTATTTTATATGGATTATACAAGCTGGTGAGCTTGTATGTATAGTGCATAGTGGCATATCAAGTTATAAACGCAGTGAACGCAGTCATAATATAAATAGCACGACCACAAACGGAAAGCACAAATTCGAGAAGATTAGACAATTTTCAAGAACTAGCAGTTTTTTTCAGTATGACATTGACACTGAATACGGTCAAGAATATTCAATTTAACTCATGTGTATCAAGTTCCATAAGAATATTGCAGTTTTTTCACTTTTACCATGGAAAAAAAGTTAGGACAGATTTCTACAGCGAAAAAAATGGCACAAAACATTTCATTGGTTATTTAACTGTAGGCAAACACGATAAAAACGAGACAAACATTCGTATTAGTAAATTTAACTGACTTCAGAACCATAGTAACAATGTATTAAATAATAATATGAGTTATACTAATTTATTTTATTCGTTAAATTGTCTTACCGAATTACAATTAAGTTTTATATATTTTCACTGAATAAATTTGTGTATTCTACAACTCAAATTTCTTGCCTAAAAGCAATTTAACTCGGCGAACTGTCAACCGGAAAACGCTCAGCTTCGCTGTCGCGTTTTTTAAAAGTTGACAGTTCTTCTCGTTAAATTGTTAGGCAACAAATTTTCGTTAGAGAAACCCAAATTTATTCGAAAAAATACAAACCTCAGGTGTAATAATAACCCAGTGAACACAGTTTTGTAACTATAACGTTAAAATTATAGAACCCAAAATAACACGTTATGTAACCTGAAAGTTACAGAAAACGCACATGTACATAACTTACAATTTCCCACTCATTGTCAGTTACGTAACATTGTTACGTCTAGGTTACAGAATTTAAAAAATGAATTTACTCAGAGATTCTATTTACCATTGCTTTGAATCTTACACCTTCTTTTAAGAAATACATATTCAAAATTCTCTTTTTAACGAATTTCCATTCTGGAAATTCAGCTATTACAACAGCTCTTATGATAAGACCTAAGTGCGGGACTATGGCAGAAATTTGTTTTGGAGCCTCCAGAACCCGAAAATCTACTTTACTTAAATTTATATATATATATATATATATATATATATATATATATATATATATATATATATATATATATAGCGTGAGTTTTTACATTTTTATTACAGTCAAACCGTTAATTTAATCGAAAAATTGTTCAAATTAGAGTTGTAGATATCGAGGGGGGCAACTGGTTGCTATCATCAGGAGCTTTATAGCTCTTATGGTTTTCGAGCTATAGTACAAACTTAAAGATTTTTAAATGAGACTATATTATGTTAATTTTTCGGTAAAACTGATCTGATGCATCAATTAAAAACATAAATGAAGAAAAAAAATTTTTTTTCCCCAAGTTTATTTTTTGAATTTTTCTTTAATTTAACAATCAGGCGGTGAAAACAGACATATCAATTTGAGGCTACTCCAACCGACAGTGTTTTAGTCGGTTAACATTTCTATTACATCCAAGAAAAGAACCTTATTCAGTATCATTCTCTGTAATACAAACGATAGTAATTCAGATTTTGGAGTATAAATGTCGGGCTCTATTTCAAGTTTTTAACATTTTTGCATAACAAAATCAAATTACTTTAAAAGATTAGTATTTAAAGTAACTTAGTTTAAATAGAATTTGAAGTTATTCATTAATTTACTGAAAAATATATTTATTTTTTATTTATTTATAGAACGGTAGGTGGCAGTAAAATAAATATACACACCCGGCCAAAGTGACATTGGCGTTTCTTAATAATAGCAAAGTGAGGTTAACTGGAAACGAAAATATTGTTAATAAATTTACTCAAATAATGCAAAAATATTTGAAAGTCGGTAGTATTTTCATTTTATTAAAAACCAAATTAAAAAGGAGAAGTTTTTTCACAAAAAACTTTTCATTTTCTTTAAAAATACTTGCTACAAAAATATGTTTAAACGGCTATGTATCTGTCAAACAGTAAGTTTTCAAAGAAATTATTTTTTTTATTTTTCAATGAATTAAAACTAAAATTTTATTTCCTTATTGTATTTAGATATCATTTTATATGATAATTTAATCTATTTAATAATTTTAATTGCCGATGGAAAACGTTATAATCGTTTAATTTTTCGTTACCACATTGATTAAAATGGTAACCATATTGAGCTAATATCTTTTTAAATTACGTAAAATTCTAATCGTTTGCAAGCACTTGAGTACTAAATTTAAAAGTGTAATTTTTAAAACGTAATTACTCAAAAATATGAGATAAAACAACGAAAATTTGAGTGTTACTAGTAGTTTTGAATCATAAACAAATTTTTGAAAAACTTTTAAACCTACGTTTCCATTTAAAAAACTATTAGTTTTTATCATAGCTCGAAAACTATAAGAGCTATAAAGCTCCTGACTATAGCAGTTGGTTGCCCCCGTCGATATCTACAACTCTTATTTAAACAATTTTTAGAATGATTTAGTTATTTTAAGAATGATTTAGTTACTGAACACTAATAACTTAGTTACTGAACATTAATAATAAGAGGTAACTGTCAGGTTACCTCTTATTATTAATCATAATAAACAATCCTATGATACAATAAAATCGCGCAATAAAATGGTCATTTTCAAAATTAATATAAATATAATAACACGTTCTTTTCATATTTATTTACATCATATTTAAGGTAGTTTGTCCGTAAAACGATTTTTCAAAGGATTTTAACGAAACTTCTCTACATATTTATTTAATTTAATACCAACAATACGAGCCTATACCAAAAAAAAAAAAAAAATTGACCGACCCAATTTTGAGAAAAACGGTTTCCAAGTTTTGTAATTTTAACACGAGCTCTTATGAGAAGTTGACATCTTCACACGATTTTTTTGAATAAAATGAAAACGTGTCAAAGGAATTTGATAAAAATTTAATATGTTATAAAATACAAAGTCACAAACCATATTTAATAACAAATAATATTTATTGACCGCGCCGTTTTTGAAATATAATTTATAAACATCATTTTACGTTTTTACAACGCTTTTTCAACAGTGCTTTTTACATAAGCGCGCGAAAATTCAAAAAAACAAGTGCTCTACAAATATAATAACTGAAGAATTATTAATACATTATTTAATTTTTGATAAAATAAATTTGTTCGCTGAGCTATACTTTTGTACCTGACTATCTCGCACCAGATACCTTAAATCAATTTAAATAATTTTGCAGAACAGTTAGACATTATGTTAAATGATTAAATGTTAAGAATAGGTACAATTTTATTACAGGTACCTAATATATCCATATTTTATAACTCTTTAACGAAATTTCAAATTAATTTTTTAATGAACAATAATAATGGATGATATACTTTTATATAGAAAGTTGTAGAAACTTTGAGAGTTACTGAAAATGAAGCAGATAAAATGACCAAGGCCGTAGCCAGAGGGGGAGGGTCAAACCGCCCCCCCCCCCCGAAATCCCGAAAATTAGTAAAATTGAATAGTATTTATTTGATTTATAATATATCAAATTTTACAATATAACTTACAGTGGTGTATTATATACAATTTATATACAATTAATAGCAAAAATTAATACTAGGTTTAAAAAGTGCAAGTTGTAAGTGCAAATTATAAACAATAGAACAGAGGATCCAGCAACATATTTTACATCATTGTGCATTGCATGCATACCTACTAATATTTATAAAAGTGCAGAATAGAAAAAATGTGCGAAACAGAGAAGGTGTAAAACACATTCATATGTCTTCTTAAATTTGTTATTGAATGATAACATTTGTACACATATATTACATTTTTAACAATTTTATTTTCATTGTTGGAATTAAAATACAACCAAATTTCACTTGTTTTCTACTCTCCATTTCAGTTCAAAGAAATACACACCCTTTAACTAACTTCAAACAATTGAAAAATATTTAAAAAGTAGAAAGTTAAAATACTAAGTTGCAATTCTCAATTCTAAGAATTGAATAAGGGCTAATAAATGTATATAGTGAAAACTGTACATAAATATATACTAGCTACCATCTCTTCAGTGCAAATCACAGTATTCTAACAATAAGTAATAGTGATCACCTGAGCAGTCACATCTATAGTAAGAAGTGCTGATTTGTTGACTGGAGACAAATTTTAGAAACAGAAAGGTATGTATTTTAATTATTTTAAATATCAACATAATACAAATGCATAATAATGCTTAAAATAGTTGATATTTTCCTTGGTGGGCATTAAAATTAATTAACCCTAGATTCATAAACTTGAATTTCTCAGACTACACAACTTTTTAGTTTTTCTTGGTTTTGTATAAAAATGTTCATAGGTAACCTTCTTGATCTCCCATCTAATCCTTAAAGCATCATCCTGTAACTGAGGCATTTGAAGCCATAACGTTTATTTCTGAGAAATCAAACTCGTTCAGATCACATGCAGGAGAGTTTGTATCACGAATCACTAACTTCCTAAAATTAAATTTTGATTTGCCACTTATTAATTCTTTTTTCTTTACGGAACAGAACATAAGGGCTAAACGTACGAGTTCGCAGATCCCCTTATTGAACTATTTTAGTAAAGTCAAGAAATTTGATGTTTCAAGTGATACGAAGCCCAAACATTCCACTGAGCCGGTTGCAGGTACCTCCAGTGAAACTTTGCCATTAGAAGATTTTAATATCATTGGCAGCGTTGAAGCTAACTCTTATGATGAAAATATTCTTGATTTAGGAAAATATCTCAATATCCCCTCTGAAAAAATAGACCCTGACACAAAATTAAGATTAATGTGTAATCCGTGGGTACCAGAAGTAGCTTTCCAATTTTTCTGCCAACGGAAAGAGGAATCTAAGATTTCAAAGTCGGTGGCTACATAAAGTTTATTCAAAAAGTAATGATGGAGCACTTTGTAAATATTGTGTATTGTTTTCAAAAGATACAGCTGGAAAAGGTAGACATCAAAAATTGGGATTACTAGTGAAAGAACCTTATAGGAATTGGAAGGATGCTTTGGAATACTTTAAAAATCACCAAAATTGTATTTACCATAAACCTGCAATGGAATCAGGGAGCAACTTTATAAGTGTTTCAAAAAATCCTAAACGTGACATAAGAAATCAAGTTGATTCAGCTAGGAAGAAACAAGTACAAGAAAACCGAGAGATTTGGGCTTCTATAGTAGATACCATTAAGTTTTGTGGTCGGAGGATGATTAAGAGGAACCAATGATTCAGGGCCCTTAAAGCCGGATGAGGAGAGTAGTAGGAATATGGGCATTCTGGTGGCGTTGTGACTGTGAGAGGAGATAGGTAAGCTATGTCGTCTAGGTGGCGTTGCTGGTCTGAACCACTGTGAACTCTGTACCTTGATTCAAAATTCCATGAAAAGATGGCGTTGCTAGTCGGAACCACCGCGAATTCTGTACCTTGATTCGAAATTCCATGAAAAGATGGTGTTGCTAGTCGGAACCGCCGCGAATTCTATACCTAGATTCAAAATTCCATGAAAAGATGGCGTTGCTAGTAGGAACCACCGCGAATTCTGTACCTTGATTCAAAATTCCATGAAAAGATGGCTCTCGTAGTCTAGATCCTGTGTGTAAGTTTGAAAAATTGTCAATAGATGGCATCGAAAACCTTTTTTCGATAGTTAAAAGATGACACTGCTAGTCTGAACCACCGCGAACTCTATACCTTGATTCAAATTTTATCATATTTTCATCTGAAAACAGGTTTAAAGTTGTATAAATTGTCAGCTGACGTCATTAGAAGATTTCTGTCTAATATGCAAAAAAAATGAATTTTATCGTATGATTTCATATTTTTATCTGAAAACGGGTTTATACAGGTTTTCTCTAAATAAAAACACATTTTTTGTTTTAATAAATTTATTTAAAAGAAATATTTTACAATAAAAATGTTTAAATGTTATTACGATAATATTTGTATATGGATATGACATTTTCAATGGCGCAAGTTGCTCCGGAATGATGGCCGCATCGAGGACTAGTGTATGTTGATGTTATGATTCTCAACTTGGGACAAATTGTTATTTCTTCAAAGTTCGTTATGGGCGCTGATGGTAGTAGTCGTTTCAAATAGCGTACTTTTTCTTCTCCCTTCGTATAGATGATTCGAGTTCCGTGCAGATTGTTTATTAAAATGTATTGTAGTTCCTCGTATTCAATATGTCCGTCCATCCAGGAGAACCCATGATGATTTTTCCGCAACCAGCGAGCTATGCGTTGATCTTTTTCACTTAATCCACAAAACAGTATTGGTGATTTGAATACATAGTGCTGTAATATATAATCTTCACCACAATTTTCTTCGGAAGAATCGAATTTCAGCACAGCCAATTCCTTTATGTAGAATTTCCCATTTGTTGTTGAATTTCGAAATCCTTGGAAGTCATATAAGTAAGAAATGGGGGTCGCCTTGCTTTCAACTACCGTGTTTCAACTACTTTTTCAAGGTCACCATTTTCACTTCGGATGTTTTCGGCTTTCATCGCTAATATTCGCACCCGTCCAATATAAATATATTTAGTGGGATTTTATGTTTTTAGTTAGTTATTAAAAATAGTTGAAAGAGTGAAGATGAGCTCGTCCAAAATGTATAGTATTTCTCAGCTGTTTGGAAATAAATTAAAACCAACTAACGAGAGGTTTGGATTGTGGTTATTGTTGGAAAATTTGGATAACAACAATCTGATTACTGATATTGGGAATATAAATTATACAGAAGAAGAAAAGCTATTGTCCAACAGCAATTTAAAACTGCTAACACCAATTACAGAACCTTTTTGTGACAATATAATGTTTGTGAAAATAAGTGATATTCGGAATTGTGAAGAACGAGTGCTAAAGGAAAACAGTTTTATTGTGAAAAAAGAAATATGTGGTGCTTTTAATAGTTACTTACGAGGAAAATTTTCTAAATTTATTTCTACAAGACATGCAGTAAAAGCAAAACTACCTTTTCTTTTACAAAGTGAAAATAAAATGGCAAAAGGAGTTAAAGAAGTTATTTGAAAGGAAGAAATGGAAAATATTAATAAAAAATACATAAATCCAATATGTATTCCGTATAAAGTGGAACTAGCGGACGTTAAGGTGGAGACTCTACTGGAAGAACTACCAAACGTTTTAAATCAACTTAAAGTAGACGACTACTATCTTTTAGATTTGGACATAACACAGGATTTTGCGGGAATATTTAACAAGATAGAAATGTGTCAATTTTTAACGAATAATTGTAACTTCTGTTACCAAGGAGAGTACAAAGAGAATTGCAATGTAATTGTGGATAATGATAAAACAGTTGGAATTGATTGCTTAACATGGCTAAATTCGAATGCTAGAATTAAAATATATAACAAATTTGTCTGCCAAATAACAAGTCCTGGAGTCAATAAACAAATTGGTAATCACATCATTGACTTTATCAGTTGTCCAGATATGTGATTAAACGAAACATTTTCATCTGTTTTGGCTAAGGAACACGGAGTTACAAGATTGGAAGCAACAATATATAACTATAATATTGGAAATTATTATAAGATGGAAAATACATTTAATCCATTAGAAGATTGCTTAACGTTATTAGAAGATAATAAACGCTACTTCAAAAATGCGCCAATATATTCTGTTTCGATTGCCAAAATGTGGACAAAATTGACGGAAAGTCTACAGAACAGCTGTTGCCTCGTGTTTAATAATCTTTTGCAGTATGTATACTGGGGAAACAAAAACACCAAAAAATTGACTGGATTACAAATTAAACTACCAGATAATTCGGAATTTAGAAATAAAGTAATTAATTACTGCATCTCTGCGTTCAGCTTTAATTGCTTACCTACTAATTATATAGAAATTGTCGAAGATGCTACTGACAAAAGTAATATACGTATTATACAAAAATGCTATATTAAAAATGGAGAAACATTTTTCTCTAAATCCAGGACAGTTTTTTCCACGATCTCGAAAGATATAAGTATTGAGTACACTGGACTGATCAAAACTAATAATGTAATTCCGCAAGTCCTAAGGAAAAGGACTAATATAACTAACAAATTGACACCATATACAATTAAGAAAATAGAACCGCTACTACTAGTTTATGTAATATCAGCAAGGAAACGGAAATTAGAGTTGGAAGAAATAGATTTGAAGAAAAGAAAAATAGAGTATTTAACAAAAACCGTCGCTATAAAAGAAGAATATAAACATTTGCTAGAAAGGGAACGTAAGTTAACAGAACTAAAAGAGAAAATAATAAATTATTTTAAAAAACAATGGAAGAATTTGGATATAACTGGAATTTATAATATTTATGCATTTACTATTAATAAAAAGGAGAAATACCCCTATGTGGGAGTCCTCGCAGAAAAAGATGGAAGTAAAAGTGTTTATTTCTTAAAAGGATACTTAAAAAATTGGTTTATAAATATTTACGACACCAGAGAAAAACTTAAAGACAATGGATACTTTATTATTCCACACAATGGAATGGATTTAATCCTTTTACAAACAGAAGAGCCGATTATGACATTTAAAACTAATGGAGTTACTACATTTAATGATCACCCATTTGCAAAAATAGAGGAAGTGACAGTTTACACGGAAATATGGGCAAATATTAGTAATTTAGCTTATAATGACGACGAAATAGAGCAAATCAACGATATTACCATCCAAGAAATAAAAGGTAAAATTAAAGTTACACAGTGTCGACGCTTGGAAGAATTGGAGGAAGGAACCGAGCTGATTATTAAAGGAATAAAGCAAATTAGTCATAGAAACAAAATACGTTATATTTTACAATTCGAAAACTTGGATGCATTGTATATATCGAATTACTGGTTAGAAAAGGAATTACAAGACACTAATATAGATTTAAATTACAAGATAAAATTAAATTGGATAAGATTAAGACCACAGCTAGTAAAAATAAAGAGAGAGTTGTATTTTGTGTATAAAATGTATGTTTTTATCCAATAATAAATAAATATAAAAATTTTACAATTTTTGTAAGTTTTTTATAAAACCTCATAATCCTTCTCATAGTACTAGTGCCATCGGTCATACTCGTATATTCCCAATAAGTTAACCGTTGCTATTTACACCAGACACCAAAAGACACCAACTAAAATGACACCAAAAAATACACCAAATGACACCAAAAATACACCAAATTACACCAAAAAATTACACCAAATTACACCAAAATTACACCAAAATTACACCAAATTACACCAAAATGACACCAAAAATACACCATTTAACACCAAAATTACACCAAAATTACACCAAAAATACACCAAATAACATCAAAATTACACCAAATTACACCAAAATGACGTCAAAATGCACCAAAATGACACAAGAAGGCAACAAAGAGACACCAAATGACACCAAAATACACCAAATGACACCAAAGAGTCACTCCTGTTCTGTAGACTTTCCGTCAATTTTGTCCACATTTTGGCAATCGAAACAGAATATATTGGCGCATTTTGGAAGTAGCGTTTATTATCTTCTAATAACGTTAAGCAATCTTCTAATGGATTAAATGTATTTTCCATCTTATAATAATTTCCAATATTATAGTTATATATTGTTGCTTCCAATCTTGTAACTCCGTGTTCCTTAGCCAAAACAGATGAAAAGGTTTCGTTTAATCACATATCTGGACAACTGATAAAGTCAATGATGTGATTACCAATTTGTTTATTGTCTCCAGGACTTGTTATTTGGCAGACAAATTTGTTATACATTTTAATTCTAGCATTCGAATTTAGCCATGTTAAGCAATCAATTCCAACTGTTTTATCATTATCCACAATTACATTGCAATTCTCTTTGTACTCTCCTTGGTAACAGAAGTTACAATTATTCGTTAAAAATTGACACATTTCTATCTTGTTAAATATTCCCGCAAAATCCTGTGTTATGTCCAAATCTAAAAGATAGTAGTCGTCCACTTTAAGTTGATTTAAAACGTTTGGTAGTTCTTCCAGTAGAGTCTCCACCTTAACGTCCGCTAGTTCCACTTTATACGGAATACATATTGGATTTATGTATTTTTTATTAATATTTTCCATTTCTTCCTTTCCAATAATTTCTTTAACTCCTTTTGCCATTTTATTTTCACTTTGTAAAAGAAAAGGTAGTTTTGCTTTTACTGCATGTCTTGTAGAAATAAATTTAGAAAATTTTCCTCGTAAGTAACTATTAAAAGCACCACATATTTCTTTTTTCACAATAAAACTGTTTTCCTTTAGCACTCGTTCTTCACAATTCCGAATATCACTTATTTTCACAAACATTATATTGTCACAAAAAGGTTCTGTAATTGATGTTAGCAGTTTTAAATTGCTGTTGGACAATAGCTTTTCTTCTTCTGTATAATTTATATTCCCAATATCAGTAATCAGATTGTTGTTATCCAAATTTTCCAACAATAACCACAATCCAAACCTCTCGTTAGTTGGTTTTAATTTATTTCCAAACAGCTGAGAAATACTATACATTTTGGACGAGCTCATCTTCACTCATTCAACTATTTTTAATAACTAACTAAAAACATAAAATCCCACTAAATATATTTATATTGGACGGGTGCGAATATTAGCGATGAAAGCCGAAAACATCCGAAGTGAAAATGGTGACCTTGAAAAAGTAGTTGAAACACGGTAGTTGAAAGCAAGGCGACCCCCATTTCTTACTTATATGACTTCCAAGGATTTCGAAATTCAACAACAAATGGGAAATTCTACATAAAGGAATTGGCTGTGCTGAAATTCGATTCTTCCGAAGAAAATTGTGGTGAAGATTATATACTACAGCACTATGTATTCAAATCACCAATACCGTTTTGTGGATTAAGTGAAAAAGATCAACGCATAGCTCGCTGGTTGCGGAAAAATCATCATGGGTTCTCCTGGATGGACGGACATATTGAATACGAGGAACTACAATACATTTTAATAAACAATCTGCACGGAACTCGAATCATCTATACGAAGGGAGAAGAAAAAGTACGCTATTTGAAACGACTACTACCATCAGCGCCCATAATGAACTTTGAAGAAATAACAATTTGTCCCAAGTTGAGAATCATAACATCAACATACACTAGTCCTCGATGCGGCCATCATTCCGGAGCAACTTGCGCCATTGAAAATGTCATATCCATATACAAATATTATCGTAATAACATTTAAACATTTTTATTGTAAAATATTTCTTTTAAATAAATTTATTAAAACAAAAAATGTGTTTTTATTTAGAGAAAACCTGTATAAACCCGTTTTCAGATAAAAATATGAAATCATACGATAAAATTCATTTTTTTTGCATATTAGACAGAAATCTTCTAATGACGTCAGCTGACAATTTATACAACTTTAAACCTGTTTTCAGATGAAAATATGATAAAATTTGAATCAAGGTATAGAGTTCGCGGTGGTTCAGACTAGCAGTGTCATCTTTTAACTATCGAAAAAAGGTTTTCGATGCCATCTATTGACAATTTTTCAAACTTGCACACAGGATCTAGACTACGAGAGCCATCTTTTCATGGAATTTTGAATCAAGGTACAGAATTCGCGGTGGTTCCTACTAGCAACGCCATCTTTTCATGGAATTTTGAATCTAGGTATAGAATTCGCGGCGGTTCCGACTAGCAACACCATCTTTTCATGGAATTTCGAATCAAGGTACAGAATTCGCGGTGGTTCCGACTAGCAACGCCATCTTTTCATGGAATTTTGAATCAAGGTACAGAGTTCACAGTGGTTCAGACCAGCAACGCCACCTAGACGACATAGCTTACCTATCTCCTCTCACAGTCGTTAAAAAAATCGGGAGGAGGGAGGAGGTCCCAGAATGCCCATATTCCTACTACTGAGGAGGAGCCCTCTACTAATGATGGAAACTTTAAAGCATTGTTGAGATTAAAAATGAACTGCAGTGACCAAAAACTCATTAAACATACAGAAAATATGTCCCTAAATGCTACGTATATGAGCCAAGCAATCCAGAATGCGCTGATTGTTATATGCGGAGAAGTCATTCAAAAAGAAATTGCCAAAGACATAGTTAAAGCTGGTGTATTCTCTATTTTGGTAGACGAAACTGCAGACATATCACGAAATGAACAACTTTCTCTGTGAGTAGTAAGGATTGGCCGGAACGAAGCCCACCATCCCACCATCCGACTTTTTGAGTGACCTCGGATGGTGGTAAAAGTACCGAGGCGGTTCTAGAAGCCTGCGGCGGTGGGTGGAGTAATATGAACGAAAATTTGGTCTCCAACCTAACGATATCTAGTGAAATTCTTTCTAACCTAACAGAACCCAACGGAACTTGACCTAACTAACGAAACCTAAGCGAACTTAGCTTAACCTAACAAAATTTTTTCTAACCTAAGAACTGAAAAATTCCCTAACAGATGGCGCAACCACCTTCGAGCTTTGTAAATTCACTGCTAGATGACTCTCGTAGTTTGGATAATGGCGATCCCTGTGCGTAAGTTTGAAAATTTTCCTAATAGATGGCGCAGTCACCTTTGATAGCGTTGCTAGTCTGAATACTAGTGAACCCTATGCGTAAATTTGAAAAATTATCAATAGATGGTGCTGAAAATCCTTTTTGATAGTTAAACTAACCATTAAAAGATGGCGTTGCTAATCTGACTACCGCGAACTCTGTACCATGATTCAAAATTCCATGAAAAGATGGTGCTGCTTCCATAATTTTATAATATTTTTATCTGAAAACAGGTTTAAACTTGTATAAATTGCCAGCTGACGTCACTAAAGGTAAACTGATATCAAATAGCGAAGATTTCTGTCTAATATGCGAAAATGAAGCAGCAGGTTTTAACCTTATGGCTACATAAAGTGTGATAGCTGACGTCACCATACTATTTTTCTGCTATAAAAAGGGCGCGACAGAATTTCTTCAGTTACAATTTTGTTCGAAACTTTAGTGAAAAAAACATTAAATCTTATTGTTGTGAATTTTCAATTGTTATGTGTTAAGAGTTAATTGTTGCCAACAATGGAATCCATTACTGCTGGTGCTTCATCTGGAAACAGAGACTTAATTCAAAAAATGGCTGGAAATTTTGTGGATGAATTGAATCATCTTGGCGCTGTTAAACGATGGATTAAACTTTATGATATGGAGATTGGAAAAGTATATAAAATAATGGGAGCAAGTCAGTTGCCGTCAAAATTCGATTCATCAAAAATGAAGACAATATTGGAATTAGAAATTGGATACATATCATTGCCGGCGAGATTTGACAATTTGAACGAGCAGATGCTGGCATGGCTGCAAAGCAATCCAAAACTGGGTATCATAAATAATGGACCAATCGGACTAACTCATAAACTGGAATTCAAAAAAACATTGGATCTTCTTGAAATCGCAATTCAAAACGTTGGATCTTCTTGAAATTTGTAAATTTTCAATTGTTGTGTTAACAATTAATTATTGCCAACAATGGAATCCATGTATTGTGAAAATCGTTCGTATTCATCACATAGCATTTCAGAGTTGTCGATAATTTGTTTAATAATTTCCTCTCGACGCTTCGCTTTACTTAGTTCTCTTAATTCTGCATTGAAGAAAACTGCATTGAAGAACATTGAAGAAAATTGATGTAATGATCTGTAAATTCCATACAACAGAAATATTCCGATATCTCAATATTCCCAATATTTCGTCTATAATTGAGCTTGAAAAGTCTACAAACCACCTCAATAAATTCAATGGTGTTTGTTGAATAATTTTTCACTATTTTAATACACAAGTCGGCCAATTGGTGATTTTTGATTCCTTCACAGAGCACTTTCTTGCATATACATAAATTTTTTAATATAATTATAAATTTTACAAGTTAAAAAAGTGATCATTGTGTACCTATTTTTGTTTAAAACTACACTTAATAAAAAAAATTTAAAAAAAAAACCGATCTTTTAATTTACACCGATTCCTAAAAAGAAATCAAACTAATTATAAAAATTCCATTTACAATTATGGTACACCATATATACTCGTAATTTTTACAAAAATGTATCACTGTATATTTTTTAATGCTACGTATTCTCTGACGAAATTTAATATTACAATTATATTATGCACTCAGCTAAAAATATATATATATATATATATATATATATATATATATATATATATATATATATATATATATATATATATATATATATTCTTATGTTTTCTTAATAAAAAAAAATTTATTAATAATTTTTAAAAGTAATATTGGCGATCTGTTTTAAAAACACATTATTTGCCTGTTGGATATGATGTATGAGATTTTATTTGACGTCTTATGAATGACGTCTTCGATAAATTTGTGAAATGTATAGTAATGTTAATGTGTGATCTATACAGTACTCTGGTATACCCTGTTTCAAATAAAATTGATCATGCGTCAAAGTTAAAAAATTAAATAATTCTTATATTCATTACAAATCAATCTTCTATTCTTTTTTAAAAACAAACTGCAATTTTAAAATTTACGTAAGTGCAGTAACGAAAGATATAAAGCCAAGAAAACGTAAATTATTTAAATTCATAAGTGATGAAGCATGGTTAAATTTAAGTGAAATAGACCATAAAAGTAAAGGTCTCTACGTTGTTAAAATCATATTTTGTAAATATGAATAAATTTTTTAAAAATCTTGTTCTTAAAACTTAATATGTAATCATCTTAAAGTAGTTTTTTAGAACATTAATTCGATGAGCTTAAAGTAGTTTTGAAACATTAATTTCTCGTTATAGATATTTTTTGGCCTTATTTAATTGTACAATGTTCCGTATATTTTAAGAAAATTTCCTTTTAATATTTTATATTTTATCTAACCAATGTATCTGTGTTTGTTAAATTTATTATTTTCTATTGTTTTAATTATAAAAATTAGTTTATACATATACCTATGGCTTTAGTTTTGTGAGAGACTGTAATAGTAATTTATCTTAAATATGAAATTGTTTTATCAAATGTTGAATAAGCGTTTTTCGCATATTGTCACAATCCAATAAATTTAACAAACACAGATACATTGGTTAGATAAAATATAAAATATTAAAAGGAAATTTTCTTAAAATATACGGGACATTGTACAATTAAATAAGGCCAAAAAATATCTATAACGAGAAATTAATGTTTCAAAACTACTTTAAGCTCATCGAATTAATGTTCTAAAAAACTACTTTAAGATGATTACATATTAAGTTTTAAGAACAAGATTTTTAAAAAATTTATTCTAATTTACAAAATATGATTTTAACAACGTAGAGACCTTTACTTTTATGGTCTATTTCACTTAAATTTAACCATGCTTCATCACTTATGAACTTAAATAATTTACGTTTTCTTGGCTTTATATCTTTCGTTACTGCACTTACGTAAATTTTAAAATTGCAGTTTGTTTTTAAAAAAGAATAGAAGATTGATTTGTAATGAATATAAGAATTATTTAATTTTTTAACTTTGACGCATGATCAATTTTATTTGAAACAGGGTATACCAGAGTACTGTATAGATCACACATTAACATTACTATACATTTCACAAATTTATCGAAGACGTCATTCATAAGACGTCAAATAAAATCTCATACATCATATCCAACAGGCAAATAATGTGTTTTTAAAACAGATCGCCAATATTACTTTTAAAAATTATTAATAAATTTTTTTTTATTAAGAAAACATAAGAATATATATATATATATATATATATATATATATATATATATATATATATATATATATATATATATATATTTTTAGCTGAGTGCATAATATAATTGTAATATTAAATTTCGTCAGAGAATACGTAGCATTAAAAAATATACAGTGATACATTTTTGTAAAAATTACGAGTATATATGGTGTACCATAATTGTAAATGGAATTTTTATAATTAGTTTGATTTCTTTTTAGGAATCGGTGTAAATTAAAAGATCGGTTTTTTTTTTAAATTTTTTTTATTAAGTGTAGTTTTAAACAAAAATAGGTACACAATGATCACTTTTTTAACTTGTAAAATTTATAATTATATTAAAAAATTTATGTATATGCAAGAAAGTGCTCTGTGAAGGAATCAAAAATCACCAATTGGCCGACTTGTGTATTAAAATAGTGAAAAATTATTCAACAAACACCATTGAATTTATTGAGGTGGTTTGTAGACTTTTCAAGCTCAATTATAGACGAAATATTGGGAATATTGAGATATCGGAATATTTCTGTTGTATGGAATTTACAGATCATTACATCAATTTTCTTCAATGTTCTTCAATGCAGTTTTCTTCAATGCAGAATTAAGAGAACTAAGTAAAGCGAAGCGTCGAGAGGAAATTATTAAACAAATTATCGACAACTCTGAAATGCTATGTGATGAATACGAACGATTTTCACAATACATGGATTCCATTGTTGGCAATAATTAATTGTTAACACAACAATTGAAAATTTACAAATTTCAAGAAGATCCAACGTTTTGAATTGCGATTTCAAGAAGATCCAATGTTTTTTTGAATTCCAGTTTATGAGTTAGTCCGATTGGTCCATTATTTATGATACCCAGTTTTGGATTGCTTTGCAGCCATGCCAGCATCTGCTCGTTCAAATTGTCAAATCTCGCCGGCAATGATATGTATCCAATTTCTAATTCCAATATTGTCTTCATTTTTGATGAATCGAATTTTGACGGCAACTGACTTGCTCCCATTATTTTATATACTTTTCCAATCTCCATATCATAAAGTTTAATCCATCGTTTAACAGCGCCAAGATGATTCAATTCATCCACAAAATTTCCAGCCATTTTTTGAATTAAGTCTCTGTTTCCAGATGAAGCACCAGCAGTAATGGATTCCATTGTTGGCAACAATTAACTCTTAACACATAACAATTGAAAATTCACAACAATAAGATTTAATGTTTTTTTCACTAAAGTTTCGAACAAAATTGTATCTGAAGAAATTCTGTCGCGCCCTTTTTATAGCAGAAAAATAGTATGGTGACGTCAGCTATCACACTTTATGTAGCCATAAGTAAGGTTAAAACCTGCTGCTTCATTTTCGCATATTAGACAGACATCTTCGCTATTTGATATCAGTTTACCTTTAGTGACGTCAGCTGGCAATTTATACAAGTTTAAACCTGTTTTCAGATAAAAATATTATAAAATTACGGAAGCAGCGCCATCTTTTCATGGAATTTGGAATCATGGTACAGAGTTCGCGGTAGTTCAGATTAGCAACGCCATCTTTTAATGGTTAGTTTAACTATCAAAAAGGATTTTCAGCACCATCTATTGATAATTTTTCAAATTTACGCATAGGGTTCACTAGTATTCAGACTAGCAACGCTATCAAAGGTGACTGCGCCATCTATTAGGGGAATTTTCAAACTTACGCACAGGGATCGCCATTATCCAAACTACGAGAGCCATCTAGCAGTGAATTTACAAAGCTCGAAGGTGGTTGCGCCATCTGTTAGGGAATTTTTCAGTTCTTAGGTTAGAAAAAATTTTGTTAGGTTAAGCTAAGTTCGCTTAGGTTTCGTTAGGTTAGGTCAAGTTCCGTTGGGTTCTGTTAGGTTAGAAAGAATTTCACTAGATATCGTTAGGTTGGAGACCTAATTTTCGTTCATATTACTCCACCCACCGCCGGAGGCTTCTAGAACCGCCTCGGTAGTTTTACCACCATCCGAGGTCACTCAAAAAGTCGGATGGTGGGATGGTGGGCTTCGTTCCGGCCAATCCTTACTACTCACAGAGAAAGTTGTTCATTTCGTGATATGTCTGCAGTTTCGTCTACCAAAATAGAGAATACACCAGCTTTAACTATGTCTTTGGCAATTTCTTTTTGAATGACTTCTCCGCATATAACAATCAGCTCATTCTGGATTGCTTGGCTCATATACGTAGCATCTAGGGACATATTTTCTGTATGTTTAATGAGTTTTTGGTCACTGCATTTCATTTTTAATCTCAACAATGCTTTAAAGTTTCCATTATTAGTAGAGGGCTCCTCCTCATTCGGCTTTAAGGGCCCTGAATCATTGGTTCCTCTTAATGCAAGTTCCTGCCGACCACAAAACTTAATGGCATCTACTATAGAAGCCAAAATCTCTCGGTTTTCTTGTACTTGTTTCTTCCTAGCTGAATCAACTTGATTTCTTATGTCACGTTTAGGATTTTTTGAAACACTTATAAAGTTGCTCCCTGATTCCATTGCAGGTTTATGGTAAATACAATTTTGGTGATTTTTAAAGTATTCCAAAGCATCCTTCCAATTCCTATAAGGTTCTTTCACTAGTAATCCCAATTTTTGATGTCTACCTTTTCCAGCTGTATCTCTTGAAAACAATACACAATATTTATAAAGTGCTCCATCATTACTTTTTGAATAAACTTTATGTAGCCACCGACTTTGAAATCTTAGATTCCTCTTTCCGTTGGCAGAAAAATTGGAAAGCTACTTCTGGTACCCACGGATTACACATTAATCTTAATTTTGTGTCAGGGTCTATTTTTTCAGAGGGGATATTGAGATATTTTCCTAAATCAAGAATATTTTCATCATCAGAGTTAGCTTCAACGCTGCCAACGATATTAAAATCTTCTAATGGCAAAGTTTCACTGGAGGTACCTGCAACCGGCTCAGTGGAATGTTTGGGCTTCGTATCACTTGAAACATCAAATTTCTTGACTTTACTAAAATAGTTCAATAAGGGGATCTGCGAACTCGTACGTTTAGCCCTTATGTTCTGTTCCGTAAAGAAAAAAAAATTAATAAGTGGCAAATCAAAATTTAATTTTAGGAAGTTAGTGATTCGTGATACAAACTCTCCTGCATGTGATCTGAACGAGTTTGATTTCTCAGAAATAAACGTTATGGCTTCAAATGCCTCAGTTACAGGATGATGCTTTAAGGATTAGATGGGAGATCAAGAAGGTTACCTATGAACATTTTTATACAAAACCAAGAAAACTAAATAGTTGTGTAGTCTGAGAAATTCAAGTTTATGGATCTAGGGTTAATTAATTTTAATGCCCACCAAGAAAAGTATCAACTATTTTAAGCATTATTATGCATTTGTATTATGTTGATATTTAAAATAATTAAAATACATACCTTTCTGTTTCTAAAATTTGTCTCCAGTCAACAAATCAGCACTTCTTACTATAGATGTGACTGCTCAGGTGATCACTATTACTTATTGTTAGAATACTGTGATTTGCACTGAAGAGATGGTAGCTAGTATATATTTATGTACAGTTTTCACTGTATACTTTTATTAGCCCTTATTCAATTCTTAGAATTGAGAATTGCAACTTAGTATTTTAACTTTCTACTTTTTAAATATTTTTCAATTGTTTGAAGTTAGTTAAAGGGTGCGTATTTCTTTGAACTGAAATGGAGAGTAGAAAACAAGTGAAATTTGGTTGTATTTTAATTCCAACAATGAAAATAAAATTGTTAAAAATGTAATATATGTGTACAAATGTTATCATTCAATAACAAATTTAAGAAGACATATGAATGTGTTTTACACCTTCTATGTTTTGCACATTTTTTCTATTCTGCACTTTTATAAATATTAGTAGGTATGCATGCAATGTACAATGATGTAAAATATGTTGCTGAATCCTCTGTTCTATTGTTTATAATTTGCACTTACAACTTGCACTTTTTAAACCTAGTATTAATTTTTGCTATTAATTTTTACTACTAAATTTCGGTATGGATCAGAAATCTGGGGACCATATATTACAGAAAATGCCGTAAATAAAGACCATATATTACCGTTGGCGCAGTCAAATCTGTCATAAGTTTTTTCAAAAGCTCTCCTAAAAGAATGAATTTACTGAGAGAAAAAATTAAAACAGAAAACCCTGACTCACAATGGAAAACTCTAACATCGATATGTGAAACCAGGTGGGTTGAGAACCATAACAGCCTACTTAAGTTTAAAGAACTTTTCAAAACTATCATTGCCACCTTGGAAGACCTAAGCAGTGACACAGACATGGATACGTCTTCCAAGGCGTCATCATTTGTGAGAGCATTGATTTGCGGGGAGTTTGTTATTAGCTTATGTTTCTTAGCTAAAGTGTTTTCATATACTGTGACTCTTTGTAAGTGTTACAGTCACCTCTGTGTGATTTGAAATCTGCAACAGATCATGTTAGAAACATAGTAGACCTCTTTCAGAATATGCGAAAGAACGTTGAGATGGAGTTTTCTTGTATCTACAAGACAGCTAAATTATTACTAGCTGATGTTGGTGAAGAAGTCAAGCTTCCTCGTGTTACTGCATCACAGCGCAACCGATGTAACATACAAACTTTAGATCCAGAACAATATTTTCGCATTGCTATGGCAGTTCCACTGCTTGACTATTTTACAAATCAGCTGCAAGGACGATTCATGGATCACCAAGTAGTTTTCCAGAATTTGAACTCACTGTTACCGTGTGTATGTTGCAATACTTCTGTTGTCTTGAATATGGAATACTTAAAAGTTTACCAAAATAAAGTTGACTTAGACTTATTGGAAGCTGAGTTTAGTTTGTGGAAGATTTATTGGGAAAAACAAGCAGAGTATGATCGTCCATCAAATGCTATTGAAGCTCTTTCAGAATGCAACAGAGAATTTTACCAGAACATCTTCAAGCTGCTACAAATATTTTCTACTCTGCCAGTAACTACCTGCACGCCAGAACGTACGTTCTCAACACTTAGGAGACTAAAGACATTTTTGAGAAACGCTTGTAGTCAAGATCGGCTTTTTGGACTGGCCTTGATGTCAGTTCACAGGTGTAGATCTATTTCAACAGACGAAGTTATAAATATTTTCGCTTCAAAACATGGCAGAAGATTAAATTTTGTGTTGTGAACTTTTTTTCTCTGTATGAATCACAGTGTTATTTACTTTATTAATACAAATACATAATTAGAAGATAACTTATGGTATGTTTTCTGTTTCTTCTCCCACTTTCCTAAAAATTAATAACGTTGCATAGTAATGCATTACTGTTCCTTTTTATTATGTTTTGCAATTGCTATTAATATTTAATGTCATTCTATTAACTGATCTGATCTAATAAATAAGAAAACTATGAAGGTTCAACAAAAATACTTTAACAAAACAAAATCAATCATCATCCTATAATATTTTACATTGATAGCTATATAAAAATCTTAAAAATAAGCATGGAAATTAAGACCCCCCCTGAAAAGTTTTTCTGGCTACGGCCTTGAAAATGAGCAAAAACTAACTGATAGCAGCACATACTCGAAAATACATCAAAGAAACTGTGTCCACCTGTCAGATATTATTGTGTTGGCACAGTACTTATATTTTCAGTACTTTATCGGTAAATCTTAATCTTAAAACCAAACTTTATCTTCTAAAATTATTTTTGGCAGGAAAAACATACTAAAGCTTATTATAGCAGACTATTTTTGATTGAAATGTAAAGTATTACACTTTCCGAGCGATATAATATTCTCTGTGTTGCATACAATGGAAAATTTTTTAGTATCTTAGCTTTATTAGTTGTACCAATTTTAATGAAACAAAGTTTAGGGAATATTCTTTTTACAAACAGCTTTGCTTTTTAAAGTATTAAAAACTATTTTCACACGAAATGCAAGTAAAGATAGTAACGAGTAGTCTCAATATATAAACAAAAAATCATTGTGCAGACAAGTAGTAGGTTTTGGACAGTTTGGGATCCTCCATCCCTCCATCCAACTTTTTGAGCGACCTCGGATGGAGGCAAAACTACCGAGGCGGTTCTAGAAGCCTCCGGCGGTGGGTGGAGCAAAATTTTTTTTTAGCCTAGCGGAACTTGATCCAACCTAACAGAACCTAAGGAAATTTGGTGTAACCTAACAGATTGTTTCTAACCTAAGAATTCCTTAATAGATGGCGCAGCCACCTTCGAGCCCTGTAAATTCCCTAATAGATGACGCAGTCACCTTTGATAGCGTTGCTGGTCTGGATTCCTGTGTGTAAGTTTGAAAAATTGTCAATAGATGGTGCTGAAAATCCTTTTTGATAGTTAAAAGATGGCGTAGCTAGTACCGCGAACATTGTACCTTGATTCATAATTTTATCATATTTTTTATCTGAAAAAACAGGTTTATACAGGTTTCCTCTAACTAAAAACTCATTTTTTTTAATTTTTAATTTTTATTTTTTTATTAAATAAAACACATTTTTAATTTTTTTTAATTTTTTTTAATTTTTCTTATTTTAATAAATTTATTTAAAAGAAATATTTTACAATAAAAATGTTTAAATGTTATTACGATAATATTTGTATATGGATATGACATTTTCCATGGCGCAAGTTGCTCTGGAATGATGGTCTCATTGAGGACTAGTGTATGTTGATGTTATGACTACCTCGATTTTTTGTTGATACCCATCCCTAAACCATGTTTTACAATCTAATTGATTATAGCAGATTAAACAGTTTTGGTGTTTAATAAAAAATTTAAAAAATCGATTCTTTGTTGATACCCGTCTCTAAACCATGTTTTACAATCTAATTGATTATAGCAGATTAAACAGTTTTGGTGTTTAATAAAAAATTTAAAAAATCGATTCTTTGTTGATACCCGTCTCTAAACCATGTTTTACAATCTAATTGATTATAGCAGATTAAACCGTTTTGGTGTTTAATAAAAATTTAAAAAATCGATTCTTTGTTGATACCCACATCTAAACCATGTTTTACATTTCTAATTGATTATAGCAGATTAAACAGTTTTGGTGTTTAATAAAAAATTTAAAAAATCGATTCTTTGTTGATACCCATCCCTAAACCATGTTTTACAATCTAATTGATTATAGCAGATTAAACAGTTTTGGTGTTTAATAAAAAATTTAAAAAATCGATTCTTTGTTGATACCCGTCTCTAAACCATGTTTTACAATCTAATTGATTATAGCAGATTAAACAGTTTTGGTGTTTAATAAAAAATTTAAAAAATCGATTCTTTGTTGATACCCGTCTCTAAACCATGTTTTACAATCTAATTGATTATAGCAGATTAAACAGTTTTGGTGTTTAATAAAAATTTAAAAAATCGATTCTTTGTTGATACCCACCTCTAAACCATGTTTTACATTTCTAATTGATTATAGCAGATTAAACAGTTTGGTGTTTAATAAAAAATTTAAAAAATCGATTCTTTGTTGATACCCGTCTCTAAACCATGTTTTACAATCTAATTGATTATAGCAGATTAAACAGTTTTGGTGTTTAATAAAAATTTAAAAAATCGATTCTTTGTTGATACCCACCTCTAAACCATGTTTTACATTTCTAATTGATTATAGCAGATTAACAAGTTTGGTGTTTAATAAAAAATTTAAAAAATCGATTCTTTGTTGATACCCGTCTCTAAACCATGTTTTACATTCTAATTGATTATAGCAGATTAAGCAGTTTTGGTGTTTAATAAAAAATTTAAAAAATCGATTCTTTGTTGATACCCGTCTCTAAACCATGTTTTACAATCTAATTGATTATAGCAGATTAAACAGTTTTGGTGTTTAATAAAAAATTCAAAAAATCGATTCTTTGCTCACACTCATCTCTAAATCAAGATTGATTAGTGGTTAATATTTCCCAAAATGAAAAAGTAAATTTTTTTCATAATAATTTCAAAACTTTATATTTTATAAAAAAATAATTTCTGAACTAGGTATGTATGTATATTTTATATATCTTTTAACGAACACAAAGTTATAAAACATATGACAAAACTGCATATTAAGCGAATTCCATTACCTTATAATTATATCGTCTGCATGTTATATACATACATACAAAATAGGCGACTTGTGATTTATACATATGAGTATTATACCAAATGAAAATTTGATTGTAAAAACTAGGGAAATTTTCTTCTTCAACAATTGAAAATTCTATTAATATTAGAAAATTTATTTCCAGCGATAGTATTGTTAGATACTAAAACAACTGAAAACTTTTAAAAAGCAAAAAAATTTGTGATATTTTAAAACCAGTTTTTTGTTTTAATTGTAATAGTTAAATCAATTTAATTAGTTTTATTTAGTGAATTAAGAACCAATTTTTTGTTTTTAAGTATAATAGTGAATTAAGAACCAATTTTTTATAAGTATAATAGTTAGTGAATTAAGAACCAGTTTTTTGTGTGTTTTTGATTTGTTTGTGTGAATTTTGCGTTATTTGAAAACTACAGTTTTTTTGTTTTTTCGTTTTTTTTGGTTTGTGTGCGGTTTTTGATTGTTTCATTCACTGTTTTTGTTTTATTTGAAAACTACAGGTAAGCGGAAAAACACATTTAATTCTTTCTTACTTGCTTATTCACTAACTGCATAACGAACGTTATATACCGAAAATTCGTTCTGTAACGAAAAGTATATCAAAATGCGATTCGCTAACGGAAATATATTCGTTATAGCTATGACGATCTTCGTTGTCTGAACGAAAATTTCAACTTTTCGTTTGTATAAAGATTACTTTACTATTATAAAGTAAATAAACGAAACAAACGTAATTTTTTTAAATAAATTTTTTTGTATAGCAGCAACCGCAGTAACCATGTGCGAATATAAAATTTTTGTAAAAGTTAGCCAAACATTTCAACAAAGTTGAATAAATAATAAACAAAGATGAGATATATATACATCGAACTCTATTTCAGTGTGTTGTAGTCGAATGTGTATCTTCTTTATAACAAATTTGTATAATCTAACGAAAAGGGTTACTGAATACCAAATTCATAATATTCGTTATATGATTGTAACGAAAGCAATAGTTCGATATATAACGATCGTTATAGATTTTTTTTATAGAGTAGCGCTGAGTAGTATCAATTTTAACAGTCGTTAGAAATTTTTTGAGATTGCTTTATGAATCCTAAAAGAAAAATTTCGTGTTTTTAACGTTTTAAAATGTACTACTTATAGCTACCTAACGCATGGTAATCATATACAATATACTCGCTTAATGTTCTTTCATAACTCGGACTGATATAGAGTATTGTAATGTATTTGGTATTAGGTATTCAATAAACGTAATACAGGTTTTTCTAAAAATTTAATTAGCTATTTTACATATTAAAACAAAAAATTTTCTTTAATCTCGTTTTAAATTGGTTCAGCAACTTTGAAAAATATAATTTTCATTTTGTTCATAAGATAGTTTTAAACAATATTAACAGTAGAAAATTTTTCTTTTTAATAGTTTTTCTTAAGTTTTTAAAGGCGTAATTTCATATTAGTAACTTTTTTAAAATATAATTTTTCTTTTTAAAGTGATATTAGAAGTAAAATTATTATAATTTTTTTAAAAATGTACAGGTTGTACCAGAAAAAATCCATACATAAAATTTAAATTATTTTTTCGCTAAATTTTTTAGCATTTATAAGTTTTTTAGTCAAATTTTAAAAAGCAAATTATAAATATTTCGCGCTATTAGCTGATAACATTTATTGGAAACTTTTTTTGTGGTACCTTAAAACTATCTAGTATCTAATATATTTTATTCTTTTAAGTTATGTTAAAAACATTCTTCTCGATTTAAAATTAAAGAATAATTGCTTCCAAACATTTCTCTAATGCTTAAGTGTCGATATTTGCCTGAATTACATAGTAGACGAAGTGGTCGGAAAACGACATTTCATATTACACGACCCAATGATATTTCAATTAATGGTAGAAATGATTCCAAATTACAAGAATTCTAGTTTAAAATTAAAAAGTATCGATATTTATCTGAATTACATAGTAGGTCAAGTAGTCGGAAAACGACATTTCATATTACACGACCCAAATAAGGGTGGAAATGATTCCAGATTACAAGAATTCTAGTTTAAACAATTTTTTTTTCAATTTTTAGAATTTACAGAATGGGCTAGGAGAATTCTGTGAATAAAATGTAAAATATTTTTTTTTTTCGCTCAAATTTAATCACGTTTTATGAATATTTGAAAATATAATTTTATTTTTAAAAGTTATAATAATATCTACAAGAAATATGTTTTAGAATGCAAAAGTTAACCTTGAAAATAGCTTACTCAGCACATTCCGTACATTTTTACATATGAAATCGTCGCCGCTTTGGAATGCATACATTGTGTGTATGTGTGTGTGTGTGTGTGTGTGTGTGTGTGTGTGTGTGTGTGTGTGTGTGTGTGTGTGTGTGTATGTATCTGTATAAAGTTATATGACGTCATCGATCGAAAAAGTATATAAATACACGTGATAAACGGTCTTAAAACCATTACGTCTTCTGATTTCATAAAGTATAGTGTGCTTCGTGTCATCATATCGTATTTTGTGAATTTTTAAAGTTAGCTTTTTATTTCAAAGTTTAATTTCTTAAAATTTTATTTCATTTTTTCAATATTGGTGAGTAAGAAACATTTAATAATAATTTCTATTTTTTTTGTATGCAACAACTTAAAACTAATACAATATTTTTTGTCAATTTAGGAAAAATGGCCTTATTCAACTGCGAAATGTGCCCAGCAGGATTCAACCGTCGAGACAACTTAACGCGGCATATGAAGACGAAACATGGCGGCAATGGCTCATCTTTAAAATGCGGTCGGTGTGGGGTCATGTTTACGAGAATGGACAGTCTACATCACCACATGAAAAAATTCCATTCAACGGCAGCATTGTGTGCTTACTGCGGCGAGTATGTTGTAAATGGTCTGGAGCGGCATATGGCTAATGAACACGGACAACCCGCAACCAACATCGAACCTGATCATGAGCAGCCCTCAACCAGCAGCGGTCCTATTTCGAGGAAGCGCGCAGCCGGTGAACAAAATGGCAGTCCATCCAAAAAGTCAAAAGTAGGATGGGCAACAAAACGCTGCGAAGTATGCGACGTGGATATACCAATTTTATCTTTCAATGGGTATTTACGAAGCGCAGCCCATAAAAATAAATTATGCTGTGGAACTGGAAACGTTAATGTGGAAACTATCAACAGCGCGTTCAAAACCAGAATAATCAGCTACCGGGTGAAGAGTTCCGAGTACTTCCAGTCCATTGAAGAATTTTTGGATGAAGTTAAGGAAAATGTGCTTCATCTGCTGCGAATGGAACTGGCGAAACATACGTCATTTAAAACTAATTTCGAATTGTTTGGATTACATGCAAAATTCGATAAGGACGATAATTTACTGCTGGATTTGAAGTCGTTCAACACCAGAAATGTTCCTGTTTGCGAATCCACCAACATGGAAGAAATTTACCGAAATATGGTGTCGACTGTAGTGCGCAAGAGCGAAGAATTCCAGGAACGAGATAGTGGGTGGTCGCTCCTAGAAGTCCGATATTTGGAAGTGAACGTTAATAAATACAATCCACTTCGGGCTTCGTCGTATATCGAACTACCGGCATGGATCAAGAGAAAAATGGCGGTCGTTAATATTCAAAATGAAGACCAGGCTTGCTTCGCATGGGCAATAACATCAGCCTTACATCCAGTTGAACGAAACACAAATCGCATCGCTTCATATCCACATTATTCGACAATTTTAAATTTCGACGATATCGAGTTTCCAATGAAGATCAAAGACATAAAATTATTCGAATCGCTCAACAACATCAGCGTCAATGTTTATGGATTGGAAGAAAAAAGTATTGTTGGACCGCTGCACTACACCAAGGAAAAACGGAACACTCATGTGAATCTGCTGTACATTGAAAATGGCGAAACCAGTCACTACTGCTGGATAAAGAACTTGAGTCGGCTCGTTGGACGTCAGCTTTCAAGGCATGATGGTGCTAAATGGTTATGTGATGGATGTCTACAATTCTTTCGAACTGAAGAGCGGCTTATGGAACATGCTAAAGAAGATTGCAACAAAGTACGCACTGTAATACCAAGTCCTGGCACAGACAGCATTTTGAAATTTCAAAATTATGCGAAGCAGATGCGCGTCCCGTTTACAATCTATGCGGACTTCGAATCGATATTAAAACCATGCGATACATGCGTACCGAATCCCGATGGATCGTTTACGAACACCACGCATATCCACGAACCATTCAGCTTCGCATATTACATCAAGTGCTCGTATGATGAATCATTAAACAAATTCGAAACGTACCGCGGACCGAACTGTGCGAAAGTGTTTATGGAAAAATTGGAAGAAGATGCCCAACGACTACACAAAATTCTCCAAAAGGAAATTCCGATGAAACCATTAACAGCGCTGGATCATTTAGCATTTGGATTAGTCGAAGATTGCTTCATATGCGGCGATAAATTGGGCAAGGATCGTGTGCGGGATCATGACCATCTAACGGGTGAATTTCGAGGTGCCGCACATAACCAGTGTAATCGGCTTTACAGACTACCGAAATTCATCCCGATCGTTTTCCATAATTTATCTGGATATGATGCGCACTTTATCGTACGGGAATTTGGAGTCTCCAGGGAACGAATCGATGTCATACCGAACAACAAAGAACGCTACATTTCTTTCACGAAGTATTTACCAGTCGACGCCAATCAAGAAGTGGAAGATCTGGATGACGAAGATGATGAAGAAGATGAAGAATCCAGCAAATTTAAAATAAAAACCATCCAGCTGCGTTTTATCGATTCGTTCCGGTTTATGGCAAGCAGTTTAGACAAACTTGCTGAGAATTTAAAGCCGGAGCAGTTCACCGAAGTTCGCCGAGCATTTCCTGAAGACCGCCTTTTCAATCTAATCAAGCAAAAAGGAGTATTCCCGTATGAATACGTCAACAGTGTTGAACGACTGAATGAACGCGCTCTACCACCAAAAGCGGCATTCCACAGCAGCTTGAAGTCATCCAGTATTACCGATGAAGAATACCAACGTGCACAACGAGTATGGAATGAATTCAACATCGAAAATTTGGGACAGTATTCGGACTTGTATTTGAAAACGGACGTGCTGCTACTGGCTGATGTCTTTGAAAATTTCCGGAACCTGTGCCTGAACACGTACAAATTGGATCCGTGCCAATACTACACCGCACCAGGCTTGAGCTGGGACGCCATGTTGAAATATACAAAAGTGGAACTGGAGCTACTAACGGACATCGACATGATTCACTTCATCAAAAAGGGTATGCGTGGTGGATTGACTCAATGTTGCGGTCGTTTTAGCGAAGCTAATAATAAATACATGTCGGACTACGACCCCACGAAGCCGTCGATCTACATCGAATATCTGGACGCCAACAACTTGTACGGATGGGCCATGTCGCAACATTTGCCGATCAGACATTTCCGGTGGATCCCAGAACACGAATTGGATAACATCGACATACCAATGGTTCCGGATGACGCTGATGTTGGATAGGGTAGACCGGGGTTAGTTGGGTACAGAGGTAAGTTGAACATGTAAAAATTACCCCACACAAAAGATATGGTCAAATTACCACACTTAAATAAATCAGTCTTATCCAATTAACGACATTACAGAGGTAAGTTGAACATATAAAAATTACACTACACAAAAGATATGACAAAATTACGGTTATTTGGATAAGGGTGACTTAAATAAGTTAGGGTAGACCGGGGTTAGTTGGGTACAGAGGTAAGTTGAACATGTAAAAATTACCCCACACAAAAGATATGGTCAAATTACCACACTTAAATAAATCAGTCTTATCCAATTAACGACATTACAGAGGTAAGTTGAACATATAAAAATTACACCACACAAAAGATATGACAAAATTACGGTTATTTGGATAAGGGTGACTTAAATAAGTTAGGGTAGACCGGGGTTAGTTGGGTACAGAGGTAAGTTGAACATGTAAAAATTACCCCACACAAAAGATATGGTCAAATTACCACACTTAAATAAATCAGTCTTATCCAATTAACGACATTACAGAGGTAAGTTGAACATATAAAAATTACACCACACAAAAGATATGACAAAATTACGGTTATTTGGATAAGGGTGACTTAAATAAGTTAGGGTAGACCGGGGTTAGTTGGGTACAGAGGTAAGTTGAACATGTAAAAATTACCCCACACAAAAGATATGGTCAAATTACCACACTTAAATAAATCAGTCTTATCCAATTAACGACATTACAGAGGTAAGTTGAACATATAAAAATTACACCACACAAAAGATATGACAAAATTACGGTTATTTGGATAAGGGTGACTTAAATAAGTTACCCTTATCCAATTAACCATATTAAAGAAATTTGTATCATTTATAAATAATTTTTTTGAAATATTTATATGGAAATATTATCACAATTAATACATATATATGTATCACTAGTATTAGGTACGCAATTAATATGCGCCCAATTTTTGCACAACTGACATTCAATCCACGTTTCTTTGGGGCTACACTTTGAAAATAGTTCATTGCATATTAAGCAAGAAATCCTTGGTAATAATATTAAGCAATTACTATTAATACAAATATTAATTTTTTTAGTAACTTTTTTACACTTTTTTTTTATATTTTGTTCTTTCTCTAATGTTTTTATTTCTATTGAATCGGTTAAAACACTAGATTTTCTTTTCCTCTTGGTTTGACCCTGTTCTTTTGAAGCAGCCCTTGGGTACGGTCGAACTATTTCTGGAGAAAATATTGTAGGTGATGATGTTAAAATTTGCGATTCTGGGGGATCAGTTACGAATGACGGAGCGAAATCATCTTGAGTAAAAATATTTTCATTATATGGAAATATTCCAGTCTTTTTAAATCCTTTTATGATATTTGTATTAGTTGTAGCTAATGGTAATGAATCTGCTACTATTTTTGGGATATCATATATTGTTATTTTTTCACCTGGATTATTTCTTAACCATAAATCTTGTGCAGTTGAAGCATATTTCTTAAATGGTCCATACACAGCCACATCAAGTGGTTGTAATTTATGGCTACAATGTGGTGGAAAGGATAACATTACGATCCCATTATTTTTCGCTAAGTTTAAGGTTGGTACATGTAAATGTGAGGAATGATTATCTAATAAGAGTAATACTGGATTATTAATAGATGGTTTAACGTGTGCGATGAAATGCTGCATGTACATAAAAAATTCTTCATTTGTTACCCAACCGCTAGAATTTCCTGCACCAATAGAACCTTTTGGTCCATTATTAATAAAATGATTTTTATATTTTTTTCGTGGAAATACGAACATAGGAGGCACTGTATTTCCGTTTGCAGAAACAGCACATATTAGTGTGACATTAGTGCCCCGTTCAGCAGAAGTTATGGAGCCAACATTTTTTTTACCTTTGGCAGCAATTATTTTAGGAGGTTTTAATACAGTACTAATTGAGGTTTCATCAACATTATAAATATTTGATGCGGTAAATTGATATTTATTCTTAACTTCAGCTAATTTTGTGAAAAATGGTTTTACATTTTGAACATTGAATGATGTCGCTCGTCCGATACTTGTTGCTTCTGGTTTTCTAATTGATAATTCTCGATTCCTTTTTAGAAAACTAGTAAGCCACTCTTTGCCAGCTATTTTATTAATTTTCCATATTTCAGGCATTTTAATATTAAATTTTTCAGCACACTCATAAGCAAGCTGGCGAACATTTTTCGGAGTCAATCCATAAAATATCGAAGCCATTTGTAGTAAATAATCTTTTAATGCAATTTCCTGGTCCTTAGAAAATACTTGTCTAGGTTTTTTATAACCAATTGTCGGTAAATCTTGCGTTTCCTTATTTTTATATGCTTTTAACTTAATTATATAACGTGATAGTGTCGTACGTTTAATATTAAATTCCTTTGAAGCAGCATTGATACTTCGGTTTCCAGAAATTATTGTTCTTGCGGCATCATTAAATGTTTCGATAGATATAAAACCTCTTTCAGTTTTACGTTTATAATTTCTCATATCTAATAGAAATAAAAAACAAATATATAATAAAAGAAAATCTTAATCATAGTTTTGTTAATGAAAAAAATTTTACTTACTTGTTATTTGTAAATGATACAAATTGATAATTGAAACTGATGTATTTTGTTAAGATAAATCTATTACTGTTTTATATTAAAAATTTATATATTTGAAGAAAATTTCAATTTTTGTAAAATGAGTGTACATTATAATATATAAAATAGCATTGTGAAATAAAAGCACATAATATATGAAGGTATATGCACTTAAACTTTGTAATTAAACAATTACGGTCACATACAAAAAGTAGTCACAAACGCCACAAACTTCACAAACACAAATCGTTCACATTTTTATATGTAAAATTTATAATTTTGAAGAAAATTTCAATTTTTGTAAAATTAATATATATTAAAACCACTTTTTAAGTAATAGTTTAAAAAAATTGAAACAAGTTCGCATTTACATGTATTTTGTTAAAAGTAACACAATTCGTTCACTTTTATTATATATAAAATTTATACTTTTGGAAAAAATTACAAATTTTTTTAAAATTAATAATGGTTGTAACCACTTGTAAGAATAATTGAAAAAAATAATAAAAACAAGTTCACAAAAAACAATGTTTAAGTACATATAACAACACATATTATGTGCTTTAACTTCACGACGGTGTATTGTACACTAAACTTTTTATGTTTCCTATCATTTAATATATTCTGGTTTATAAAAAAAGGGGGAAACATCACAAACACATGCGTGTTACTAAACATATATGTGATATATGTGGTATGTTATTATGTATGTTTTAATATTTAAACAAGGGTGCCACCCCAACACATCTTACTGAATATATATACATATATATATATGTATGTATGTAATATGTGTTATGTATATGTAGTTAAAATACACATGAATATATGTAAAACTTTTTATGTTTCCTATCATTTAATATATTCTGGTTTATAAAAAAGAGGGAAACATCACAAACACATACATGCTACTAAACATATATATGATATATGTGGTATGTTATTATGTATGTTTTAATATTTAAACAAGGGTGCCACCCCAACACATCTTACTGAATATATATATATATATATATATGTATGTATGTAATGTGTTATGTATATGTAGTTAAAATACACATGAATATATGTAAAACTTTTTATGTTTCCTATCATTTAATATATTCTGGTTTATAAAAAAGAGGGAAACATCACAAACACATACATGCTACTAAACATATATATGATATATGTGGTATGTTATTATGTATGTTTTAATATTTAAACAAGGGTGCCACCCCAACACATCTTACTGAATATATATATATATATGTATGTATGTAATGTGTTATGTATATGTAGTTAAAATACACATGAATATATGTAAAACTTTTTATGTTTCCTATCATTTAATATATTCTGGTTTATAAAAAAGAGGGAAACATCACAAACACATACATGCTACTAAACATATATATGATATATGTGGTATGTTATTATGTATGTTTTAATATTTAAACAAGGGTGCCACCCCAACACATCTTACTGAATATATATATATATATGTATGTATGTAATGTGTTATGTATATGTAGTTAAAATACACATGAATATATGTAAAACTTTTTATGTTTCCTATCATTTAATATATTCTGGTTTATAAAAAAGAGGGAAACATCACAAACACATACATGCTACTAAACATATATATGATATATGTGGTATGTTATTATGTATGTTTTAATATTTAAACAAGGGTGCCACCCCAACACATCTTACTGAATATATATATATATATATATATATATATATATATATATATATATATATATATATATATATATATATATATATATATGTATGTAATATGTGTTATGTATATGTAGTTAAAATACAAATATTGATTTTTATTTTTCTTACGTATTTAGAAAGGTTCTTTATATGATATTGTATGTATACAGTATTGAAATGGCTTTTTATCTTATGATAATGTATGAAAAATGTACATTTAAAATACTAATGTAAGTAAGATATTGTAATACGTTAACAAAAGTCAGGTGAATGTATAATATTTTAACCAAAAGTAAGTTAAAGTATTGAAATATTGGTATATGTGAATGTTTTATTATGATTTTTCTAACTATTGATAAAAGTTGATAAAACGTACATCATAAATAACAAATTATAAATTTACTCTTAAACTATTATTTTTACATAAAAAATACTTATCCACATTTGTTTATTTTAAGAAAATACATGATAATTTTAAAAAAAGTTTTATAATTTATGAATTTTTAATAGTTTTGTATCTTATGATAATGTATGAAAAATGTACATTTAAAATACTAATGTAAGTAAGATATTGTAATACGTTAACAAAAGTCAGGTGAATGTATAATATTTTAACCAAAAGTAAGTTAAAGTATTGAAATATTGGTATATGTGAATGTTTTATTATGATTTTTCTAACTATTGATAAAAGTTGATAAAACGTACATCATAAATAACAAATTATAAATTTACTCTTAAACTATTATTTTTACATAAAAAATACTTATCCACATTTGTTTATTTTAAGAAAATACATGATAATTTTAAAAAAAGTTTTATAATTTATGAATTTTTAATAGTTTTGTATCTTATGATAATGTATGAAAAATGTACATTTAAAATACTAATGTAAGTAAGATATTGTAATACGTTAACAAAAGTCAGGTGAATGTATAATATTTTAACCAAAAGTAAGTTAAAGTATTGAAATATTGGTATATGTGAATGTTTTATTATGATTTTTCTAACTATTGATAAAAGTTGATAAAACGTACATCATAAATAACAAATTATAAATTTACTCTTAAACTATTATTTTTACATAAAAAATACTTATCCACATTTGTTTATTTTAAGAAAATACATGATAATTTTAAAAAAAGTTTTATAATTTATGAATTTTTAATAGTTTTGTATCTTATGATAATGTATGAAAAATGTACATTTAAAATACTAATGTAAGTAAGATATTGTAATACGTTAACAAAAGTCAGGTGAATGTATAATATTTTAACCAAAAGTAAGTTAAAGTATTGAAATATTGGTATATGTGAATGTTTTATTATGATTTTTCTAACTATTGATAAAAGTTGATAAAACGTACATCATAAATAACAAATTATAAATTTACTCTTAAACTATTATTTTTACATAAAAAATACTTATCCACATTTGTTTATTTTAAGAAAATACATGATAATTTTAAAAAAAGTTTTATAATTTATGAATTTTTAATAGTTTTGTATCTTATGATAATGTATGAAAAATGTACATTTAAAATACTAATGTAAGTAAGATATTGTAATACGTTAACAAAAGTCAGGTGAATGTATAATATTTTAACCAAAAGTAAGTTAAAGTATTGAAATATTGGTATATGTGAATGTTTTATTATGATTTTTCTAACTATTGATAAAAGTTGATAAAACGTACATCATAAATAACAAATTATAAATTTACTCTTAAACTATTATTTTTACATAAAAAATACTTATCCACATTTGTTTATTTTAAGAAAATACATGATAATTTTAAAAAAAGTTTTATAATTTATGAATTTTTAATAGTTTTGTATCTTATGATAATGTATGAAAAATGTACATTTAAAATACTAATGTAAGTAAGATATTGTAATACGTTAACAAAAGTCAGGTGAATGTATAATATTTTAACCAAAAGTAAGTTAAAGTATTGAAATATTGGTATATGTGAATGTTTTATTATGATTTTTCTAACTATTGATAAAAGTTGATAAAACGTACATCATAAATAACAAATTATAAATTTACTCTTAAACTATTATTTTTACATAAAAAATACTTATCCACATTTGTTTATTTTAAGAAAATACATGATAATTTTAAAAAAAGTTTTATAATTTATGAATTTTTAATAGTTTTGTATCTTATGATAATGTATGAAAAATGTACATTTAAAATACTAATGTAAGTAAGATATTGTAATACGTTAACAAAAGTCAGGTGAATGTATAATATTTTAACCAAAAGTAAGTTAAAGTATTGAAATATTGGTATATGTGAATGTTTTATTATGATTTTTCTAACTATTGATAAAAGTTGATAAAACGTACATCATAAATAACAAATTATAAATTTACTCTTAAACTATTATTTTTACATAAAAAATACTTATCCACATTTGTTTATTTTAAGAAAATACATGATAATTTTAAAAAAAGTTTTATAATTTATGAATTTTTAATAGTTTTGTATCTTATGATAATGTATGAAAAATGTACATTTTAATACTAATGTAAGTAAGATATTGTAATACGTTAACAAAAGTCAGGTGAATGTATAATATTTTAACCAAAAGTAAGTTAAAGTATTGAAATATTGGTATATGTGAATGTTTTATTATGATTTTTCTAACTATTGATAAAAGTTGATAAAACGTACATCATAAATAACAAATTATAAATTTACTCTTAAACTATTATTTTTACATAAAAAATACTTATCCACATTTGTTTATTTTAAGAAAATACATGATAATTTTAAAAAAAGTTTTATAATTTATGAATTTTTAATAGTTTTGTATCTTATGATAATGTATGAAAAATGTACATTTAAAATACTAATGTAAGTAAGATATTGTAATACGTTAACAAAAGTCAGGTGAATGTATAATATTTTAACCAAAAGTAAGTTAAAGTATTGAAATATTGGTATATGTGAATGTTTTATTATGATTTTTCTAACTATTGATAAAAGTTGATAAAACGTACATCATAAATAACAAATTATAAATTTACTCTTAAACTATTATTTTTACATAAAAAATACTTATCCACATTTGTTTATTTTAAGAAAATACATGATAATTTTAAAAAAAGTTTTATAATTTATGAATTTTTAATAGTTTTGTATCTTATGATAATGTATGAAAAATGTACATTTAAAATACTAATGTAAGTAAGATATTGTAATACGTTAACAAAAGTCAGGTGAATGTATAATATTTTAACCAAAAGTAAGTTAAAGTATTGAAATATTGGTATATGTGAATGTTTTATTATGATTTTTCTAACTATTGATAAAAGTTGATAAAACGTACATCATAAATAACAAATTATAAATTTACTCTTAAACTATTATTTTTTACATAAAAAATACTTATCCACATTTGTTTATTTTAAGAAAATACATGATAATTTTAAAAAAAGTTTTATAATTTATGAATTTTTAATAGTTTTGTATCTTATGATAATGTATGAAAAATGTACATTTAAAATACTAATGTAAGTAAGATATTGTAATACGTTAACAAAAGTCAGGTGAATGTATAATATTTTAACCAAAAGTAAGTTAAAGTATTGAAATATTGGTATATGTGAATGTTTTATTATGATTTTTCTAACTATTGATAAAAGTTGATAAAACGTACATCATAAATAACAAATTATAAATTTACTCTTAAACTATTATTTTTACATAAAAAATACTTATCCACATTTGTTTATTTTAAGAAAATACATGATAATTTTAAAAAAAGTTTTATAATTTATGAATTTTTAATAGTTTTGTATCTTATGATAATGTATGAAAAATGTACATTTAAAATACTAATGTAAGTAAGATATTGTAATACGTTAACAAAAGTCAGGTGAATGTATAATATTTTAACCAAAAGTAAGTTAAAGTATTGAAATATTGGTATATGTGAATGTTTTATTATGATTTTTCTAACTATTGATAAAAGTTGATAAAACGTACATCATAAATAACAAATTATAAATTTACTCTTAAACTATTATTTTTACATAAAAAATACTTATCCACATTTGTTTATTTTAAGAAAATACATGATAATTTTAAAAAAAGTTTTATAATTTATGAATTTTTAATAGTTTTGTATCTTATGATAATGTATGAAAAATGTACATTTAAAATACTAATGTAAGTAAGATATTGTAATACGTTAACAAAAGTCAGGTGAATGTATAATATTTTAACCAAAAGTAAGTTAAAGTATTGAAATATTGGTATATGTGAATGTTTTATTATGATTTTTCTAACTATTGATAAAAGTTGATAAAACGTACATCATAAATAACAAATTATAAATTTACTCTTAAACTATTATTTTTACATAAAAAATACTTATCCACATTTGTTTATTTTAAGAAAATACATGATAATTTTAAAAAAAGTTTTATAATTTATGAATTTTTAATAGTTTTGTATCTTATGATAATGTATGAAAAATGTACATTTAAAATACTAATGTAAGTAAGATATTGTAATACGTTAACAAAAGTCAGGTGAATGTATAATATTTTAACCAAAAGTAAGTTAAAGTATTGAAATATTGGTATATGTGAATGTTTTATTATGATTTTTCTAACTATTGATAAAAGTTGATAAAACGTACATCATAAATAACAAATTATAAATTTACTCTTAAACTATTATTTTTACATAAAAAATACTTATCCACATTTGTTTATTTTAAGAAAATACATGATAATTTTAAAAAAAGTTTTATAATTTATGAATTTTTAATAGTTTTGTATCTTATGATAATGTATGAAAAATGTACATTTAAAATACTAATGTAAGTAAGATATTGTAATACGTTAACAAAAGTCAGGTGAATGTATAATATTTTAACCAAAAGTAAGTTAAAGTATTGAAATATTGGTATATGTGAATGTTTTATTATGATTTTTCTAACTATTGATAAAAGTTGATAAAACGTACATCATAAATAACAAATTATAAATTTACTCTTAAACTATTATTTTTACATAAAAAATACTTATCCACATTTGTTTATTTTAAGAAAATACATGATAATTTTAAAAAAAGTTTTATAATTTATGAATTTTTAATAGTTTTGTATCTTATGATAATGTATGAAAAATGTACATTTAAAATACTAATGTAAGTAAGATATTGTAATACGTTAACAAAAGTCAGGTGAATGTATAATATTTTAACCAAAAGTAAGTTAAAGTATTGAAATATTGGTATATGTGAATGTTTTATTATGATTTTTCTAACTATTGATAAAAGTTGATAAAACGTACATCATAAATAACAAATTATAAATTTACTCTTAAACTATTATTTTTACATAAAAAATACTTATCCACATTTGTTTATTTTAAGAAAATACATGATAATTTTAAAAAAAGTTTTATAATTTATGAATTTTTAATAGTTTTGTATCTTATGATAATGTATGAAAAATGTACATTTAAAATACTAATGTAAGTAAGATATTGTAATACGTTAACAAAAGTCAGGTGAATGTATAATATTTTAACCAAAAGTAAGTTAAAGTATTGAAATATTGGTATATGTGAATGTTTTATTATGATTTTTCTAACTATTGATAAAAGTTGATAAAACGTACATCATAAATAACAAATTATAAATTTACTCTTAAACTATTATTTTTACATAAAAAATACTTATCCACATTTGTTTATTTTAAGAAAATACATGATAATTTTAAAAAAAGTTTTATAATTTATGAATTTTTAATAGTTTTGTATCTTATGATAATGTATGAAAAATGTACATTTAAAATACTAATGTAAGTAAGATATTGTAATACGTTAACAAAAGTCAGGTGAATGTATAATATTTTAACCAAAAGTAAGTTAAAGTATTGAAATATTGGTATATGTGAATGTTTTATTATGATTTTTCTAACTATTGATAAAAGTTGATAAAACGTACATCATAAATAACAAATTATAAATTTACTCTTAAACTATTATTTTTACATAAAAAATACTTATCCACATTTGTTTATTTTAAGAAAATACATGATAATTTTAAAAAAAGTTTTATAATTTATGAATTTTTAATAGTTTTGTATCTTATGATAATGTATGAAAAATGTACATTTAAAATACTAATGTAAGTAAGATATTGTAATACGTTAACAAAAGTCAGGTGAATGTATAATATTTTAACCAAAAGTAAGTTAAAGTATTGAAATATTGGTATATGTGAATGTTTTATTATGATTTTTCTAACTATTGATAAAAGTTGATAAAACGTACATCATAAATAACAAATTATAAATTTACTCTTAAACTATTATTTTTACATAAAAAATACTTATCCACATTTGTTTATTTTAAGAAAATACATGATAATTTTAAAAAAAGTTTTATAATTTATGAATTTTTAATAGTTTTGTATCTTATGATAATGTATGAAAAATGTACATTTAAAATACTAATGTAAGTAAGATATTGTAATACGTTAACAAAAGTCAGGTGAATGTATAATATTTTAACCAAAAGTAAGTTAAAGTATTGAAATATTGGTATATGTGAATGTTTTATTATGATTTTTCTAACTATTGATAAAAGTTGATAAAACGTACATCATAAATAACAAATTATAAATTTACTCTTAAACTATTATTTTTACATAAAAAATACTTATCCACATTTGTTTATTTTAAGAAAATACATGATAATTTTAAAAAAAGTTTTATAATTTATGAATTTTTAATAGTTTTGTATCTTATGATAATGTATGAAAAATGTACATTTAAAATACTAATGTAAGTAAGATATTGTAATACGTTAACAAAAGTCAGGTGAATGTATAATATTTTAACCAAAAGTAAGTTAAAGTATTGAAATATTGGTATATGTGAATGTTTTATTATGATTTTTCTAACTATTGATAAAAGTTGATAAAACGTACATCATAAATAACAAATTATAAATTTACTCTTAAACTATTATTTTTACATAAAAAATACTTATCCACATTTGTTTATTTTAAGAAAATACATGATAATTTTAAAAAAAGTTTTAAAATATATGAATTCTTAAAAATTTTGTATCATTTACTATTAATATGTAAAAATTTTTTCTAAGTTCAAATATACATTGATTTTGTATGTAAGCGATGTTGTTGCAGTCATCTGACTTATATTGAGTACAAACATCGTCTTACGATGTGTGTTGTTACTGTACTATGTTTTATGTGTCTATATAAAAATCAAAAAAAATGAAAAAAAAATGAAAAATTTTAAAAAAAATTCTTATATTTTAATATAAACTTTAAAAAACTTCATTAATAATTATATATTTTATAGTTTTTATCATTTTTATAACAAATTAAAACAAAAAAATATAAAAAAAAAGTAAAATTTACCACGCTGCAAAATCCAAAACTTATATATGATGATGGTACCTTTTTAAATATCGATGTGTGTAGTTGACTTAAACATTATGAACGGTTCGGTCAAAGTATATATAGCTATTATGTATGTGTGTAAGACCATTACATTAATAGTTTTATTTTGACTAAGTTCTGTTCTTTTGAAAATATTATTTTTTGTTAAGTTGATATTTTCAAATAATTTTTATTTACTACAGTAACATCGTAAAGGTACTTCATCGAAAAATTATGAAAATATATAAAGTAAGTGTTTTGGTTTTAAAAAAAATATGTGTTTTTATTTATTAAAAATTTTTATGATTTTTATTAATAATTCACATATATTTTTATTAACCCAAAACCATTTATATATAATTTTTATAATTTTTTAATATTATCCTATATTATGTCAAAGCAAGTCCATGGGCTATAGGTGTTAAGCCTTAGGCTCTTATGTGGACAAACAATTTTATAAAATAAATTTTTTAATAAATTTATAATGCAGAAACTCACTACATACCAAGCGCGAATGAAGTGTGTTATTCGAACGTTAAATAAATATATATTTTATATATTTAAAAATTGTCGCATACAATCTAGCGAAGAGTTATGAGCAAATGTTTGAATTATTTCAATAAAACTATATTACTTAAAATATATGGTAATAGTTTTTATTCAAATATGAATATTTTCAAAAAAGAATTTTTTTTATTTTTTAAATATTAAAAATTTTAGAAAATATTTTTTATATAAAAAGTAACAAAAGAAATAAATTTATTTTTATTTCAATTTTTGTTATAATTTTTATATGTTTATATCAGTTTATGAAGAAATTTCATACTGATTAATAAATGAAAAACTTTTTAAAATATTTCTTTTTTTTTAAATTGGAATAATTTTATTAAGTTTGGAACATACAGTTCCCTGGTTGATCCTGCCAGTAGTCATATGCTTGTCTCAAAGATTAAGCCATGCATGTCTCAGTACAAGCCATATTAAGGTGAAACCGCGAAAGGCTCATTATATCAGTTATGGTTCCTTAGATCGTACATACATTTACTTGGATAACTGTGGTAATTCTAGAGCTAATACATGCAAACAGAGTTCCGACCAGAGATGGAAGGAATGCTTTTATTAGATCAAAACCAATCGATGTTAACATATTTTTATAATATATTTTATGTTTTTTTATAATTTCATATATATATTTAATATATGTGCATCGTAATAATTTGGTGACTCTGAATAACTTTTAGCTGATCGCACGGTCTTTATAGTACCGGCGACGCATCTTTCAAATGTCTGCCTTATCAACTGTCGATGGTAGGTTCTGCGCCTACCATGGTTGTAACGGGTAACGGGGAATCAGGGTTCGATTCCGGAGAGGGAGCCTGAGAAACGGCTACCACATCCAAGGAAGGCAGCAGGCGCGCAAATTACCCACTCCCGGCACGGGGAGGTAGTGACGAAAAATAACGATACGGGACTCATCCGAGGCCCCGTAATCGGAATGAGTACACTTTAAATCCTTTAACGAGGATCCATTGGAGGGCAAGTCTGGTGCCAGCAGCCGCGGTAATTCCAGCTCCAATAGCGTATATTAAAGTTGTTGCGGTTAAAAAGCTCGTAGTCGAATTTGTGTCCTACACTGTCGGTTCACCGCTCGCGGTGTTTAACTGGCATGTTTTGTGGGACGTCCTACCGGTGGTGAGGTATAAATTATATATTGTATAATATGGTTATAAATACTTGTATTTTTATTTAAATTTTTATTTTTATGGTAAGTTATTATTTATATTTTTACTTGCTTGAAAAGTTTAAAGTATACTAGTTAAATTTTATATACTAATATGTACATTAAAGTATAATTTATCGTAAGTGTTAAAGTTATTTATTTTTTATAATTTAAATAATGGAGACAGCCTCCCAATTATAATCCTATCGCGGTGCTCTTAATTGAGTGTCGAGATGGGCCGGTACGTTTACTTTGAACAAATTAGAGTGCTTAAAGCAGGCTTTAAAATTTAAATAGTGCCTGAATATTGTGTGCATGGAATAATGGAATAGGACCTCGGTTCTATTTTGTTGGTTTTCGGAAGTTTTTCCGAGGTAATGATTAATACGGACAGATGGGGGCATTCGTATTGCGACGTTAGAGGTGAAATTCTTGGATCGTCGCAAGACGGACAGAAGCGAAAGCATTTGCCAAAAATGTTTTGATTGATCAAGAACGAAAGTTAGAGGTTCGAAGGCGATCAGATACCGCCCTAGTTCTAACCATAAACGATGCCAGCTAGCGATCCGCCAAAGTTCCTCCGATGACTTGGCGGGCAGCTTCCGGGAAACCAAAGCTTTTGGGTTCCGGGGGAAGTATGGTTGCAAAGCTGAAACTTAAAGGAATTGACGGAAGGGCACCACCAGGAGTGGAGCCTGCGGCTTAATTTGACTCAACACGGGAAACCTCACCAGGCCCGGACACCGGAAGGATTGACAGATTGAGAGCTCTTTCTTGATTCGGTGGGTGGTGGTGCATGGCCGTTCTTAGTTGGTGGAGCGATTTGTCTGGTTAATTCCGATAACGAACGAGACTCTAGCCTACTAAATAGACGTACTTTATTACCGGCATCTCAAGGCCCATCGGCTGTATTGTTACTGAATGTTATTTGTATATTTTGTTTTAATATATTTATAATATGTATGATTGATAATATTCATTTATGTTTTTTATTTCTTTGGGGATAAATTTCTATGTGTAATTACTTAATCTGCATTAATGATATATTTAACATGATACATTAACTAAAGTGACATCAGTTTTTTGA
>JAPWDM010000001.1:63653420-63655920 GCA_035578155.1 Brachynemurus nebulosus
TATGCACTTCTCATCTTGTAGGACGTCGCGACCCGTTAAATATTGATTTATGAAATATTTTTGTGCATTGTATATTATATTATAAATTTTTATTTATTTGTGTAATATATGCCTATATTATCTAATTAATTGTTTGACGGTATAAATATTCATAATATAAGATTAAGTGTAAAAATTTTTTTTTTTACACGTTCATTACCTAAAACGAGTATATATGGGTTTTATTAGGTTTTTTATATTTCTTAATAAAACATATGATTTTATTTGGTTTTTATACCAATAAATCATACCATATTACTGTCAGTTTTTAGGTATTAATTTGAACAATAATCTTTTTGTCAGCGACGCTATAGCTTTGGGTACTTTCAGGACCCGTCTTGAAACACGGACCAAGGAGTCTAGCATGTGCGCAAGTCATTGGGAATAAAATATTTTTTCATCGAAATATTAATAAATTTTATGAAACCCAAAGGCGAAATGAAAGTAAAATAATTTTTTTAAAAAAAATTTTTATTTTTTTTATTATAAATTTGAGGGAGGATATATTTTTATTATGTATTAAATATCGCACTCCCAGGGCATCTTATATTATTCTTATAATTTTTTTATAATTTTTATTATGAATAAAGGTGCACCTAGAGCGTACACGCTGGGACCCGAAAGATGGTGAACTATGCCTGGTCAGGACGAAGTCAGGGGAAACCCTGATGGAGGTCCGTAGCGATTCTGACGTGCAAATCGATCGTCGGAACTGGGTATAGGGGCGAAAGACTAATCGAACCATCTAGTAGCTGGTTCCCTCCGAAGTTTCCCTCAGGATAGCTGGCGTTCATCATTCAACGAGTCTCATCCGGTAAAGCGAATGATTAGAGGCCTTGGGGCCGAAACGACCTCAACCTATTCTCAAACTTTAAATGGGTGAGATCTCTAGCTTGCTTAAAATCATATATTGATTTTATTTTTAATTTTATATATATGTGAAGCTATGAGAATAATATTTTTAATTAAGATAATATTTATGGATCAGAATGCCAAGTGGGCCACTTTTGGTAAGCAGAACTGGCGCTGTGGGATGAACCAAACATAGAGTTAAAGCGCCAAAATCGACGCTTATGGGATACCATGAAAGGCGTTGGTTGCTTAAGACAGCAGGACGGTGGCCATGGAAGTCGGAATCCGCTAAGGAGTGTGTAACAACTCACCTGCCGAAGCAACTAGCCCTGAAAATGGATGGCGCTGAAGCGTCGTGCTTATACTCTATCGTCAATTGTTATTATAGATATTTATTATTTTTATAAAAATTTTTAAATATCATGAAAACTTGACGAGTAGGAGGGTCGCGATGGTGTGCGCGGAAGGATTGGCCGTGAGGCTGTCTGGAGCCGCCATCGGTGCAGATCTTGGTGGTAGTAGCAAATACTCCAGCGAGGCCCTGGAGGACTGACGTGGAGAAGGGTTTCGTGTGAACAGCCGTTGCACACGAGTCAGTCGATCCTAAGCCCTAGGTGAAAACCGATGTTAATGTTGATGTGTTTTAATAAATTATATAATTATTTTTATAAATAATTATTATTTAAAATAATAAAATTTTATAAAATAAATAAATAAATAATAAATAATTACATCCATTGGGCGAAAGGGAAACCGGTTCCTATTCCGGTACCCGGCAGCGGAACCGTATATAAGTCGGGCCCTCATTCACATTATATATGTGTATATGAGTGTTCGTCGGGGTAACCCAAAGAGGCCTGGAGACGCCGTCGGAAGATCCAGGAAGAGTTTTCTTTTCTGCATGAGCGTTCGAGTTCCCTGGAATCCTCTAGCAGGGCGATAGGGTTTGGAACGCGAAGAGCACCGCAGTTGCGGCGGTGTCTGGATCATTCCCTCGGACCTTGAAAATCCAGGTGAGGGCCACGTGGAGGTGTCGCGCCGGTTCGTACCCATATCCGCAGCAGGTCTCCAAGGTGAAGAGCCTCTAGTCGATAGAATAATGTAGGTAAGGGAAGTCGGCAAATTAGATCCGTAACTTCGGGATAAGGATTGGCTCTGAGGACCGGGGCGTGTCGGGCTTGATTGGGATGTAGGTTATGGCTAACGTGCCGGGCCTGGGTGAGGTGATACCATATTACCTACTAAATGTTATACATATGTTTTGTAAATTTTATTTATTAAAATAATAAATAATTATAATGTGTGTATTTATGTATTATATAGAACAATTATTGGAAAAATCGATTTTATTTGTAATTATATTTAATTATTGTATGGTACAGTACTGATATATAAAAATCTGATTTTTTATTTTTGTTATTTTATTAATATGTACTCCATAAGAATAATTTATAAATTACATAATTTTCTAAGTAATTAGTTATTATGTGTATAATAAATGAATATTTGGGGATTTAATATATATTTGATAATAATCATTTATGTAAAATGATGGCTAAAGTTTTTATATACAAAGGCTGTATTATTTATATAATAAAACTAAATATGA
>JAPWDM010000001.1:63660920-63677515 GCA_035578155.1 Brachynemurus nebulosus
TTACACCACACAAAAGATATGACAAAATTACGGTTATTTGGATAAGGGTGACTTAAATAAGTTAGGGTAGACCGGGGTTAGTTGGGTACAGAGGTAAGTTGAACATGTAAAAATTACCCCACACAAAAGATATGGTCAAATTACCACACTTAAATAAATCAGTCTTATCCAATTAACGACATTACAGAGGTAAGTTGAACATATAAAAATTACACCACACAAAAGATATGACAAAATTACGGTTATTTGGATAAGGGTGACTTAAATAAGTTAGGGTAGACCGGGGTTAGTTGGGTACAGAGGTAAGTTGAACATGTAAAAATTACCCCACACAAAAGATATGGTCAAATTACCACACTTAAATAAATCAGTCTTATCCAATTAACGACATTACAGAGGTAAGTTGAACATATAAAAATTACACCACACAAAAGATATGACAAAATTACGGTTATTTGGATAAGGGTGACTTAAATAAGTTACCCTTATCCAATTAACCATATTAAAGAAATTTGTATCATTTATAAATAATTTTTTTGAAATATTTATATGGAAATATTATCACAATTAATACATATATATGTATCACTAGTATTAGGTACGCAATTAATATGCGCCCAATTTTTGCACAACTGACATTCAATCCACGTTTCTTTGGGGCTACACTTTGAAAATAGTTCATTGCATATTAAGCAAGAAATCCTTGGTAATAATATTAAGCAATTACTATTAATACAAATATTAATTTTTTTAGTAACTTTTTTACACTTTTTTTTTATATTTTGTTCTTTCTCTAATGTTTTTATTTCTATTGAATCGGTTAAAACACTAGATTTTCTTTTCCTCTTGGTTTGACCCTGTTCTTTTGAAGCAGCCCTTGGGTACGGTCGAACTATTTCTGGAGAAAATATTGTAGGTGATGATGTTAAAATTTGCGATTCTGGGGGATCAGTTACGAATGACGGAGCGAAATCATCTTGAGTAAAAATATTTTCATTATATGGAAATATTCCAGTCTTTTTAAATCCTTTTATGATATTTGTATTAGTTGTAGCTAATGGTAATGAATCTGCTACTATTTTTGGGATATCATATATTGTTATTTTTTCACCTGGATTATTTCTTAACCATAAATCTTGTGCAGTTGAAGCATATTTCTTAAATGGTCCATACACAGCCACATCAAGTGGTTGTAATTTATGGCTACAATGTGGTGGAAAGGATAACATTACGATCCCATTATTTTTCGCTAAGTTTAAGGTTGGTACATGTAAATGTGAGGAATGATTATCTAATAAGAGTAATACTGGATTATTAATAGATGGTTTAACGTGTGCGATGAAATGCTGCATGTACATAAAAAATTCTTCATTTGTTACCCAACCGCTAGAATTTCCTGCACCAATAGAACCTTTTGGTCCATTATTAATAAAATGATTTTTATATTTTTTTCGTGGAAATACGAACATAGGAGGCACTGTATTTCCGTTTGCAGAAACAGCACATATTAGTGTGACATTAGTGCCCCGTTCAGCAGAAGTTATGGAGCCAACATTTTTTTTACCTTTGGCAGCAATTATTTTAGGAGGTTTTAATACAGTACTAATTGAGGTTTCATCAACATTATAAATATTTGATGCGGTAAATTGATATTTATTCTTAACTTCAGCTAATTTTGTGAAAAATGGTTTTACATTTTGAACATTGAATGATGTCGCTCGTCCGATACTTGTTGCTTCTGGTTTTCTAATTGATAATTCTCGATTCCTTTTTAGAAAACTAGTAAGCCACTCTTTGCCAGCTATTTTATTAATTTTCCATATTTCAGGCATTTTAATATTAAATTTTTCAGCACACTCATAAGCAAGCTGGCGAACATTTTTCGGAGTCAATCCATAAAATATCGAAGCCATTTGTAGTAAATAATCTTTTAATGCAATTTCCTGGTCCTTAGAAAATACTTGTCTAGGTTTTTTATAACCAATTGTCGGTAAATCTTGCGTTTCCTTATTTTTATATGCTTTTAACTTAATTATATAACGTGATAGTGTCGTACGTTTAATATTAAATTCCTTTGAAGCAGCATTGATACTTCGGTTTCCAGAAATTATTGTTCTTGCGGCATCATTAAATGTTTCGATAGATATAAAACCTCTTTCAGTTTTACGTTTATAATTTCTCATATCTAATAGAAATAAAAAACAAATATATAATAAAAGAAAATCTTAATCATAGTTTTGTTAATGAAAAAAATTTTACTTACTTGTTATTTGTAAATGATACAAATTGATAATTGAAACTGATGTATTTTGTTAAGATAAATCTATTACTGTTTTATATTAAAAATTTATATATTTGAAGAAAATTTCAATTTTTGTAAAATGAGTGTACATTATAATATATAAAATAGCATTGTGAAATAAAAGCACATAATATATGAAGGTATATGCACTTAAACTTTGTAATTAAACAATTACGGTCACATACAAAAAGTAGTCACAAACGCCACAAACTTCACAAACACAAATCGTTCACATTTTTATATGTAAAATTTATAATTTTGAAGAAAATTTCAATTTTTGTAAAATTAATATATATTAAAACCACTTTTTAAGTAATAGTTTAAAAAAATTGAAACAAGTTCGCATTTACATGTATTTTGTTAAAAGTAACACAATTCGTTCACTTTTATTATATATAAAATTTATACTTTTGGAAAAAATTACAAATTTTTTTAAAATTAATAATGGTTGTAACCACTTGTAAGAATAATTGAAAAAAATAATAAAAACAAGTTCACAAAAAACAATGTTTAAGTACATATAACAACACATATTATGTGCTTTAACTTCACGACGGTGTATTGTACACTAAACTTTTTATGTTTCCTATCATTTAATATATTCTGGTTTATAAAAAAAGGGGGAAACATCACAAACACATGCGTGTTACTAAACATATATGTGATATATGTGGTATGTTATTATGTATGTTTTAATATTTAAACAAGGGTGCCACCCCAACACATCTTACTGAATATATATACATATATATATATGTATGTATGTAATATGTGTTATGTATATGTAGTTAAAATACACATGAATATATGTAAAACTTTTTATGTTTCCTATCATTTAATATATTCTGGTTTATAAAAAAGAGGGAAACATCACAAACACATACATGCTACTAAACATATATATGATATATGTGGTATGTTATTATGTATGTTTTAATATTTAAACAAGGGTGCCACCCCAACACATCTTACTGAATATATATATATATATATATATATATATATATATATATATATGTATGTATGTAATGTGTTATGTATATGTAGTTAAAATACACATGAATATATGTAAAACTTTTTATGTTTCCTATCATTTAATATATTCTGGTTTATAAAAAAGAGGGAAACATCACAAACACATACATGCTACTAAACATATATATGATATATGTGGTATGTTATTATGTATGTTTTAATATTTAAACAAGGGTGCCACCCCAACACATCTTACTGAATATATATATATATATATATGTATGTATGTAATGTGTTATGTATATGTAGTTAAAATACACATGAATATATGTAAAACTTTTTATGTTTCCTATCATTTAATATATTCTGGTTTATAAAAAAGAGGGAAACATCACAAACACATACATGCTACTAAACATATATATGATATATATGGTATGTTATTATGTATGTTTTAATATTTAAACAAGGGTGCCACCCCAACACATCTTACTGAATATATATATATATATATATATGTATGTATGTAATGTGTTATGTATATGTAGTTAAAATACACATGAATATATGTAAAACTTTTTATGTTTCCTATCATTTAATATATTCTGGTTTATAAAAAAGAGGGAAACATCACAAACACATACATGCTACTAAACATATATATGATATATGTGGTATGTTATTATGTATGTTTTAATATTTAAACAAGGGTGCCACCCCAACACATCTTACTGAATATATATATATATATATGTATGTATGTAATGTGTTATGTATATGTAGTTAAAATACACATGAATATATGTAAAACTTTTTATGTTTCCTATCATTTAATATATTCTGGTTTATAAAAAAGAGGGAAACATCACAAACACATACATGCTACTAAACATATATATGATATATGTGGTATGTTATTATGTATGTTTTAATATTTAAACAAGGGTGCCACCCCAACACATCTTACTGAATATATATATATATATATATATATATATATATATATATATATATATATATATATATATATATATATATATATGTATGTAATATGTGTTATGTATATGTAGTTAAAATACAAATATTGATTTTTATTTTTCTTACGTATTTAGAAAGGTTCTTTATATGATATTGTATGTATACAGTATTGAAATGGCTTTTTATCTTATGATAATGTATGAAAAATGTACATTTAAAATACTAATGTAAGTAAGATATTGTAATACGTTAACAAAAGTCAGGTGAATGTATAATATTTTAACCAAAAGTAAGTTAAAGTATTGAAATATTGGTATATGTGAATGTTTTATTATGATTTTTCTAACTATTGATAAAAGTTGATAAAACGTACATCATAAATAACAAATTATAAATTTACTCTTAAACTATTATTTTTACATAAAAAATACTTATCCACATTTGTTTATTTTAAGAAAATACATGATAATTTTAAAAAAAGTTTTATAATTTATGAATTTTTAATAGTTTTGTATCTTATGATAATGTATGAAAAATGTACATTTAAAATACTAATGTAAGTAAGATATTGTAATACGTTAACAAAAGTCAGGTGAATGTATAATATTTTAACCAAAAGTAAGTTAAAGTATTGAAATATTGGTATATGTGAATGTTTTATTATGATTTTTCTAACTATTGATAAAAGTTGATAAAACGTACATCATAAATAACAAATTATAAATTTACTCTTAAACTATTATTTTTACATAAAAAATACTTATCCACATTTGTTTATTTTAAGAAAATACATGATAATTTTAAAAAAAGTTTTATAATTTATGAATTTTTAATAGTTTTGTATCTTATGATAATGTATGAAAAATGTACATTTAAAATACTAATGTAAGTAAGATATTGTAATACGTTAACAAAAGTCAGGTGAATGTATAATATTTTAACCAAAAGTAAGTTAAAGTATTGAAATATTGGTATATGTGAATGTTTTATTATGATTTTTCTAACTATTGATAAAAGTTGATAAAACGTACATCATAAATAACAAATTATAAATTTACTCTTAAACTATTATTTTTACATAAAAAATACTTATCCACATTTGTTTATTTTAAGAAAATACATGATAATTTTAAAAAAAGTTTTATAATTTATGAATTTTTAATAGTTTTGTATCTTATGATAATGTATGAAAAATGTACATTTAAAATACTAATGTAAGTAAGATATTGTAATACGTTAACAAAAGTCAGGTGAATGTATAATATTTTAACCAAAAGTAAGTTAAAGTATTGAAATATTGGTATATGTGAATGTTTTATTATGATTTGTCTAACTATTGATAAAAGTTGATAAAACGTACATCATAAATAACAAATTATAAATTTACTCTTAAACTATTATTTTTACATAAAAAATACTTATCCACATTTGTTTATTTTAAGAAAATACATGATAATTTTAAAAAAAGTTTTATAATTTATGAATTTTTAATAGTTTTGTATCTTATGATAATGTATGAAAAATGTACATTTAAAATACTAATGTAAGTAAGATATTGTAATACGTTAACAAAAGTCAGGTGAATGTATAATATTTTAACCAAAAGTAAGTTAAAGTATTGAAATATTGGTATATGTGAATGTTTTATTATGATTTTTCTAACTATTGATAAAAGTTGATAAAACGTACATCATAAATAACAAATTATAAATTTACTCTTAAACTATTATTTTTACATAAAAAATACTTATCCACATTTGTTTATTTTAAGAAAATACATGATAATTTTAAAAAAAGTTTTATAATTTATGAATTTTTAATAGTTTTGTATCTTATGATAATGTATGAAAAATGTACATTTAAAATACTAATGTAAGTAAGATATTGTAATACGTTAACAAAAGTCAGGTGAATGTATAATATTTTAACCAAAAGTAAGTTAAAGTATTGAAATATTGGTATATGTGAATGTTTTATTATGATTTTTCTAACTATTGATAAAAGTTGATAAAACGTACATCATAAATAACAAATTATAAATTTACTCTTAAACTATTATTTTTACATAAAAAATACTTATCCACATTTGTTTATTTTAAGAAAATACATGATAATTTTAAAAAAAGTTTTATAATTTATGAATTTTTAATAGTTTTGTATCTTATGATAATGTATGAAAAATGTACATTTAAAATACTAATGTAAGTAAGATATTGTAATACGTTAACAAAAGTCAGGTGAATGTATAATATTTTAACCAAAAGTAAGTTAAAGTATTGAAATATTGGTATATGTGAATGTTTTATTATGATTTTTCTAACTATTGATAAAAGTTGATAAAACGTACATCATAAATAACAAATTATAAATTTACTCTTAAACTATTATTTTTACATAAAAAATACTTATCCACATTTGTTTATTTTAAGAAAATACATGATAATTTTAAAAAAAGTTTTATAATTTATGAATTTTTAATAGTTTTGTATCTTATGATAATGTATGAAAAATGTACATTTAAAATACTAATGTAAGTAAGATATTGTAATACGTTAACAAAAGTCAGGTGAATGTATAATATTTTAACCAAAAGTAAGTTAAAGTATTGAAATATTGGTATATGTGAATGTTTTATTATGATTTTTCTAACTATTGATAAAAGTTGATAAAACGTACATCATAAATAACAAATTATAAATTTACTCTTAAACTATTATTTTTACATAAAAAATACTTATCCACATTTGTTTATTTTAAGAAAATACATGATAATTTTAAAAAAAGTTTTATAATTTATGAATTTTTAATAGTTTTGTATCTTATGATAATGTATGAAAAATGTACATTTAAAATACTAATGTAAGTAAGATATTGTAATACGTTAACAAAAGTCAGGTGAATGTATAATATTTTAACCAAAAGTAAGTTAAAGTATTGAAATATTGGTATATGTGAATGTTTTATTATGATTTTTCTAACTATTGATAAAAGTTGATAAAACGTACATCATAAATAACAAATTATAAATTTACTCTTAAACTATTATTTTTACATAAAAAATACTTATCCACATTTGTTTATTTTAAGAAAATACATGATAATTTTAAAAAAAGTTTTATAATTTATGAATTTTTAATAGTTTTGTATCTTATGATAATGTATGAAAAATGTACATTTAAAATACTAATGTAAGTAAGATATTGTAATACGTTAACAAAAGTCAGGTGAATGTATAATATTTTAACCAAAAGTAAGTTAAAGTATTGAAATATTGGTATATGTGAATGTTTTATTATGATTTTTCTAACTATTGATAAAAGTTGATAAAACGTACATCATAAATAACAAATTATAAATTTACTCTTAAACTATTATTTTTACATAAAAAATACTTATCCACATTTGTTTATTTTAAGAAAATACATGATAATTTTAAAAAAAGTTTTATAATTTATGAATTTTTAATAGTTTTGTATCTTATGATAATGTATGAAAAATGTACATTTAAAATACTAATGTAAGTAAGATATTGTAATACGTTAACAAAAGTCAGGTGAATGTATAATATTTTAACCAAAAGTATGTTAAAGTATTGAAATATTGGTATATGTGAATGTTTTATTATGATTTTTCTAACTATTGATAAAAGTTGATAAAACGTACATCATAAATAACAAATTATAAATTTACTCTTAAACTATTATTTTTACATAAAAAATACTTATCCACATTTGTTTATTTTAAGAAAATACATGATAATTTTAAAAAAAGTTTTATAATTTATGAATTTTTAATAGTTTTGTATCTTATGATAATGTATGAAAAATGTACATTTAAAATACTAATGTAAGTAAGATATTGTAATACGTTAACAAAAGTCAGGTGAATGTATAATATTTTAACCAAAAGTAAGTTAAAGTATTGAAATATTGGTATATGTGAATGTTTTATTATGATTTTTCTAACTATTGATAAAAGTTGATAAAACGTACATCATAAATAACAAATTATAAATTTACTCTTAAACTATTATTTTTACATAAAAAATACTTATCCACATTTGTTTATTTTAAGAAAATACATGATAATTTTAAAAAAAGTTTTATAATTTATGAATTTTTAATAGTTTTGTATCTTATGATAATGTATGAAAAATGTACATTTAAAATACTAATGTAAGTAAGATATTGTAATACGTTAACAAAAGTCAGGTGAATGTATAATATTTTAACCAAAAGTAAGTTAAAGTATTGAAATATTGGTATATGTGAATGTTTTATTATGATTTTTCTAACTATTGATAAAAGTTGATAAAACGTACATCATAAATAACAAATTATAAATTTACTCTTAAACTATTATTTTTACATAAAAAATACTTATCCACATTTGTTTATTTTAAGAAAATACATGATAATTTTAAAAAAAGTTTTATAATTTATGAATTTTTAATAGTTTTGTATCTTATGATAATGTATGAAAAATGTACATTTAAAATACTAATGTAAGTAAGATATTGTAATACGTTAACAAAAGTCAGGTGAATGTATAATATTTTAACCAAAAGTAAGTTAAAGTATTGAAATATTGGTATATGTGAATGTTTTATTATGATTTTTCTAACTATTGATAAAAGTTGATAAAACGTACATCATAAATAACAAATTATAAATTTACTCTTAAACTATTATTTTTACATAAAAAATACTTATCCACATTTGTTTATTTTAAGAAAATACATGATAATTTTAAAAAAAGTTTTATAATTTATGAATTTTTAATAGTTTTGTATCTTATGATAATGTATGAAAAATGTACATTTAAAATACTAATGTAAGTAAGATATTGTAATACGTTAACAAAAGTCAGGTGAATGTATAATATTTTAACCAAAAGTAAGTTAAAGTATTGAAATATTGGTATATGTGAATGTTTTATTATGATTTTTCTAACTATTGATAAAAGTTGATAAAACGTACATCATAAATAACAAATTATAAATTTACTCTTAAACTATTATTTTTACATAAAAAATACTTATCCACATTTGTTTATTTTAAGAAAATACATGATAATTTTAAAAAAAGTTTTATAATTTATGAATTTTTAATAGTTTTGTATCTTATGATAATGTATGAAAAATGTACATTTAAAATACTAATGTAAGTAAGATATTGTAATACGTTAACAAAAGTCAGGTGAATGTATAATATTTTAACCAAAAGTAAGTTAAAGTATTGAAATATTGGTATATGTGAATGTTTTATTATGATTTTTCTAACTATTGATAAAAGTTGATAAAACGTACATCATAAATAACAAATTATAAATTTACTCTTAAACTATTATTTTTACATAAAAAATACTTATCCACATTTGTTTATTTTAAGAAAATACATGATAATTTTAAAAAAAGTTTTATAATTTATGAATTTTTAATAGTTTTGTATCTTATGATAATGTATGAAAAATGTACATTTAAAATACTAATGTAAGTAAGATATTGTAATACGTTAACAAAAGTCAGGTGAATGTATAATATTTTAACCAAAAGTAAGTTAAAGTATTGAAATATTGGTATATGTGAATGTTTTATTATGATTTTTCTAACTATTGATAAAAGTTGATAAAACGTACATCATAAATAACAAATTATAAATTTACTCTTAAACTATTATTTTTACATAAAAAATACTTATCCACATTTGTTTATTTTAAGAAAATACATGATAATTTTAAAAAAAGTTTTATAATTTATGAATTTTTAATAGTTTTGTATCTTATGATAATGTATGAAAAATGTACATTTAAAATACTAATGTAAGTAAGATATTGTAATACGTTAACAAAAGTCAGGTGAATGTATAATATTTTAACCAAAAGTAAGTTAAAGTATTGAAATATTGGTATATGTGAATGTTTTATTATGATTTTTCTAACTATTGATAAAAGTTGATAAAACGTACATCATAAATAACAAATTATAAATTTACTCTTAAACTATTATTTTTACATAAAAAATACTTATCCACATTTGTTTATTTTAAGAAAATACATGATAATTTTAAAAAAAGTTTTAAAATATATGAATTCTTAAAAATTTTGTATCATTTACTATTAATATGTAAAAATTTTTTCTAAGTTCAAATATACATTGATTTTGTATGTAAGCGATGTTGTTGCAGTCATCTGACTTATATTGAGTACAAACATCGTCTTACGATGTGTGTTGTTACTGTACTATGTTTTATGTGTCTATATAAAAATCAAAAAAAATGAAAAAAAAATGAAAAATTTTAAAAAAAATTCTTATATTTTAATATAAACTTTAAAAAACTTCATTAATAATTATATATTTTATAGTTTTTATCATTTTTATAACAAATTAAAACAAAAAAATATAAAAAAAAAAGTAAAATTTACCACGCTGCAAAATCCAAAACTTATATATGATGATGGTACCTTTTTAAATATCGATGTGTGTAGTTGACTTAAACATTATGAACGGTTCGGTCAAAGTATATATAGCTATTATGTATGTGTGTAAGACCATTACATTAATAGTTTTATTTTGACTAAGTTCTGTTCTTTTGAAAATATTATTTTTTGTTAAGTTGATATTTTCAAATAATTTTTATTTACTACAGTAACATCGTAAAGGTACTTCATCGAAAAATTATGAAAATATATAAAGTAAGTGTTTTGGTTTTAAAAAAAATATGTGTTTTTATTTATTAAAAATTTTTATGATTTTTATTAATAATTCACATATATTTTTATTAACCCAAAACCATTTATATATAATTTTTATAATTTTTTAATATTATCCTATATTATGTCAAAGCAAGTCCATGGGCTATAGGTGTTAAGCCTTAGGCTCTTATGTGGACAAACAATTTTATAAAATAAATTTTTTAATAAATTTATAATGCAGAAACTCACTACATACCAAGCGCGAATGAAGTGTGTTATTCGAACGTTAAATAAATATATATTTTATATATTTAAAAATTGTCGCATACAATCTAGCGAAGAGTTATGAGCAAATGTTTGAATTATTTCAATAAAACTATATTACTTAAAATATATGGTAATAGTTTTTATTCAAATATGAATATTTTCAAAAAAGAATTTTTTTTATTTTTTAAATATTAAAAATTTTAGAAAATATTTTTTATATAAAAAGTAACAAAAGAAATAAATTTATTTTTATTTCAATTTTTGTTATAATTTTTATATGTTTATATCAGTTTATGAAGAAATTTCATACTGATTAATAAATGAAAAACTTTTTAAAATATTTCTTTTTTTTTAAATTGGAATAATTTTATTAAGTTTGGAACATACAGTTCCCTGGTTGATCCTGCCAGTAGTCATATGCTTGTCTCAAAGATTAAGCCATGCATGTCTCAGTACAAGCCATATTAAGGTGAAACCGCGAAAGGCTCATTATATCAGTTATGGTTCCTTAGATCGTACATACATTTACTTGGATAACTGTGGTAATTCTAGAGCTAATACATGCAAACAGAGTTCCGACCAGAGATGGAAGGAATGCTTTTATTAGATCAAAACCAATCGATGTTAACATATTTTTATAATATATTTTATGTTTTTTTATAATTTCATATATATATTTAATATATGTGCATCGTAATAATTTGGTGACTCTGAATAACTTTTAGCTGATCGCACGGTCTTTATAGTACCGGCGACGCATCTTTCAAATGTCTGCCTTATCAACTGTCGATGGTAGGTTCTGCGCCTACCATGGTTGTAACGGGTAACGGGGAATCAGGGTTCGATTCCGGAGAGGGAGCCTGAGAAACGGCTACCACATCCAAGGAAGGCAGCAGGCGCGCAAATTACCCACTCCCGGCACGGGGAGGTAGTGACGAAAAATAACGATACGGGACTCATCCGAGGCCCCGTAATCGGAATGAGTACACTTTAAATCCTTTAACGAGGATCCATTGGAGGGCAAGTCTGGTGCCAGCAGCCGCGGTAATTCCAGCTCCAATAGCGTATATTAAAGTTGTTGCGGTTAAAAAGCTCGTAGTCGAATTTGTGTCCTACACTGTCGGTTCACCGCTCGCGGTGTTTAACTGGCATGTTTTGTGGGACGTCCTACCGGTGGTGAGGTATAAATTATATATTGTATAATATGGTTATAAATACTTGTATTTTTATTTAAATTTTTATTTTTATGGTAAGTTATTATTTATATTTTTACTTGCTTGAAAAGTTTAAAGTATACTAGTTAAATTTTATATACTAATATGTACATTAAAGTATAATTTATCGTAAGTGTTAAAGTTATTTATTTTTTATAATTTAAATAATGGAGACAGCCTCCCAATTATAATCCTATCGCGGTGCTCTTAATTGAGTGTCGAGATGGGCCGGTACGTTTACTTTGAACAAATTAGAGTGCTTAAAGCAGGCTTTAAAATTTAAATAGTGCCTGAATATTGTGTGCATGGAATAATGGAATAGGACCTCGGTTCTATTTTGTTGGTTTTCGGAAGTTTTTCCGAGGTAATGATTAATACGGACAGATGGGGGCATTCGTATTGCGACGTTAGAGGTGAAATTCTTGGATCGTCGCAAGACGGACAGAAGCGAAAGCATTTGCCAAAAATGTTTTGATTGATCAAGAACGAAAGTTAGAGGTTCGAAGGCGATCAGATACCGCCCTAGTTCTAACCATAAACGATGCCAGCTAGCGATCCGCCAAAGTTCCTCCGATGACTTGGCGGGCAGCTTCCGGGAAACCAAAGCTTTTGGGTTCCGGGGGAAGTATGGTTGCAAAGCTGAAACTTAAAGGAATTGACGGAAGGGCACCACCAGGAGTGGAGCCTGCGGCTTAATTTGACTCAACACGGGAAACCTCACCAGGCCCGGACACCGGAAGGATTGACAGATTGAGAGCTCTTTCTTGATTCGGTGGGTGGTGGTGCATGGCCGTTCTTAGTTGGTGGAGCGATTTGTCTGGTTAATTCCGATAACGAACGAGACTCTAGCCTACTAAATAGACGTACTTTATTACCGGCATCTCAAGGCCCATCGGCTGTATTGTTACTGAATGTTATTTGTATATTTTGTTTTAATATATTTATAATATGTATGATTGATAATATTCATTTATGTTTTTTATTTCTTTGGGGATAAATTTCTATGTGTAATTACTTAATCTGCATTAATGATATATTTAACATGATACATTAACTAAAGTGACATCAGTTTTTTGATGTGGTTTTTACTGCCGGCGTACAAATAATTCTTCTTAGAGGGACAGGCGGCTTCTAGCCGCACGAGATTGAGCAATAACAGGTCTGTGATGCCCTTAGATGTTCTGGGCCGCACGCGCGCTACACTGAAGGAATCAGCGTGTTTTCCTCTGGCCGAAAGGTCCGGGTAACCCGCTGAACCTCCTTCGTGCTAGGGATTGGGGCTTGCAATTATTCCCCATGAACGAGGAATTCCCAGTAAGCGCGAGTCATAAGCTCGCGTTGATTACGTCCCTGCCCTTTGTACACACCGCCCGTCGCTACTACCGATTGAATGATTTAGTGAGGTCTTCAGACTGGTGCGCGGCAATGTTTTTAAAAGACATTGCCGATGATGCTGGAAAGATGACCAAACTTGATCATTTAGAGGAAGTAAAAGTCGTAACAAGGTTTCCGTAGGTGAACCTGCGGAAGGATCATTAACGAAATATAACAAAACTTGATTTTTGTGATTTTTTATATATATTAATGTTTTGTTAAAATATTTTGTTTATAAATTCCTTATATTTTTATGTAAGTAAAAGAAAAATTTACTTTTTTTCTATAACTTACTTTATAAAATATATAATTTTTATAATATAAAAATTATAATATTGTAATAAATAAACACGTATTTGGATACCAATTTTTAATATATTAAATATATTATTGGTTATAAAGTTTTACATCCAAATGTTAATTTGATTTTTTAATTTTTTTTTGATATGTGTTTATTTTTATATATCAATATATAAATTTTTTTTTTTATATTAACAATATTAAAAATTTATTGAATCTATATAAAATAAATAGCATATTCGTAAAATAACAAAACAAGTTATTTTCAATATGTCTTATTTATAATATAGTTATTTAATAAATGAGTTTTCTTTAAAAAAAAAATTTTTTTTTTTTTTAATGTTTTGTCAAATAAACAAGCAAGCACTGTATCTAATAAAATTTTATTAAATATTATTATTTATTCTTTTATACAAATGTAAGTCAATATAAAACAAACAAAAAAATTGTTTTTTTATTGCAGTCTTTTTATTATTATTTTATAATAATAAAAAAAGTATAAATTTTTATTTAATATAAATATTTTTTAAAATTTAATAATATAAAGATTACCCTGAACGGTGGATCACTTGGCTCGTGGGTCGATGAAGAACGCAGCTAATTGCGCGTCAACTTGTGAACTGCAGGACACATGAACATCGACATTTCGAACGCACATTGCGGTCCTTGGATACTGTTCCCGGACCACACCTGGCTGAGGGTCGTATACAATAATATATTAAAAGATTATTTTTAATAAAAGATAATATATTTTTTAAAATATATATCTTAAAAATAATAAAATGAATGTTCGTATATTTTTTTAATTTATACGTCATTCTAAATTATATGATGTTTTTAATGTATGTATTTTTAATATTATTTTTCTATATCTTACTTATTATAAATGTGTAAGAATAAGAAAATCAAATAATACATCACATCATTTTAATTTAATAAAAATGAAACAATATTTTCTAAAAAAATATAAAAATAAATTTAAACACATATAGTAATGAAAACCAAAAATTATTCATGTATATATGTGTTTTAAATATCTAATTATTTTTATTTTATGAAAATATGAAATAACGAAATAATTTATTTCTTATTAATTTTCATATAAATATTAAATAATAATATTTAAAAATTTAACATAATAACATAAGATAAAATTTTTTGGTTTAAGTAATTACTAATAGTGTTTTTATTTTTTCAAAATAAAATTTTTTTATATTTATTTATAAAGAAAATATTGAAAAAAAAACATTTTTATTTTATTTATTTATAATTGCGACCTCAGAGTAGGTGAGATTACCCGCTGAATTTAAGCATATTATTAAGCGGAGGAAAAGAAACTAACTAGGATTCCCTTAGTAGCGGCGAGCGAACAGGGAAAAGCCCATCACTGAACCCCATGGCTAAATAAAAATGGTCATTCGGGGAATGTAGTGTTTGGGAGGATCCATAATTTTTTATATAACCTGTTATTTTATGTAATAAGTCCAAGTCCATCTTGAATGGGGCCATATACCCAGAGAGGGTGCCAGGCCCGTAGTGACTATATACTGAATAACAGGTGGATCTCTCCTTAGAGTCGGGTTGCTTGAGAGTGCAGCTCTAAGTGGGTGGTAAACTCCATCTAAGGCTAAATATAACCACGAGACCGATAGCGAACAAGTACCGTGAGGGAAAGTTGAAAAGAACTTTGAAGAGAGAGTTCAAGAGTACGTAAAACCGTTCAGGGGTAAACCTGAAAAACCCGAAAGGTCGAAAGATGAGATTCATTTACTTTTTATCGTATATTAACCAACTTGTATTTGTTAGTGACAAAATTTATTATTATTATATATTATAATTTTTTATGGTATATTTATAATTTATAAAATTATTGCACTACTATATGTTGTGTATAATAACGAGGTATGCACTTCTCATCTTGTAGGACGTCGCGACCCGTTAAATATTGATTTATGAAATATTTTTGTGCATTGTATATTATATTATAAATTTTTATTTATTTGTGTAATATATGCCTATATTATCTAATTAATTGTTTGACGGTATAAATATTCATAATATAAGATTAAGTGTAAAAATTTTTTTTTTTACACGTTCATTACCTAAAACGAGTATATATGGGTTTTATTAGGTTTTTTATATTTCTTAATAAAACATATGATTTTATTTGGTTTTTATACCAATAAATCATACCATATTACTGTCAGTTTTTAGGTATTAATTTGAACAATAATCTTTTTGTCAGCGACGCTATAGCTTTGGGTACTTTCAGGACCCGTCTTGAAACACGGACCAAGGAGTCTAGCATGTGCGCAAGTCATTGGGAATAAAATATTTTTTCATCGAAATATTAATAAATTTTATGAAACCCAAAGGCGAAATGAAAGTAAAATAATTTTTTTAAAAAAAATTTTTATTTTTTTTATTATAAATTTGAGGGAGGATATATTTTTATTATGTATTAAATATCGCACTCCCAGGGCATCTTATAT